>JAULUF010000042.1:35687500-35780000 GCA_031834385.1 Semotilus atromaculatus
AAAGTTATGCAAGTGCAACAAGTCTTGCGGTGACGTGACCGTATGATTCCAGTATCTCAACAGTCCGTATCGTGTTTCTCAGAGAGCACTAGAGAGAGAGAGAGAGAGAGAGAGAGAGAGATCTTTAAGAACTGACGGCTGCTGTTTTATACCACCTGCGTTTCCGGCGGGGCTGTTGGGGTCCTGAGAGGGCTGCCCCGCCAGCTGCCCTCCTTCACGCCTGTTTGTCAGGAGCTTTCAATAAGTCTCACATGCATCCAGCTTGAAGGGAAGAGTGAAAAAAGAGTGAAACGAGATGCTTCCTGCCCTTTTACTGGCGAGTGGCTTCGTTAAGGGAACCTGTGAAATCAGTTTAATAGGCTGACATCACCCCATGCCCCCCCCCCCCCTCTTCTCTTCTCTTCTCTTCTCTTCTCTTCTCTTCTCTTCTCTTCTCTTCTCTTCTCTCCTCTCCCCTTGCTTTTTGTGACCAACAGACATTGTTTCATTTCATTTGTTTCAAATTACTCAGTGATCTTAACAGGTGATGCTAAATATAGTTTTGTATCTTGTACATGTTTAAAGTGGATCTTCTGTTGATTATAAGATGTTTTGTAAGACGTGCAATGTTTTTAAAAATGTTACACACTTTAGAAATTCAACATACTAATGGTTACTTACAGTTGACTCTGCACATTATTCTGGGAATTTAATATTGGGGAAAAAGACACATTGTGGAAGCAATCCAACACGAATAATGAAGGAATTCACTCTAAATAGTCTGTAATCCACTAACAGAAATACACTGGAGAATCTCAGGAGAACATACAACCACACGTATTAATGCTGATAACCGACAGTGAACTGAACAAAGACGGCAGCGCTTATACTGTACACCAAGAACTAAACTAGACACAGGTGAACGTTATTCTGTACCTAATAGGTATATTGTTATTATCCACGTAAAGTTGATAATTCCGCGAATAACTGCAATTGCAGATTTCGAACCGAGATGGCGACAAAGAGTAAAAATTACGCACTGCAGCTTTAATCTCATTTATGGATGCTTTTTATAACATTAAGTGTCTCATGCTGCAGGATGTTTTCTCTTCACTAACACCGCTCTGCTCTTCATTGCTGAAGTCTCAGTGAATCAGCTGGTGTTTTGGTGGATGTTAAAGTTTTACTGCGGTGTCCAAGCAGAGGAACCACAGGTGATGTTCATCGCTGTGACTGTAACTACTCCCACTCACCACAAACACAATACACTGACTGGCTTCATTCTCAACACGACATATGATTTGGTGCTCAATTATATACATTTTATCAATGTTATTTATGCAATGTTGCTGCTTAGTATTTTTGTGGAAACCATGATAAATTACAGGATTCTTTGATGAATAGAAAGTTCAAATGAACAGCATTTATTTGAAATTGAATCTTTTGTAACATTATACAGGTGAAACTCGAAAAATTTGAATATCGTGAAAAAGTTTGTGTATTTCAGTAATTCAAATTAAAAGGTGAAACTAATATATTTAGTATATATAGCTATATACATATGAATGATTATACTTTTCAGAGGTGCGACATTTCTGTATTTAAAATCCTTTTTTAAATTTTTTATTTCATGCAATATTCTAATTTTCTGAGATTTTGAATTTGGGGTTTTCATAAGCTGTAAGCCATAATCATCAAAATGATAACTTTTGCACGTATTTCAAATTTTGATTTACCCAAAGTCTTACCCAAAACGTATGAATGATAGTGTATCACGGTTTCCACAAAAATCTGAAGCAGCACAGCTGTTTTCAACATTGATAATAATCATAAATGTTTCTTGAGCAGCAAATCATCATATTAGAATGATGAGACACTGAAGACTGGAGTAATGATGCTGAAAATTCAGCTTTGATCACAGGATTAAATTACATTTTACAATATATTCAAAAGTTTTTACTGTATGTTTTATTAAATAAATGTAACCTTGGTAACACACACACACACACAAAAGCTTAATTATTCCAAAGTTTGGACCGGCAGTGTATAAATGCTGTATATTTTTCCAAGTAGAGATATTTACACTCGTGAAGTGTTTACTCTCTTAAACTCATCAAAGGATGAATTCCAGACCCTCCTACCGTCTGACATTACTGAATAAAAGATCTTCTTCTTTTCAGCAGGCAAGACTTCTGAAAGGATAATCACTCCTTTTCTTTATTCTGCCTTTTCTCTTTCCTGAAGCCGAAAGAACAGGAGCAGAGGGAACGTGCACACCGGCTGGGTGAACCTGGGGTCAAAGGTCGGCCGTTTAATGGGGAGGTTCAAACGTTGCTCAAAGCGGATAGGAGTGCGAAGGTGTCATTAATGCCGAGCAGGAATGTTCCAATAAAAACAGCACTTCCTCATGCAAAGCTGCCCATAAAAGAGCACAATAAATATCTCATTAGACTGATAGCTGCTGGAGCTGTGTATATGTAGGACGGAGATAGACGTCTCAAAAGCGCACGACAACATCCGCTAACAAGATACAGCGCACTCACCCTTTATGGATGAACCGAAAATATGTCATATTTCCAGAGACGGTGAAAACCAGAAGCATCTGCATTGCAAATGAAGCTTATTGTTCTTTATGGGCCATCTCTCGTTGACTTATGCGGTGACATTGCCGTTGGGTGAGATATGAAAGACACACACAGATTCTTGTGTGGAGTGAAGTATATCTGCGGATCTGGAAATACAACCACAATTACAACTCAAAGCTTTCTGCTGATGAATGTGCTCACGGTGGATGATTGTGTTTGAATTAACAGCCGATCTCATATTTTGTCATGGCAGGTTGATTTTACACTCACCAAGGCTGCATTTATTTGATCAAACATACAGTAAACAGTAATATCGTGAAATATTATTACAATTTAAAATAACAGTTTTCTATTTGAATATACTATCAAATGTAATTTATTCCTGTGATCAAAGTTCAATTATCAGCATCATTACTCCAGTCTTCAGTGTCACATGATCCTTCAGAAATCATTCTGATGATGATTTGCTGCTCAAGAAACATTTCTGATTATTATTAGTGACTATGTTTACATGTGCACCAATAATGTGATTATTTCCAATAATCAGAGTAAGGACTTAAGATAGTTACATGACACGAGCAAACCTCTTCACTGCGGTTTATGTGCAATTTTCATCATTCTGATTATTCTCTAAGAATTATGGTTATTTTATTACAATTCAAATACCCCAATGCATAGCACAGATGAACTCACGTACAGTACCGTTGTGTGTGTTACAGCCAGAGTGCATTACTGTAAATGTAATCAGCCTGCACAGGTGATAAAAAAGTAAAAAAATATCTATAAAATCCTTTAATTTCACTTGGATTATAGCAAGGATGTTTTTTCTTGTTTTGGTTGACTTTCTGATGTATTTAAAGGGGACTGCCTTGACATTAATTATGCATATTTCTATTGTTTCTACATTATACACCAAGGTACACAGTTTACGAGCATCCGATGCCCTCTGACCGATCAGGATGTGCAACTGGAAATGAAATTGTGATAGAAGGAACTGGACTGGTACTGTGAGCGTTTCTGAGGAAAAACTAGTCATTGGATTCGCCAGTTTGCCAGGTCAGGGGTATCAAATATTTTGAAGATCAAAAACGCATTTGAAGTGCTTAGTCAAGTCACATTTATTTATACGGTACTTTATACAGTACAGTGTGTTTCAAAGCAGTTTTACTGTAAGCAAAAAAATAACAGTATTAATGTTGAAAAGTTCTTCAATTGTGACACAAATGCTATTTCAGCTGTAAAACAGTCAATAGTTTCATCCTTCAGCTCAAGACACAATTGATTTAACAGTGTTAATGTTGCAAAGTTGATAAATTATTAAATTAATGACATGCTTATAGTTGCAAGTACACTAGATACCCATTTTTGCCTGAGAAATACTACAAAATTCTGAATGCATTGGCAATTTCTTTGCATGGAAAACATATTTCAGATGAACCTGCCAACCCTGATTGGTTGCTTTAAAGGGTCCTATTCAGCTTTTTACATGTTCAACTTCAGTGTGTAATGTTGCTGTTTGAGCAAAAGCTCTGCAAAAGTACAAAGTCAAAGTTATTCTCTATATCACTGTCACTGTTTCTGAACTCCCTGAGTTTTCTTCCGTCACAATATTCCTCATTATAATAATTCATACGCAGAATAAAGGGGCGGGGCCTGGGTGAGTTAGTTAGTATTGTGTTAAACTGGCGGTTATGGTAAGGGGCGGGACATTTCTCAAACACACTCGAAGCGCTCGACCAATCACAACAGACTGCTCCAGCCGACCAATCAGAGCACAGTGTGCTTTACAGAAGGAGGGGCTTCATAGAGACAGGAAGTAAACCGACAGACTGGGAAGAGAGGAGCTGCAACAATGGAGAATATGGGGAAAATAATGTGGTTTTTGAAGCATAACAACCTGTTCTAGTGCCCAAAAGACTGAAAAAGGGCCAAGTCGGTCCTGTTTAACTCTTTTTTTTTTTTTTTTACAGTCTAGCAGTGATGTCATGACTGCTGGTGAATCATATGACATGGAAACACACATGTCTACGTGTACGTAAGCACATTGTTGAAAGCGTGTAGCATCTGGCTTCTACAAACCCCTAGAAAACTCCCTCCCTCCCTCTCTGTTTCTCCTTTCCTCCACTTCTCCTGGTTTATCTAAACAAGCTGGACTAATCCCAACTATCAGGGGATGCTCTGTCAAAACGTGCGGCAGGGGCCCTAAGGCGAACCGAGCCGGTGAGCAGCGCGCCGGCTCAACCAGCTCACCAGTGACAGAGCAGAGGGGCCAGATTAGCATAATGCCTATCAGTGTGTGTGTGTGTGTGTGTGTGTGTGTGTGATGGCTAGAGAGAGGGAGAATATTTTGTGTGTGAGAGACAGAGCAAAAGCATATATGTTATATAAAAAAGGACCATGCATGCATATAGTTGTGAGCATGGATTGTGTTCATGCAGTGTGTATCGCTGACTCGGTCTCATGTTCAGGTCAACACAGTTCATCTAAGTTTTCAGTCTCGAAGCTCCATCCAGCCGTCTGTCTCCTCTGGGTCTGCGGGCGGAGAAACGCTCTGACTGCACATACGGAACCAGAGAGACACAGAGCTTGTCTGAATATTCATGCCCTGGGCCCTCAGCACCACCCAAACCCCCCCAAATCCTCGGCGCTCTACCCCAGTGACGTGCTCCAGGTTAAGGCCAACACAAGGCAGGAGAGAAGAAAGAATTAGTGAGAGGTTTGATGAATGACTCTTCCTTTTTTCCTTACCCCTCATTTCCAGGAATTAGAACATCTCGTTTTTTTTCCTGATCTGATTCGTTGGGCGGAATCATGTCAGATAACTAAAAATGTTTGATTAGGAGGAAGAGTTGACATTTATATGTTTGAATGTGCAGACATAAAGAGAAATCGATACATACGGTTGCAACTAATATCTGTTATAAATACGATTTTTTTATTTAAATTAGTTCATTTCTTAATTATTGTCTAGGGGGAAAAAAAATTCTGCTGATGTAACCAAGGCTGTGCATGCAATAGTTATGGTATTTATTCATATTTTGATTAAATATGTTATTATTTACCTTTAATTTATCCTTATTCCAGTTTTAGTATGTATTACAACTGTTTTGTTTCAGTTAGCTACCAAGGCATCATTTCTAATTTTCATTTAAGCTTTTTATTATTTAATGTTTTTCATCTAAAAAAATTATATTATTTTATTGGAATTTTAACAATGACAACACTGCCGTGACCAGGGGTACAATAATATTAACCAGAATAATTTTCATTTTTATATTTAGAGAGTTTAAACTGATATTTACTATTTTTTGCAGCCAAACGAATTTACACACGGCTTGATATTTGTCTGTTAAAGGAGAACTCCAGCGCAAAATGAACCTTTGGTCTAATTACACATTGTTACCTAGTCAACCGTTATCTGAGATTTGTTTTCATGATTATCGAATGTAAATAGTTTTATCTCTAAAAACAGTTTAGACTATAACGCTAGTATAACGCTAGTATATAGGGCACAGAGTAATGACAAATAAAAATCGCTTGTTAATACCACTAACAAAGCTCAAAATAGCCCCACACTAACACGGTAGCATAATAAGGGTCCCTACCTTCAAACCGAAGCATTGAGAACTTTGTCAGTGTCCAGACAGTTTAATAAGAAGATAGTTTATACATAGAGGCAGCTTTGCGAATACAGGCAGAAGCCATCTTTGAAAAAGAGTCTCTACCAGTCGATCTACGAACGCAGATCGAAGTGCGCTGAATTGTGTAGAATCTCATATGGTCCGTTGTTTCCGGAAGAAAGCACTGAGCGCATAAGAGAAGCACTGAACGCAACAGAGAAAATAAATAAATAAAAATAATTTAATCACATCTCACCATGCAGCGCACTTGGATCGGCGTTCGTAGATCGACTGGTAGAGACTGTTTTTCAAAGACGGCTTCTGCCTGATTCGCGAAGCTGACTGTATGTATAAAATATCTTCTTATTAAACGGTCTGGACACTGACAAAGTTCTCAATGCTTCGGTTTGAAGGTAGGGACCCTTATTATGCTACCGTGTTAGTGTGGGGCTATTTTGAGCCATGTTAGTGGTATTAACAAGCGATTTTTATTTGTCAATACTCTATGCCCTATTTACTAGCGTTATACAAGCGTTATAGGCTAAACTGTTTTTAGAGATAAAACTATTTACATTCGATAATCATGAAAACAAATCTCAGATAACAGTTGACTAGGTAACAATGTGTAATTAGACCAAAGGTTCATTTTGCGCTGGAGTTCTCCTTTAAGTTGTTCTAGATGGTTTCTAGGGTGTTCTTGGTGGTTGCCAGGCTGTTGCTAAGGTGTTGTGGGTGGTTTCTAGGGCATTGCTAGGTGTTTAGTGTGTTGGTAAAGGTCATTGCTTGGCATTTCCTAGGTTGTTGTTGGTGGTTGCTATGGTGTTGCTAGGCTGTTTTTAGGGTGTTGTTGGTGGATATGGCCCAGGTTCCTCCTTTAATTTGCGTCTGTGGGGTTTTTCTGGTCCAGAAGGTGACAATGGTTCATCTGATCACTTATTAAAGTAGCAGCACACTCTCCTCAACAACACACACGACTTGTTGAATGAACAAAACTTTGCAGCGCACCTCCCATCTAATAAATGCGTTACTTCTGATATGAAACGTCTCAGCTTTCAAATTCTGTAATTATGAATTTTATTATTCATAATATTAATATTAAAACGTAATTATGTCATTTAAAATGTATTATAACATTATTATTATAAAAACTTCCTTAAATGTAAGTAGCCTACAAATCAGTTAATTGTAATCTTTAATATTAAAGTGATGTAACTAGGGTTTTCTGCATGCCAATTCTAAATTTAAAATCCTTCCGATTACTGAAAGGTGCGACGCCTTATTTGGATGCGTCCGGTATTGTGACTGATCTGTTGTCATGTGTTTAGGGGTCTTGCCCTCATGATTCTGTGTCTGTGTGTATCGAGCTGTTGTGTTGATGTGGATCACTTGTCTTGTGTTTGTAACTGGGCCGCATCTGTGAATGCACACTGGGCCTGTGTGTGTGTGTGTGTGTGTGTGTGTGTGTGTGTGTGTGTGTGTGTGTGTGTGTGTGTGTGTGTGTGTGTGTGTGTGCAAGGCCTCATTATCCGAACACTGAGCGCTGGGACACTGGCCTCTATCAGCAGCCCAGTCGCCCAAGGCATCTCTGCATCCCGACTGCCTCATCCGCACACACACACACACACACACACGCAGTCCGATGCCAAGTGAACTCTAAGGTTTAGCATCGGGCCCAGGCAGATCTAGCGCCTCTTATTGTTTTCAGAACCCATGAGCGCAATGGGACCCAATTGGGGCCTCATTACTTTATTGTTCTGAGAAGGTTTGGATGCGATCTACACATGGAATATTTGAATAATTCCTAGTTTGTTTTAGTTCGCTTCCATGTCTTTGCCTTTGCTTTGTTTCACGACACATTTTTTTTCTCCATGCAGTTTAAAAGAGCATTTATTTGTTTATTTATGTGCTGCGTGCTTGCATCCTATCAAACTTTTTGTAATATTAATGTCCTGAAAACTAGCCCACACGTCTCCCCCTCCTTGCACTGCCAATTAATCTCTAATATTCACCATGGCTCATTGAAACAAATGAGCATCTTGTGTTTGTTATTGCCTTTAATGGCTTCCTAATGTGCTGGAGTCTGCCTGCTTAATAATGAAGTATCAATATGGCCCTGCTCAGTTATTAAGGCTTTTCATCATTTGCTGGACACTTGTTTAAAAGCACCTTGATTTGGAACCGAATACACAGAATAATAGACGCGGCGTGACGATCATACATTAGGCATCCTAATCAATAACGCCTCTGTTTTGCTGAGAAGTCACGGATGAAGTTGTTGCGAGGATCTTAACGGGGGACGACAAACACACGGTTTTGGAAAATAATGACCCGGGCTGCATCGCACGTATGATAAAGCAAAGCCAGGGGGTTTATTAACATCTCGGAACCCTGTCAATCACGCAAAGGCCCGTCCCAGCGCCCAATTATCTTTGAAGCTCGGGCCTCTGGGTCTGGACGTGATCAATGAACGCGCTCCGTCGTCGATACGGGTGCAGAAGAAGACCTATTGATCAGCCAACACTTGTGGACAGCCGCTGTGAGCCGGATAATGTCAGATTGAACCAGCGAGAAGGTGTGTGTGTGTGTGTGTGTGTGTGTGTGTGTGTGTGTGTGTGTACAGTACACAAGCCTATTTGGTCCTTATAGCTGTGTTTATGTTGTGCGGTGGAAAAGTATTTATTTTGTTGAAGTTGAGGCTGAGGTGCTCACAGGTTCAAATAAGAACTTTATCTCTTAAATAACTAGTGTTTCTTGCTGACTCAGCTTAAGTTTGAAAGTGTTTTGTATGAATATGTATATGGTTGACTGTACAAGAGTGTTGGTTTTGTGAAATATTTGTAAAATTTAAAATAACTTTTCTACACTGTAAAAAGTGATCATTTGACTTAACTTATATGGACTTGACAATTTCACAATTGTTTTTTTATTTATTTTTTTTTATGCATGGTTTATTTACATAATAATTTTAAGGCAACCGGTTCCCTCACTTTTTTAAGCCAACTGATCACTCTTTACATTGTAGAAACAGTTATTTTAAATTAAGAATATTTCAATTCAACAGCTTGAAATGCTAGAACAGTAGTATTAGTTACAGTAATAGTATTGATAGTGAATGTGGTTCCACTAGGACACCTGTGTGAAGTGTGAACTAGACTTCATACATCCACTAAAAATCACTAAAACACCAGACATTCAAAGACACTGAGACTTCAAAAACACTGAAGGAAAGTAATGCTCCTGCAGGACTTGAGCAGATACGCTCACTATTTAACATTGAACTCAATTATATTTTTTAAAGTGTTAATTAAGTGTCCAAATACAGTACATATTGCAGTGTGTGTGTGTGTGTGTGTGTGTGTGTGTGTGCGCGCGTGTGCGTGTGTGTGTGTGTGTGTGTGCGCGTGTGTGTGTGTGTGTGTGTGTGTGTGTGTGTGTGTGTGTGTGCGCGTGTGCGTGTGTGTGTGTGTGTGTGTGTGTGTGTGTGTGTGTGTGTGTGTGTGTGTGTACCTACTTATATTTTGGTGACAAATTTGTACCCAGGAGTGACCAAAACGTGACAAAATCTCCAGAAACCTCCCTTTAGGGACGTCTTCATTTGTAAATCTGGTATAAAAATAAAGTAATGAAATGTTTGTTTGTTTTTTAAATGTAAAAATGCAGAATGTTTTGTATGATGGGTAGGTTTAGGGGTCGGGTTAGTGTAGGGGGAGAATATACAGTTTGTACAATATAAAAACTATTACGTCCATTTAGATAGGTGTGTGTGTGTGTGTGTGTGTGTGTGTGTGTGTGTGTGTGTGTGTGTGTGTGTGTGTGTGTGTGTGTGTGTGTGTCAGTGTGTGTGTGTGTGTGTGTGTGTGTGTTCATTAGGTGGCAGGTGGGCAGCGTCAGGGCCAGGAGAGGCAGTGGCACCGCGGTAAAGCCCTAGAGTCCCGTGGGACGCTGGGATCAGGGGGAGGGTCACGATCCGTCCCGTCCTCCTCTCCACTGCACCTCAGCAGGGCTGACATCCACGACCAACAACCCCCTTCAGAAATACAGCAGCCTGCACTGTAATTAAAGCCTGGCCCAGACGTGAGACCGCGGCTGACACAGCATGGGACGGAGCAGAGACCCAGCGGACTGATGTACATAAAACGAGTGCAAAACGAACAGACAGAAACAGACGCGCCGACTCACATGAGTAATAGACGCAGCCGCCTCACACCCACATGTATAAAACAAACGCACATGCATAAAACACACCCACATGTATAAAACAAACGCACATGCACGCATGCAATCAAGATTAGGCACAAAAACACACTTTCTCACTCTGACAGGTCTGAAAATCAAAGTTCCTCCAAGTTAACTGAAAAACCACTCGCGCGGTCCCGCAGGAGCCCCATAAACTAACAGTTTTTCTTAGCGGCATGTAGTACGCGCCACTTTGCGTAGCACGTCGCCGCCTTCTCCAAATCTGTTTCCCATTCGGCGCGCTGGTCCCTCAGCTGGTCCGGTGTCTCAATTATGATGGATGATTATTACATTGAGATGGCTTTATGATGTATGCACTCGTTAAAACTAAAAGCCCGATCGTTGCGCTTGGGTAACCTTTCTGTACATCATTTTAAGTGTGAAACTAATAAAGCCGGCATTTTATTTGAAGGACAGGAAATTAGGACGCCTTGATTCGGCCCGGAGAACGGGTGCTCAATAATCATAAGCTGCCAGACAGGAATTGTGTTTTTCCGACTGCCTTCAGTGTGACTGGAATATATGGTCGCAGCTTGTTTGGAATCAGATGGGATTTTTAAGAGAGATGTATGAGGGCTCTGTGAATGCAATATAGCATAAACAGCAGCAGTATCACCCAGGTGTGTGTTTATGCAGTATATGAACATTAGTCAGTGTCATGCTACTTTGTTCTTGATCCATATCTGTTTTCATTTATTTACTCACCCTCATGATGTTCCAAACACCATCACTTTACAGTAAGGACCCATTAGTAAATGTTAGTTAACTAAAATTAACAATGAGCAAAGTTTGTTACTGTAGGCCTATCTATTAATCTTAACTGTTAGTTCTCTTACAGTTATTCAGGGCTTGACATTAACCTTTTTGCTCATTAGCTATACTGTGGCTAGTGGTTTTCCAAAGTTACTAGCCACTCACTCGCCACAATTTTGATATCGATACCATGGGTAAAACCGCCATATAGATATTTTTAATATTATCTCATAATTTGGCATTAGGTATATTATGCTGCTGTCACTTTAAGACCTGAGGCAGGAATCCATTATACTGTTACACATGTTTTCTTTCTCAGCTGTTTGCATTCATTAAAACAGAACTGACTGTTTACTGAATACTCGCCAAGACTGTCATCTTGACACTATTTTGTGTATTTGACTGTTTAAGCGCAATAAGCAGTGAAAAATAACTCAATTTAGTACTGAGAGGCGGCTTTATGTGCCGCACTTTGGGTGTGAGCACAACATCTGTGGGAATGACTAAAATTATGTGCAATCCCATGTCGAAATTCAAGCCATGTAACACCAACAATATTCATCCTGAGCAAATAAAAGGAGTGAGTGAGGAGAGGCGGGTTTGTGTGTCTCTCGCTGTCGGGGAGGTGAGAGAGCGAGAAAGCGCAGCTGGTGTATCTATTCTACGGTAAACGAGCATTGGAAGTGTTTCAGATATTTCAGTATCGAAAAATCTATATTTTTGACCACACTACATTGCACTTGGTTTGTTATTTCAGATGTCTTCTTAAAAGACTACAACTGAAAAATGTATACACTATATAGGCCGATAAAATTCAACCCGCCAAAATAGGAGTGACTGCGTTACACGCCACTGCTGAAATACACCCGCATTTGGTGGGTATTAATGTCAAACCCTGGTTGTATTTACAAAAATATACTCTTTTTGATTTCAGTAATGTATTAGTAAACATTAGGATATATATATATTTTTTAGAATTTTTCATTGATAGTTCATGTTAACTAATGCAGCAATGCCGTAATGGATTCGATTCCTTATGAATACATTGAATGCAATGTAAGTCGCTTTATATACAAGTGTGCCAAAAACATAAACGTAAATGTTAACGTTAAACTCGAACGTTTAAACGTTGAAACTCGGTTATGATGTAAATGAGAGCCAATGGTGTTTGACGTCATAAGTGATGCTTAATCTCCTTTTGTGTTGCATGGATGAAAAAAAATCATACAGGTTTAAAACGACATGAGGGTGTTTAAACGATTACAGATTTTTCATTTCTGGCTTGTCGGTATAAGTTTGGCTCTCGTTGTTCAGGGTCTGTCCTCCACTTGACTTCCTGCCCTGGCTGTGGCCAACAGGAAATGAAGCGATCTTGTGAGCTCTCATGCAAATGCTACACGTCAGTGATCTTAAATTAATCTCACAAGTTTCACATACTCAGCTGAGGGCAACATCTCCCCACCCTGAAGCCATGACACACACACACACACACAGAGAGAGAGAGAGAGAGAGAGAGAAAACCCCCATGCTAGAAAAATTAATTAGCTGTTTGTCATCTAAAGCTGATCTCAGGGATTTTTGTTTTGGGGCTGGAGAGGAAGTGGTGGGGTGTGTGTGTGTGTGTGTGTGTGTGTGTGTGTGTGTGTTTGTGGTGTGGGGGGGTGACCAGCATTACAATAGCAAACGCAGCTCTTATTAAGGGCTACAGTATCCCAGTATGGTTAGGTATTCAGAGGAGTGTGTATGTACAGTAGGTGAACTGCACAAAAACATCTAGGTCACATTTCACCCTAAATTTAAAAATAAAAAAGTATATTTTGCATGTATAAAACGAAGCATAAAGATGTTTTTTTTTTTTTTTACATTGTGTATTATCATTGCTATGATAAAAAAAAATCTTATTAGGTCAGTGCAAAAATATAAATTTTTATGTGGATTTTTAATTTTTTTTATATTTATTTTTTGTATTTAAATATTTGTTTACTATAATACAGCAATCCTTACTGTATCTATACCATTTGTGGACAGTAATATTATTTAAATAAATGAATACAGCAAGGATGCCTCAAATTGATTAAATGACAGTAAAGTCAGTGTCACAAAAGGTTCTCTTTCTATTCATCAAAGAATCATGAAAAATAAAATATATCACAGTTTGAAGCAGCACAGCTGTTTTCAACATAATAATCAGAAATGTTGCTTGATCAGCAGATCAGCATATTAGAATGATTTGTGAAGGACCGTGTGCCAAAAATTCAACTTTGATAACAGAAATAAATTACATTTTACCATATATTCACATAGAAAACTGTTCATTTAAATTGAAATAATGTTTCAACATTTAATGCCTTAATTTTAAATTTAGCCTTAACTTATCCTGGCCATGCATGCATTAATCAATGCATCTGTCTTTCAAAGATGTCAGGTAAAAAGCTATTATGAGCAAGAGATCAACGTACATCCCCAAAAGGTTGATTACAATGTCCAGGAATACCAATTTTCCTAAATAATACAACCAATTCTATGTTTATGGCATAGGCTATATGAGACATTCATCCATGACATGGACAGAATACTGCTCCGTAATGTATTTTTATTGTTACTGAAATAGATTTTAAATGGACATGCAGACATGGGTTAAATCAGTGTTAACATTCAAATTTGTATTTAGCAATTATTAATAACAACAACAAAAACACTAATAATAATATTATTAATGAAACACTATTTCATTGGGATTGGGATAGATGTCACTCTTGAGAGCCCTGCACTTCTAATAATGTGGCATGAAACTGTTAGTGTAACAAAGCGTTATTTTCTCTGGTCAGTGTGATATGTAATGCACATGTGAACTGCTTTACCTACTCTAAGATATAAGGACAAATCACACGTTTTCGGTTTTATTTACAGCTTATAACGAATAATCATTGAGCTATCAAACTAACTTTAATGGCTGAGGCTGCTGCCATTATTATCATTAATATTTTTGACATGACATTACATCAGTCAACTCATCTTTTAGGAGTTGAGTTTCCAAATTCTAGTCCGAAAGTCTGAAAAAGACGTGGTTCCCAGAACGGACAAAACATCATATAAGATGCTTTTGTGATGTCATGCTTTTTTGTAGCCCATATAAGATGATGATATCAATGTTTTAATCACTTCTAGAGTGCATTTTACTATGAATGACATTGTTTACAGAAATCTCCTGTTCCCATGGGTCTTTCTGTAATGTTTGTCAGACCTAGCAACAGTAACCAAAGGGGGTAAACAGAACCAAAGTAACCAAAATATTCTCTTGGTAGTGTTTTTCACACTATTCACTGAAACGTATGGCTCTGATTGTTGTGGACTCAGTTATCCTTTGTGGAGGGTCTCCTGCTGAACATCTATCCTGACAAATCGGCAGCATAACTTTTCGAATACATATATTTTCTCTAGATTTATCGCATGCAAAAAGAGCGATGATAAAGCGCTCTGACTTGGCAGACAGCTCATCTTGGGAAGCGTGTAAACTGTCAGATGAAGTTGTAATGGAGGAAGGCCTCCGCTGCTGAGGTTGGTGTGCGTTCTCTCCCACACCCGGTGCTTTCCGCTGTTTTCTTTGTTGTGAGGCTGTATTCCCCTGGCCCAAGGGCTCATGGGTAACAGCTGAAGCTGTGGCGGAGGGGCCTTGCCAGCCTCAGGGCCTCTGCCACCCTCTCTCTCTCTCTTTCTCTCTCTCACTCTTTCTATGTTACCCATATGGTCCGTCAAGCGCTAATTCCCCAGAGGCCTGTTAGCAGCACACAGCCCCAGTTCTGCCCCTCCTCCCTCACTCTCCCTCGCTCGCTCGCTCACTCACTTTCTCACTTCCCTCAACTCTCCTCTCACTCTACCACACAACAGCCCACAATCCCCAAGACTCTGCCTCCTATAGCAGCAGATAGATGGAGTGATAGATAGAGTGATTGACAGACAGATAGATATAGAGTGATTGACAGATAGATATAGATAGATAGATAGATAGATCGATAGATAGATAGATGTCTTTTGTCCCCATCATATTTTCCCATTCCACACATTGTTTTCTTTTAATGTGCTTCTCTCTCTCTCTCGCTCTCTCTTTCTTTCTCCCTCTCTCTCTCGTTCCAGCCTTCATCTGTCTTCCATTTCTCCAGGCTCTCCTCTGTTATATGGTGTGGCGCAGTTAATACTTGAATTTATAGGTCCCATTAGATGAATGAATTATCTCCTTTTTCGTAGCACAGGAAACCCGTCAGACTGAAGCGAGCTCTCAGGGCCGCAGGTACGAGGATCACTTCTTTCTTTCCTCAGCTGTCTGTCCTTCATTTCAGAAATCACAGGACCTTTCTGTGGATTTAAACATTCTGCAGGATCTCTCAATAAGTAATGAAGCTTTTTATTTATATTGTGTTATAGTTCTTATTTGTAATTATTAAAGGTAATTCCATCGAGCGGCTAACACAGGGAGCGATTGATTTCTTCTTTAATCACTCATTTGCAGTGACGTCCCTTCAGGGTCCAGAGGGGCCGCTGTATTTCTAAGTGTGATTTATTCCAGTTAAATGTGAACTTGTGTTCCTTCAAACTCTCCCTGGACCTTCCCCTTTAAAACTCACCCGACTTCACATCATGACAGATGTGTGTGTCCCTCTATCTGTCTCTACCTTAAACTGTGTCATATTTAGGCCTAGATTAAGCAAGCTTAAATCTATCACTCCAGCATTATTCTTTACTGCTCTTGGTGTTTTAATAATTTAGCATAATTGTGCATGTTCAAAAATCATGATTTTTTTTATCCAGAAACACATGATATATACCGTGCCTCCCAAAAAATCATACTTTTTGTAAGTCTTTAAACACGGTTCCTTCATTTCAAGTCATCATACTCATATGAATATGGAAATACAATAATAATAATAAATGTTTGTTTATTTAAAGTCTTTTAAAAAGTTCTTCTGCATTATTTAATGCATACACTGAATGTAGTAGTATATGAATCGCATGCACACACACATTGAGTACTAGCGCCCTCTATTGATCAGTACGTCATTAAAGCAGTTCACCGTCATCATTGCAGTTCTCACTATTATTAATGTGGATTATATGTCATCATTAGGGATACACATTTATTAAACATGATCTGTTAAAAACATACATGCTGGACTTTCTCTCTAAACGTTATTGTAACATACCATTTTATTGGACATGGCAACATGGAAATTGTTTTAATGTTCAATTGCAATGTTTTGCAATTTCTCTGAATGATGTATGAGTGTGTGAACATCACTTTAAATGTTACAAAACACACCATAGATTTTGTACAACAAACTGGTATTCTTTTAAGTGATGTGCACATGAATATAATGGAGTTTTTATTGGCCTTTCTCCTTGTTTATAGTTCTAAATAATATGTGTAAATACCATAAAGATGGAATTAGTCACACAACAGCATCATAATTTTAATATAACGCACACTGTCCTGCAGTCGGTGTTTGTATAGAGAAACACATTGAAAAAACATGTGCGTTTGTGTAGGATGAAGCAAACAGGGCAAACGATAACCCCGACTGTGCCACAGACACAGAGCATCAAAGGTGTGTGTGTGTGTGTGTGTGTGTGTGTGTGTGTGTGTGTGTGTGCGTGTGTGCGTGCGTGTGTGTGTGTGTGTGTGTGTGTGTGTGTGTGTGTGTGTGTGTGTGTGTGTGTGTGTGTGTGTGTGTGTGTGGACCTGCTGTCAGACGGGTGAATTATTTATCAGCGTGTTCCGCCTCCAATCTGTTTCGGCGACAGGAATGGATATGTGTATTAAAACAAACAGAAGTTCAGATTTGTTCATGTCTGTTGTCCACACAGACACAGGGCTGTGATGGCGGGACGGGGGGGACGGGACCCTTCACAGGGCTGGTCAACGCTCATCCACATCAAAGCCTGCCAGAGCTTCTGGAGTGTATTAAAGCAGGCCTGACCATATACACACTTCCAGGGTTGTTTGTTTTACAGACGTCTTTTGTGCACCTAAATATACAGATAAACCCTCAGAACATATTCACATTAAGATATAAAACGCTAAGTTTTCTGAAAGTTCAAAACATACGTTTAAAAAAAAAAAAGATGTTATTAGAGAAATCGTGAAGGGAGTGACGTTTTAATCATATTTGCAAACATTGTTACTTTTGAATGAGAGAAAATTGGTTTGTCAGAGAAAAACTGAAAGTTTCTGGATACATTTCCCATGCAGCACAAATTCATTGAAACATCAATAAACCTTTAAGTTAAAATTACTTCAGAATACATGGAGTCTTTTATGGTGATTTTATAATGTTTTTGCTGATTCACTGTACCATGAACATTCTGCTAAATGTTTCATTTTGTGTTTTACAGAAGTCATACGGGTTTGATGGTGACGTGTCTTCCTTTAAAAAATAAGTTCTACAAAAACACTTATGCTTAATGCCACTCAAAAAAAAAAAAAAAAAAAAAAATGCATCATCACTTATGTTTTGTTCTAAACGTCCAAAGTACCTTGATATATGTGAGTGTTGTTCAGGGTTTCCGTGCGAGGCGTTCAGACACACACAGGTGTGTGGGACGGTCTCCTCTTCATGATGGATGTGCTGGAGGAGGGCTGACAGCGGCTCGTCGTATGGCAGAGGTTTGGTGTTGGCTCAGCTGTAAAGATAAGAGCTGTCACTTTGAAATGGTTGAGGATTTCAGGCTGATGTCTTGATAACACACCTGTCAGGTTCTTTATAAGGTCTGAGCTGGAGAGTCTGGCTTTGTGGGTGATCTTACCTGTGCTTGTTTGTAATAAACAATTATTTGTCAAATTAAAATAACAGTAAAAAACAGTAGCCTAATTGTCTAGTAGTCAAACTGTGATTAATGCAGGCGAAGTGTCATTTCTGTGCCACTAGAGGCACCAAATGGAATTGCAAATATAATGGCTGTTTCCAAACAAGTTCTCAACATTCTTAGCCGTCCCTGCCTTCTATTGGTCAATCAAACGGGTAGCCCCGCCCCAAACTCTTTCCATTGGTTGTGTAAGAATGTCACTCAAACAAACAGGTTTGAAAGTGTCAGTTACATGAAATCAACATTAGACTTGTTTACTGATAGTTGAACTGGGATAAAAGACCAATATTTGAATCTGTGTCAGATGATGACTGTGTCTGATTGGCCAATTAAATATTCATTCAGCAATATTTACTTTTTGAATATATTTTAAAATGCAATTCCTGCAACAATAGCTGAATTTTCCGCATCATTACTCCAGTCTTCAGTGTCACATGATCCTTCAGAAATCAGCCTAAAATGCTCAGGAAATGATCAGTGTAGAAAACAGTTGCTTCTTCATTAAAAAACCCTCTAATCGGAAGAATTTGCACAGTTTACCTTTAAACTTGAAAGAGAGCCTTAAAAAAAAAAAAAAATGTGTTGTGTAAAAATGCATGCATTTATTGCCATTATTTATTGCCATTGTAATTTAGAGACATTTGCTCATAGTTTTTTTCCCCTCGTCCTGTCAGTGTGGAGTGATCTCCCTATCTGTCATGTCCCGTGTGCCGAGATTGGATGGTTCCCGGCTGGTTATTGGGTGTTTGACTGTAAGATACATCATTGGCTGACGTTTGACCTCCTGCTAACTTCCAGAGAGGAAGTCCAGCCCAGTGGAAATCCTTCAGCTCTGCGTCTTTGAAACTTTAGCACTCTGCTTCTCTCTGTTGTGTCTTTGAGTGGCGAATCCCCCCCAAAAACTTAGCCTGTCATCAAGTGTCTCTCTCTCTCTCTCTCTCTTTCACACATGTTTCTCTCTCTGCGTGGAGCTCCAGAGGACCCTGCAGCTGGCCGGGGTTGTGCCCGTGTAGCGCTGCTCTCGGCTGGGGCTCTGCGGGGGGGCCGGGGAGGGGCTCTGGATCTCACTGAAAGAGAAAAAGAAAGAGATCAAGGATAAAATGAAAAAGAAATCTGTGATTCCCTCTGGCACCTTCCCCTCCCCTCCCCTCCCCCCCCCATGGCCGATTCTTTTTTATCTTCTACTTCTCTTACTAGCAGCCGTTTCACTCTCGGTCTTCTTTTCTTCTTTTCTGTCTTCTTTGAGAAGATGCTCGCTGTTAGATTTAATGTCAGGTGCACTCAGGCCGGAGTGAAAATGATTTAACAAGAGTATTGATTTCTGATTCACTTGTATGTCACTGTTACAGCCTCTCTGAGATGCTCAGTTCATTTACTTGAGAAAGTAATTGTGAGCAGAAAATAGTACAAATAAATAGCAATATGCAAATAGCAATACAAGTATAAATGCATATATAAAAGTATTACTGTATATAATTTGTTAAATACGTTTAAGATGCAGACGGTGGAGGGTGCATGTAACAGTACATACAGGAGATGATGTGTTTGTGAAGAAGATTGCAATCGAAATGTGTCTTTGATTTCTCACAAAGGTTTAGAAACAAATACAGTGCTAAACACAAGCGTCACTCTTCTTCTGAGTGTGCAATCGCTCCCAGAAAACAGATTTTGCATTGCATTCAGCCATGGGTTCGATTCCCATGAAATGCATTAAATGATCAAATGCATTGAATGCAATGCAAGTTACTTTGGATTAAAGCATATTGCATAATAATAAATTCATAGTGTCTCTAATGCACATTTTCATTCACTTCTAGATTTAAACAAATGTGTCACTCTTAAACCTCCTTTAGTTTGTATGTGATACACCTCACAGAACTAAATTATACTTTTTTAAATGTGTGGACATTTGAAATGTTTTTGGTACTCTACTTGAAACAGAATTTGAAATGCGAGATGTGCATCTGATACAGCTGAACTGCGACTGCGCTCTCACATTTTCAGCATATTATTGTTTTTTACATCTGTGTTCCAAGTTTCCATTCCAGACTGTTATGCATTAATATTTAAGGCATTTAGCAGACGCTGTTGTACTGAGTGACTTACTAAAGTGTTGCATGTGAGACCACTGTGATCGACAGATGGCAAGCGTGTCATTTTGATGGAGCATATGCTCAGACTCCTGTAAGAGTGATGTGCATCTGAATCTCTGCAGTTGTTTAATGTTCTGCATTTTTGTAACTCAAAAGCTCACACAGTAGAGCATGATGCTATCAATGCAAAGGTGATGGCTTTGATTCACAGTGGAATGCATGAACTGAGTAAATATACCTGAAATGAAATGCAAATTGTCTCCCAAATGCATAAATGTGCACTGCTGGTCAAAAGTTTGGAATTGGAAAAAATATAGAGATTTGTTTTGGAATATTTTTGCAAGAAGACTCTTTTGCTCACCAAGGCTGTATCGGATCAAAAATACAGTAAAAACTGCTTTTTAATCATGTAATTTATTCCTGTGATCAAAGCTGAATTTTCAGCATCATTACTCCAGTCTTCAGTGTCACATGATCCTTCAGAAATCATTCAAATATGATGATTTGATGCTCAAGAAATATTTCTGATTATCAATGTTGAAAACAAATCATATTTTGTGGAAACTGATTTGCAGGATTCTTTGATGAATAGAAGGAGCAGCATTTAGCCTATTTGAAATAGAAATCTTTTGTAACATTTTAAATCTTTCCAACAAAACTCTTCCAAATTGTTTAACCGGTGGTGTAAATGTCTTGACTGTGGCTGGAACTGTGTGTGGAACAGCATTGCTTTCTTAAAAATATTGTCTTCATTCCCAGCAAGATCCAAACTCACGTCAAGACCTTCCCCGATCTCCGCCGGCCGAGGCTTTGGCAGTGGAATCTGGCAGCGCTTTAACATTGTTATCAGTCCTCACGCTATTTACCTAATGCGTTTCTGTGTAATTGGATTACATGATCCCGCTTGTCAGCCCAGGTGTGTTGTGCATCTATTAAATGACTGACATTTTTATGTAGCTAAGCTGAAAGCTCCGGGCCTTTTTCCCGTTGAGTGAAATCAGGTGCTCGGCTCGATGTGTGAGAGGCTGTAAATGTGCACGCAGTAATAACCTTCCCTCTCTCCTTTTTCACCTCTTTCTTTGCTGCCTCCATCCACTTTTTTTTTTTTTTTTTTTTTTTACTATCCGTCCTGTCTCTTTTTTTTTTCTTTCCGTTCCATTTGCAAGGTGTGATATTGCTTTAATTCAGCAGAAACATGTGGAGAGATCTGGAATATCTCCGGGGATTAGTGGAAGAGGAAAAACTCAACTTTTCTCTCTCTCTCTCTCTCTCTCTCTCTCTCTCTCTCTCTCTCTCTCTCTCTCTCTCTCTCGCTCTCTCTCTGCCACGGCCAGACTCGGGCAGCTTGTGTTGTAGAGCAGCAGGGTCTGCTGGGAATGAATGTAGTTAGTGCGACCTTTGACCCTGAGAGCTGTTGACATGGAAGGCGGCCAAGAAGGGCTCTTACAGGACCCTTTTGTTAATCTCATTCATGGCTCGCCTTTGCAAAAAAACCTAGTTGTGTGTGTGTGGAGGGTGTTGGCAGCTCTACTTGCTGGAATGTGCTCTCTCTCTCTCTCTCTCTCTCTCTCTGTCTCTCTTTCTTTCTTTTTTTCCCAGGCTTGTTTGGAAGAAATGGTGGGCCCAGGACCAGCGGGACTGCTTTAGCCCGGACCCTGCCCTTTCAGCTCAATCGACACTGACAGATTCCTGGCCTGGGATTGCCAACTGGCACATAGGAAGCGAATGAAAGAGTGATGGAGAAAGAGCGAGTCAGTCCCGGACCAGGTCAGGCCATCGGCCAGAGCGGCAAACTTGAACTCTGTCCTGCCGATTACCAGGTGAACCTCATGAAAACATGTCCAAGTCATATTTCACCTCAAAACCAAAAGACATTACATTCTGCATTAAGAAATAATGAGTTTTAGCACCATTTGGCATTAATTTCTTGACAAATAAGTTATCTCTCTCCCTCTCTCTTTTATTTTACTTTTTTAACTTGAGCAAATAAATGCAACTTTGGTGATCATAAGAGACTTTGGATAAGTTTAGGGTTGGTAATTTCTATTTTTATCTTATCTTATGATCACCAAAGTTGCATTCATTTGACCAAGTAAAAACAGTAATATTGTGAAATATTATTACAATTTATTTTAACAAATTTTCTATGTGAATATATTGTAAAATGTTATTAATTCCTGTGATCAAAACTGCATTTCCAGCATCATTACTCCAGTCTTCAGTGTCACATGATCCTTCAGAAATCACTCTAATATGATGTTTTGCTGCTCAAGAAACATTTATGATCATATGTATATTTCAGGATTTTTTGATGAATAGAACGCTCAAAAGAACAGCATTTATTTGAAATAGAAATCTTTGGTAACATTATAAAGTAACATTATAAATGTCTTAACTGTCACTTTAATGCATCCTTGCAGAATTAACATCTTTCTCTCTTTATTTTTCTGCATTACAGTACGTATGAAACTGTTTGGCTGCTGGTTTGATCGAGTCTTGAACGAGGATCCTCCAGAGGGACTGAACCTGTAATAAGTTGCTCATCCGAGCTGAAATGATTCTATTCTATACTTTGAAATTGATCAGATATTCAACTAATGCATCATCTCTATGGATGTCATTCTTGTGTGCTATTAAGGGCTCAGAATTACAGCTCTCAGGTTCAATCATGCACAATTAACGCAAATAGCAAGTGCAAACAAACCATAGAGTGAGTTGCACGGTCCATTTGCTCTCACTGTGTCTTTATTCTTCACCTATAGAGTTTTCCTTCTCTCACAGAATGACGGCACCATGGTTTCTCTCTGGTCCAGCTGAGTGAATTAACATGGTCCCAGGCTACAGATTATATAGCACGTTAACCACTGAAAGAGATGTGCACCGTTCAAGAAAAAATCAATCAAGATTAGCTTAGCCTCCTCTCAATGGACCACTGTGAACCTCCTCGGGGGGTTAAGTAGCAATCCAGCGCAGAGAGAGACGAGGGACGAGAGACAATGTGTTTGACTCAACACACACTTTAACTTTCTGTTTCTCTCCCTTTGACTGTACGAATGTTATATCAGTTTCTGTTCAATTTATTTGACTTACAATATTACAAGAGCATCAATATGAAAAACAAAAACAAAAAAAAATACATTTTTAACTATCTTTAAAAAGATTATTTGACAGAAATGCTAAACATATTTACATAAAATGTTTATTTTTATTTAGTAACTTATATTTAAAATCAAATATATATTTTATAGATTATATATGATTATACTTTGCATAAATAAATAGATTTTTTAGGACCATTTGACATTTTTCTCTTGACAATTAAAATCTTCCAAATACTGGAACACACCTAAATTGGATTCGGTAAAAAAAATAAAAATAAAAAAAAAATAAATAAAAAATATATATATATATAATATAAATTTAATAATTACATTTAATTGCATTATTTAAATGCATTTACAAATAATTTGTCATTTAAAAATGTAAGAAATGTACAGAAATGATGTGATTGCTAAAAAATATTAGACTGTGTTCTGTATTGTAGGCTGATATATCAGAGGCCTCTTCTAGAAATTCCAACATCTAAATCATCAATGATTTGTGATGATTCTCTATTATTTCTCTCTTTAGGGACTCACGCTCACAGGGCCGGTCTAAATCTTTCAGCCGGCGTCGTCTTTAAATGAACAGACACTACAAAGAGAATGACTAACGCTGGAAATAAGAAGAATACACTCACCTGCAAATCAAAGGAATGAATAAATAGAGTTTGGAGAGCGAGCGTCTCGCCCCTCCCCTCCGTCAGCCTGGCGTACGGAGACTGTTGCATGCTGGGATAGGGGAAGTGCCTGCCGGGGCTCCACAATGGCGTGCGGGTGTGTTTGGGAGCCTCCTCTTGTGTTGGTCTTGGCGGGGAGGTTTTCACAGTCTGCTCAGCACAGCTGGATCCTCACACACCTCCCTGACTCTGGCTCGGGTGTTCAGACGCTCTCCTCGGGTGTGTTTCTGAGGGCCATCTCGGCTTCTGTAGGCCAGACGTGAGTGTTAAGACACTGTTGCTCAATCATCTTTCTCTCCTATGGCAGATTCAGTTCTTGTTGATATTCAGGAAGCCTCTACATTTGAGCACAAGTAGATTGTGCGTATATGAAATGTTCAGATTCATCTCAAAATGATGTATGATGAAAGTAAAACTATTAGTATAAAGCATATGTTTGAAGAATTGATTCAAGTCATTAACAACACAACACACAGTTGAAATTAATTTGATGTTCTATGTTAAAGAATCAATTTTCTTAAACAGCCCACAGTTAAAATAACTAATGTGATGTATGACTTAGATAAATTATCATTATATTGTATATTGTTTAATAATAATAATAATAATAATATTGTGTGTGTGTGTGTGTGTATGTGTGTGGTCTGACAAACCCTACATTATGGGGACAAAATGTCCCCACAAAGATAGCAATATCTGAAATCCTTGTGGGGAAATTTTTTGGTCCCCATGAGGAAAACAGCGTATAAATCATATTTAGTGATGTTTTTTGAAAATGTAAAAATGCAGAAAGGTTTCTGTGATGGGTAGGTTTATTGGTAGGGTTAGTGTAAGGGGATAGAATATACAGTTTGTACAGTATAAAAATCATTATGCCTATGAAGAGTCCCCACAAAAATGTGTGTTAAATTGTTAATAAAAATAACAATGATAAGTACATTAATAAGTAATCGATATGATATAATCCATACATCCATTGATATGTTAGTCTGATGAACGGTAGACACAGGAAACATATTTGGTAACAATCATTATGTTGTGCTAGTGGTGTAAAAGTGACACACTTCAGCTTTAAATAAGCATCTGCTTGTATTTAAACTGTTCTCCGTATCTGTCCGGCGCGAGCGATGTGTTCTGCTCTCTCAGCGTTTCCTCCTGTCTAACAGCTAGTGTGTGTGTGTGTGTGTGTGTGTGTGTGTGTGTGTGTGTCTGCTCGTGGTTAGCACTGGCTCTCTGTGATTTACCTGCTGTCTGTCTGTCTTAATGTCTTCCATCTGCTTGACAACAGCCCAGAGACACGCTCCAAAAACAGCTCTGACTCAAAACAAGACGCGAGTGTCCCGGGAGGCCAGGAGCTCACCGTCCAGACATCAGCAAACGCTTGAGTCGCGATTTATGATACTGCAAAATCATGAAGATGCAGCATTACAGCAGGACATTGAGGTTCCTTGCTGAACTTCTCTCTCACTTTCCATGTGATACAGTATCGGTTCATATTATGATATTGGCTAATATCTCCCAGTTCTGATAACATAAAGGTCATTTCAGACGTGCAGAAAGTTGCATTTTCATGAAAGATTATGAACCTATTTTTATCTTTAGAGTGACATACACTGGTGATTCATGCTATACACAGGTGAAACTCGAAAAATTAGAATATCGTGCAAAAGTTATAATTTTGATGATTATGGCTTACAGCTTATGAAAGCCCCAAATTCAAAATCTCTGAAAATTTGAATAATCAATAAAAAAAAAAGGATTTTAAATACAGAAATGTCGGCCCTCTGAAAAGTATAATCATGCATATGTATATAGTTATATATACTAAATATATAGTATATACTATATTCAACAACTAGTTAACATGCATCTCTGGAGTTAAGGTTAATTGATTGCGACTGGTCAGATGAGTGATATTTATGAATCATTGTTATTCTCCTGAACTAACATATTGATTTCACTGTGATGATGAAGATGTCACCGGCATTTCATTGATTTTGTTTTGTTGTTCATTTTGTGTAATTGTCGTTGCAGTCAAACACCTGCTGGGCTCACGCGAACAACGATGACCTTTAACCTTTAGGGTCTGTACTGCTTATTTCACGTACTGTTATTGTACTAGATAACAGTGATACACTGCTGTACTAAAATTAACAGGCTGTGACCATCATAGAAATTGAGCTGGTCTGATCCACAATTTTATCTTTACCCAGTCTTGAATATTTGGTTGCAAGGTTGACGATAGACAATATTAAATGTGCTATAATGATGTTTTCAGAACCTTAGGTTTGCCAAAACCTTGTGCTTTAATTTTTCTCTTCGAACAGGAAATAGTTCAAAAGCTCTTCCTGATATTATTTTTTAAGAGACATGATCTTTTGGGTATATATACAGTACTGTGCAAAAGTATTTTTTCAAAATAAAATGGTTTTAATCTATTTTTTGCTATTAATTGTATACAATAATATAATAATACAATATATAATAATCCAGTGAGATTTTTGTATGCACAAGGAGTCTGACAACGGTCTGATCTGATCTCACCATCATCGAGTCTGTCTTGGATTACATGAAGAAACTGAGACAGACTAAATCCAGAAGAAGTGCAGCGACATCTCAAGACACCTGGAGTACCATGGACAAAAGCTGTTTTAAACACACAGGGTGGTCACACCAAATATTGATTTGATTCAGTTGATAGATTCTGTTTATGACATTAGAAAGCATCCTCACTTTACAGCATTTTTACACAAGTGCCTTAAACTTCTCACAGTACTGAAGCTTTGCAGGAAGGTTTCTTCAGGCGTCTCGGAGACGTCGCTGCACGTCTTCTGGATTTAGTCTGTCTCAGTTTCTTCATTTAGCATGGCAAAATGAATGTTTGGAAGTGTAAACTGATATTACTGAAACACTACAGCAAAAGATATGTATAACTGGCTTAAAACCAAAAACTAACATGCATATAAGTGTGTGTGTGTGTGTGTGTGTGTGTGTGTGTGTGTGTGTGTGTGTGTGTGTGTGTCTGTGTGTGTGTGTTAGTTTTAACTGAAGAAATTGCATTTATTAAATTATTGTAAAGTTGTGAACTACAACCTGTCTGAAACCTGTGAGACTGATCCATCTATCTACAGCGGCTGTTCGGTCTCCTCTGGCCTTAACTCACCTCTCATGTCTGATGTGTCTCTGTCAGGGAGGACAAGCCTTTATGAAGATCTCCTACTGGGGCAAGAGCATCCAACTCCATGGGCCCTTCACACTAAATAAACTTATATGTTTACACAAGACGGCGCGCCACAGAGGAGCCAGTGGGGCGTGTTACGCGCTCGGTCACTGGTCCCCGGGGGTTTGCTGGGCATGTGGATGTAAAGGTGTCATGATCTGCAGACCGAGGCCGAGAGAGAGAGAGCTTGTAAGAGGATCCTGGTTGTAACTGTCTGAAACATCGTCCATATCAAACGCAACTCTCTCCTTTCCTCTTTACGAGCTCCTGTGATCGCGCTCCGGCGTCCCGCTGGAAATCACAGCTAAACCTTTGAACCCGGAGCGTTGCGTCCGAGAGCCCCGTGTCACCGCAAGCCTCGGCTCCTCGCATCCAGCACTTCCCCTGCTTTACTTAACCTCTGACCCCTCGGAACCGCACAGTCCTGCGGTTCTGAGGCCAGACGCGAGGAACAGGAAGTATAAGGTTACAAATTAAATATGCGCATGTCATAAGTCATAAATCCTCGGTCTCTGCTGGCGGCGGCGCTACTGAAACGGCATGTGGCACACAGTGACGACTAATAAAGTTTTAAAGCATTCACTTCCATCGGTATCTCTCGCGGGCGATGGGGGGGGCAGCAGAGGAACATGAAGCGCGTGTCGGCAGGAGGAGGGATGGAGAGGCGCGCGGGGAACAGACAGCCAGTTGTGAATCTTTGTAATATAACTATTAGTCTCTTTCAGGCGGGATGCCTTCGTGCATCCAAAAAGCACCGGGAGGCGTTATGACAAATGATATTTCCCTTTGATTCCTTCCCAAGCTTGTTATTAAACTGCGGTAAGTTATTGTTTCGCTGACTAAAATCTACAAGCCTCTCCTGAGATCTATTTTGAAGTGTTTGAACAAATAATTACCAGATGTTTCTCTATGAACAAGCGATCTTGATGAAAACCCTCAATCAGTGTCCCTCACGTTTCTGGATTTGACATGTTAATGTTCGCTCTCTCTTCTGTAGTTCCCCCGCGGTCGAGGAGGAGGTTATACCGTAAACATCAGCTGATGAGCGGCCTTCTCTCCGCTGATCCATCGCTCACCGCGGACAGCGCGTAAAGAAACACTCTTGGGAATGAAAAGGGTCACACACTGGCAGAAGAAGGTACATTCATGTGTAGCCTTGAGAATCATTGGTAACACTTTACAGTAAGGTTCATTAGTTAACTACCTTAGTTGAACTAAGAATTAACCATACTAATTCAGCATTTATTAGTAATCTTAGTTAATATTAATTTAAACATTTACTTGTACATTATTTAAATCAAAGGTTGTATTTGTTAACATAGTTACGCACTGTGAACTAACATGAACAAACAATGAACAGCTGTAATTTTTAACATTAACATTAATAAATACTGTAACAAATGTCTCATTGTTAGTTCATGTTAGTTAATACATTAACAAATGAGACCTGTGTTACCGAATAATTTCTAATCGTTATAGCATCTCTCTAATCTTAAAGGATTAGTTCAGTTTTAAAAAATGTTTGCTGATAATTTACTCACCCCCATGTCATCCAAGATGTCTTTCTTTCTTCAGTCGAAAAGAAATTAAGGTTTTTGATGAAAATATTCCAGGATTTTTCTCCATATAATGGACTTCAACAGGACCCAAACGGTTCAAGGTCCAAATGACAGTTTCAGTGCAGCTTCAAAGGGCTTTAAACGACACCAGACGATGAATAAGGGTCTTATCTAGACAAACCATCGGCATTTCAACAATAAATAAACAAGTTAAAGTTTTATAAGCACAAATGCTCGTACCGAGTCAGTGTTTACGAATGTGAGGAAGGAGCACCATATACACGTCTTTGTGTCAGTTTAATGTTTAAATGCCCATTTCGTGTGCGTATCCTGGGTGTTTTAATATTAAAAAGGCTAAAAGAAAATTTTCGTCAGGACAGAAGCGTGACCTTTTCAACATAATTGCGTATTACGTGAGTCACGAACGCGCATCACAGAACAGAGCAAGGCCAGCATTTGTGCTTATAAAACTTAAACTTTTTTATTTATTTGTGAAATGCAGATGGTTTGTCTAGATAAGACCCTTATTCATCGTCTGGTGTCGTTTAAAGCCCTTTGAAGCTGCACTGAAACTGTCATTTGGACCTTGAACCGTTTGGGTCCTGTTGAAGTCCATTATATGGAGAAAAATCCTGGAATGTTTTCATCAAAAACCTTCATTTCTTTTCGACTGAAGAAAGAAAGACATGGACATCTTGGATGACATGGGGGGAGTACATTATCAGCAAAAGTTTTTTTTAAAGTGAACTATATGCCAAACCAGTTTTTGTGACGACTTTGTTATAGTTTGTGAAATATACAGAATTCATGATGGAGAATACCAAAATATTGCTGCTTAGTGTAAAATTTCTGCAGTATATGTACACTACTGTTCAAAGTTTTATTTTATTTTTTAGAAAGAAATCAATACTTTTATTCAGCAAGGATGCATTAAATAGATCAAAAGTGACAGTAAATACACGTATAATGTTATAATTGATTACTGTTTGTAATAAACACTATTCTTTTAAACTTTCCAAAGAATCCAGAAAAAAATGCGTCACGGTTTCCACAAAAATATGAAGTTTTCAACATTGATGATAATAATAAGCAATGTTTCTTGAGCAGCAATTCAGCAGCCTTGGTAAGCATAGACAATAATATAATTGTGATTTATATAATTGTATACTTGCAAATGATGTATTTTGTCAAAATACACGCCCATTTGGGGTAGGTAAGATTTTTTTTTATGTTTTTGCGAGAAGTCTTTCATGTTCACCAAGGCTGAAGTTAGCCTATTTGATAAATAAATACAGTAAAAACAGTAATATTGTGAAATATTATTACAATTTAAAATAGCAGATTTCTATTTTAATATATTGTCAAATGTAATTTATTCCTGTGATCAAAGCTGAATTTTCAGCATCATTACTCCAGTCTTCTGTGTCACATGATCCTTCAGAAATCAGGATAATATGATGATTTGATGCTCAAGAAACATTTCTCATTATTATTGATGTTGAAAGCTGCTATATTGTTGCAACTGTGAAACATTTTCTATAGGATTCATTGATGAATACAAACTTCAAAAGAAGAACATTGATTTGAAATAGAATGTTTTGTGGCATTATAAATGTCTTTACTTTTGATTATTTTAATGTGTCCTTGCAGAATAAAAGTATTAATTTGAATTCGATGCTGCTAACCAGCCGAACACAATCAGATCAGCGCTGATAAAGTTCAGACGTTATCGCAACTGTGGAGATTAAAATGTATGTGATCTTTGAACATGTTTTATATGCAGCGGATGGTTTATGTCAAACTGCTAATTTGATCATGTATTCTGAGTGTATTTTAGTACCCGTGTGTACAGCAGCCCCAAAAAGTATTTGAACACTTAAGTTACACTTAAAAATATCTGAATGTCAAATCAAATGTCATCTGTAAATCAGTGCCATGTTACATTTGCTTTGCCATATATCAGATATATTTATCTATCATTGTCTAATGTAATACGATAATAGACGTTCAGACATTTTGATGTGTGACTTAAGTGTCCACATACTTTCATAAACGCTGTGTGTGTGTGTGTGTGTCCGTGTGTGTGTGTGTGTGTGCGTGTGTGTGTGCGTGTCTGTCTGTGTGTGTGTGTGTGTACCCATGTGTGTGTCCATGTATCCATGTGTGTGTGCCCGTGTGTGTGCGTGCGTGTGCCTGTGTGTGTGCCTGTGTGTGTGCATGTGTGTGCCTGTGTGTGTGCGTGCGTGTGCCCGTGTGTGTGCGTGTATGCCCGTGTGTGTGCATGTGTGTGCCTGTGTGCCCGTGTGTGTGTGTGCCTGTGTGTGTGCCTGTGTGTGTGCCCGTGTGTGTGTGTGTGTGTGTGTGCCCGTGCCCGTGTGTGTGTGCGTGTGTGTGTGTGTGTGTGTGTGTGTGTGTCCATGCCCGTGTGTGTGTGTGTGTGTGTGTGTGTGTGTGTGTGTGTGTGCCCGTGTGTGTGTGTGTGTGTGTGTGTGTGTGTGTGTGTGTGTGTGTGTGTGCCCGTGTGTGTGTGTGTTGTGTGTGTGTGTGTGTGTGTGTGTGTGTGTGTGTGTGTTTAGTCCAGGGCCGGTGAGTGACGTGCTCAGGCTGTGAACAGCAGCACCTGTGTATCCGTGTGGGATAAATGAGCAGAGAAATGGAGAGCTGTGCTGTGATACTCCTCTGGATCAGATCTCTCCGCTGGGACCTGCAGGACTGACGCAGCGACCCCTCTTAAACCACCAGCTTTCTGACAGCTTTCTATGAGTCTCTCCATGTAGGCTTTGCGTTCTAATAGCCTGGTGTGTATTTCACTTCAAAAAGTTATTCAGGCACCTGAATGTGTGTGAACATAAATCGTCTGATAATTTTCAACTAAATGTTGGCAATGAGAGAGGCCGTGTGTCAAAGTGATTGCAAAATATCCTTAAATGCAGTAAAATCGGTATTACTCTAACGGTATTGCTTCTTGTGGTTTATTTCTTTCATAAAACAACAATACAATAAAAATTCACTACGTAAATATAATGGACAAGTCTTCCACCTTGTAAAATATTGTATTAGTTTACCTGTAGGCCGTTTACCGTTACTAATGCAATGCGTTAATACAGATTATTTTATTTTATGTTATTTTATTTTTGCCAGAAAAGAGAGTACATAATACAGAATGGGGGATTAAAGAAACTGTTATCATTATTATTATTATTTATTAAATTAATTTGTGGTACAGATGTGCATATTTATTTATTTTTTATTTAATTTTTGTTTTATTTCTTTGTATGTGGCTCATCCAATAAGAATTTAGTGTCGGATACATTCATTATAAATTGTTTTAAACTGTAACTCTTCTTACCAAATGTATATGTTTCTTTCTTTGTAAATAAGCATTAGCACGTCCCCGACTCTGTAGCTCTCCGCGTGTTTGATCCTTGTGAAGCTCAGAGCGCAGAATAACCTGTATCTGCATTTCAAACATCACGCCAGCCTCATTATCCCACAACTCGCATGGAATTTGTTTGCGCTGTAACGGAGTCTTACAGCCGGGCGAGAGATTGTAGAAAGCAATCACTTTCGTTGGGCTAATTTGCCAAATTCCATCCATAACTAGATGAAGGAAGGTCTCGTTTAATCCGCTGTCAGAGAGTGTGACCCCCCTTAAAAACACAGCCGAGATAAAAGTGCAAACAGGATTAGAGTGTAATCCCTACAGATTGTTTGTGTCTTTCTCTGTTCGTCTTTGCCAGCTTGTTGTGGTCTCGTCACACCCTTTAGAGTAAAAACAGATGGAGAGAATGAAGGAGGAATAGAGAGAGAAAGAGGAAAGGAGAGCAAGAAAAAGCACAGAGATGAAGAGTGAGTGTATGTGTGTGTCTGTGTGTGTGCGTGCGCCTGCGCGTGTGTGTGCATGTGCATGTGTACGCGTACGTGTGTGCCCGTGTGTGTGCCCGTGTGTGTGTGTGTGTGTGTGTGCCCGTGTGTGTGTGTACATGCCGCTCTGGCCTCTGCCAGTTAATGAGAGCCGCAATGAAGCGGATACATTCATGGACAACTGAAGGCTGCAATTAAGGACAGAGGAACTGCAGTCAGCCACTTTGGATCTTTTAAATGTAAATATGTCTGTCCCGCTCAAAGAGCTTTGCAAGTCGCTTTAAATTAAGGCTCGCTCTTCTTAATGAGTGAGCTGTGATACCAATAGTCTGTCTCTCCTCTCTTCACTCTACAGCCAGTTAGAGCCAACTTTAAAATTACGTCTTTGTTGGAAATTGTGTTTTTGGACAGTTGTGAGCGGTGAACAGCAGCATGTCATAGTTCCCATGCTTTCACAGATCTGTCAGACTTTTTAAATGTGAAGTTTTGTGATGTGAAATCATCTATGTTCTTTTTAATACACATTCTCGGTCTTATTATGAACGTTTCATCAGTCATTCGAAGCAACAACAAAAAAATAATCGCCACCTATACACCTATTTTTGGAAGATGTCAGAAAGACCTCAAATTTTATATAAAGCAATATTTTCACCATCCAAACAATTCCAGATGGATAATGTGTTTAATCCTACGTCTCTTATAATGATTCTACCAATTTATTTGGAAATGTGGTGCATTACGGATATAAAGTGGGTTGCTAATAAAACCGATGACTTTTATCAAAGTCCCTTTAAGGCAAATCTTTTGACTCGGCGGCCATCTTTGAAGAGATGCAAGTGCAGCTCCTATCTCTTTGAATGGGGAAACATCAAATTCTCCAAAGCTGTTCTCTAAGTTTATACGATTAAATATCACATTTGAAATCACCAATGAAATCTGACAACAACGGTCTTATAAATTGTGTTTCTAAACACTCGAATCATGACAAAAACTGCATTTTTCAGGCTAGACCGGCCAATGCACATTAAGAAGAACACATGCAAGCCGGAGCTTCACTCAGCAGATGCAGACACAAGACCTTACCGGTTTCTGATTGGCTCTTTTATTTAGACGGCGGGACTTATTCTGCCATATTGCGTATTGCACTTTCTGAGTGGAAGATTTTCAATTTCCAGTTATATTTTATATAAAATATATTTATATAAAAGGCTATATCATCAAATCAGTTTTGTTAACTAAAACTGAAAAAAGCAAAAAGGCAAACATTACATTAATATTTAAAAGTATCAGTTTATAATAGCTTCACTATGCATTACAATATTGCGTTACTCCCTAAAAAAGTAACTAATTTTGTTACTTTTTATGGAAAGTTATGCATTACTTTTACTTTACATATACATTACGTTTCTTTTGCGTTACTTTTTCTCATTTGGGCTGGGCTTGCTTGTTTGTATTTTTACATTTTAAAGCAAAGCATTACTTTACTAGTTACTTTAAAAAGTAATCTGATTACGTTCCTCATGTTACTTGTAAGGCGCTACCCCGAAGCCTTAAAGCCACAAGCCTTAAAGATAGAAAGATATGTGCTTTATCCAAACATCTACTACTTCTGTAGCCTATTATATAAAACAGTGTGTGAGTCGACTATTATCTCCAAATTCATTGTGTTCATAAAACAGTCGAGGAGAAGTCCCCGGATGACCTACTCGGTGTGTTCGATGGACACTTTACTATCCCATGAGGCCACGGGAGAGGATTTATGAATGGCACAAGCTCACAAGACACTGACAACATTGTGGATGTAGTATGTCTGGATTTCATTCATACTACACACATTCATACTATAGAGAACATCGTTTTTTAATGGTTGCGATTTTCAAACCAAATGTGGTACCTATACAGTATGTGATTTTAGACGCAGCAAGTGTGTTGCTGGATGTTAGTATAGTGAAAAGGGTGTTGTGGTTGCTAGATAAACAGAAAGATGGAAAGATGGTAAAGCAGATTGAGAAATGTTGTTCTCCATAATGCTTGTGCGATCTGCAGATTTCAAGATCTGTGTATAGTCTGAATAGAGCGTGTCACTGTCAGATGGTGATTAAGATATAACGGTACGCTTAAAAGTCTTTCTTTACTTAGGCTATACATCCTGACTAAAGAGGCACTATAAGGAGACTGCAACAGATAAGATCCTTTTTAACCTACTTTTGAAGAGGAACTGGAGTCCTTGAGTTTGTTTGAAGTTTGTTTGCTGTAACAGCTGGAAAGAAGGTTGAAGAACCGCTCAGAACTGCAAACGAGGAGTTGATTAGTCCATGCGTGCGTGTCACCATTAGACAAACACGTCTTCCACAACACAGCATTTCTTTGTTTATAGAGAGAAAGAAAAACATAGTGTTGTGTTGTGTATCAGTTCGTTGTTCTCAGCTTGTGTTGAAGTGTAAGAGGCAGCATTAATGAATAAACATGGAGGGTTAATGAAAGGAACTCAAGGTTGGATATTTCCTCCGCTGAGCAGCCGATTTCCCACATGAAGTTTCCGTTAATGAGTATCAACGGGCTTCTTGATGTTTTTAGTTGGTTTGTTTTCTGCTCCGCTTCACACCAAAATCTGCGAGATTACAACAAACCGAAGGTGATAATGGCAGAGGAATATGTAAGCGTCCCACAAATGTGAATGTCTTTGAAAATAGCCTACATCACTAAATCTATTTAATTTAGTCTATTTTTACCGCTCATGAAACTTAAAGGCACAATATGTAAGATTTTTTTTAACTAAAATATCCAAAAACCATTAGACCAATGTTGTACGTATATTTTGTTGACTTGTGTACTTGCATTATCCCAAATGTTTCCAACAATTTTTAAATCCAGAGAAATCAGCAATTTTACAATGGCATGATATCCGTGTTACCCTCAATTTCCGAAGTTTTACTTCTCTAGAAATCATTGAACCACTAAAGATGCTTTAACATATTATGTGTTTTATCAGACAGGTGAGCAGCTGTTTGGATATCTTTATTAACCGAAAACAAATCAGTATTTTATAGCTCAACACCGTTAGTTTTATTGCGTGTTTTCTTGATTTACATCTCACGTGTTTGTAAAAAAGAAAGAAAAGTAAATCAGACAACACTATTCTGTCAAGTGGCTTACATGGCATAATCAGAAAGAGCTTTATTTATTGTAACAGTAATAAAATAATAATACAATAAAAGCATTTTCTCCATCCATCGTACAATGTTTTAAAATGAATTGGATGCCATTTAGCAACACAAGTCATCCAGCTTTTATTAATATGATATTCTAATATCGATCTAGCTTACTGCATATCACAACTTTCTACACACTCAAATTTATTTTTAGTATGATTGTTGTAAATAAGTCAAACAGTGCTGCATTAGCCCACAATTTTAATTTGTCAAATAAAATGACCTGTACGAGTAGTAATTCAGTTCTTGTGGCTGTTTTGTCAGAATTAAATAAAATAAATAATGTTGGTTTAAATGATCAAACGCAACTGTAACAAAGTTCAGGGAAGAAGGAGGAGAACTTTATATGTAACTTTAATCGTAACTTTAATCGCAAAATAAACATAAACAACAAAGCGAAAGGAGTAAAAAATTATTAAAATATGCACGGCCCCGCCCTGCTTAATAAAACTTTACCGTTTTTTTCGATTGCTAAACGACAGTGAGCACAACTGGAGCTACATGTGCAAAACTCTAACTACAGTCTGCACAGCAGCGGTTCATGTGGACCAAACTCTAGTTCGTTTTTCATTGCTTGAACACAGTTTTCAAAACTCTACACACTTATCCCATGACTTTAACCACAACCTGCACAACACTGTGGATTTACAGCACTTTGTTCAAATGCTAACACACTGCAGTCAAAACTGTGAACCACACATTCAAAACATAATACTGTAGAATTCAGCCTTGTGCCTTTCAAACACGGCTGCAATTTCAGCTGAAAGGCTAAGCAGGGGTCTTGTTTTAGACTTGTTAGTGAACACACACACACACACATATATAAATATATACATACATATATATATATATATATATATATATATATATATAGATAGAGTGAAGAAAATAAGTATTTGAACACCCTGCTACTTTGCAAGTTCTCCCACTTAGAAATCATGGAGGGGTCTGAAATTGTCATCGTAGGTGCATGTCCACTGTGAGAGACATAATCTAAAAAAATAAATCCAGAAATCACAATGTATGGTTTTTTAACTATTTATTTGTAAGATACAGCTACAAATAAGTATTTGAACACCTGAGTTTTTTACAGTTGCTAGGACACATTTCTCAATACTTTGGTCCCTTTTTCAAAACTCTTCACACAGTGAGCACAACAGAAGTATATGTGGGCTAAACTGTGGATCATTTATCATTGCTTTGGCACAAAATGCATTCAATGACTACATCTTTCAATTTACATTAATTATTTTCTCACTTCGACACAACAACCGCCAAAACTCTGTGTACCGACGGGCCAATTTGCACATGCTTACATACTGATTTCAAAACTGTTAAACTTACGTTCAAAACAACAACATAATACAAAACTGAATAAGACAGCATTTTGCCACATTTCTACAGTAATAATGTAATGAAATATATTTAGAATCTAAAAATTAAATGGCATAAAAACAATTGGACCAACCACAGCTGATTCCTATTGTATCTGTATCGGTGGATGGTGTGTATACAAATATTTGTACTTTGGAATTACTCCAAAAACATAAAATATAATAACTGCATGATGTCTGATTCATTCTAGTAAATATTGCAGTGAATTCTAAACAGTAGAGAGGTAGAAGAAAGAAAGCATTTACATGGGAAAACATTGTATAAAGTTACCTGTTGTTAGTTTTTTATGTTATTGTTTTGTAGGTGACAAAGTGTGTTTGTTAGCTGTCAACCTTTGCTAGTGTTATGGAAGAATGTGTTGATTTGAGACATGTATGAAGTGATTTGGTAGTTTTAGTGCATTTTGAATGTGAAATGAACTGCTGTGCCGAGCTGAAAGTTGGTTAGGAGAACTGTGTGAAGAGTTTTGAAAAAGTGACCTAAGTATTGTGAAATGTGTCCTAGCGACTGTAAAAAACTGTAATATTTGGTACAGTAGCCTTTGTTTGCAATTACAGAGGTCAAACGTTTCCTGTTGTTGTTCTGGGCTGATTTCTCACCTTTCTTAGGGTCATTGAGACCCCACGAGGTGAGATCTTGCATGGAGCCCCAGTCCGAGGGAGATTGACAGTCATGTTTAGCTTCTTCCATTTTCTAATGATTGCTCCTACAGTGGACCTTTTTTCACCAAGCTGCAATTCCCCATAGCCCTTTCGAGCCTTGTGGAGGTGTACAATTTTGTCTCTAGTGTCTTTGGACAGCTCTTTGGTCTTGGCCATGTTAGTAGTTGGATTCTTACTGATTGTATGGGGTGGACAGGGGTCTTTATGCAGCTAACGACCTCAAACAGGTGCATCTCTAATTTAGGATAATAAATGGAGTGGAGGTGGACATTTACTGTAAAGGCAGACTAACAGGTCTTTGAGGGTCAGAATTCTAGCTGATAGACAGGTGTTCAAATACTTATTTGCAGCTGTATCTTACAAATAAATAGTTAAAATATTAGACATTGTGATTTCTGGAATTTTTTTTTTAGATTATGTCTCTCACAGTGGACATGCACCTACGATGACAATTTCATACCCCTCCATGATTTCTAAGTGGGAGAACTTGCAAAATAGCAGGGTGTTCAAATACTTATTTTCTTCACTGTAGGTAGAGCTCAGAAAGACTAATTTTGGAAATGGAACAAGGAAGACGGGTTCGTGGAGGGAGAGGGTGGATGCGTGGAGGAAGACAAAGAAGACAGAGAGCTGTTATTTCAGATGAAAAATGTTTTTTCTCATTACTGTAATTCCGTGAATTACTACAGACTATTGAAGCAAACTGCTAATTTTCATTTACCTTAAAGGATTGTTATGTTCTAAAAATTTCAATAAATCATGTGAAAGAATGTCACTCTTTTCTTTGAAGAAAATATTACTTTGTATGAAGTCACTGAAATTGTTCAAACTGTAAAGATGAAAAGTTTATTTTCTGTATTGGTGTTTGATGCTAGTGTTTTTACTCTCAGTGTGTTCTGAGTGACAGTGTGTGTTATCTCAGTGAGGGTTGTGTATAGTGTTTGGCTGCACTGAGCCTGTTTTGAGCCATGTGTTAAGAGTTGTGTTGCTTTAAATGAGTTTTGCAGGTGATGTGAACTGTTTAGCTCAGGTGACTGTTGGTAGTGCAGACTGTAGTTAGAGTTTTGCACATGTAGCTCCAGTTGTGCTCACTGTCGTTTAGCAATCGAAAAAAACTGTAATATATTAGCTCATCCATGACACGGTTTCTGCCTGAGTCCTGTCGGATTGCTTAAAAGCAAGAACTCCCATAATTCCACACTCATTCACAGCGTCATCAAGCCATGCCTTTGAATGAGAGGTGAAAACTTACATACTGTGCCTTTAATGTGCATGTCGAAAAAATTAGAAATGTGCATGCACAAACATTAAAGCCAAGAATCTGGCGCTAATCGTGTGTTTGAGCGCTCGTGGTTCAAACCCATAATCCTGGTTCCTCCACTGTTCTCTGACTGATGTAAGCGCAGCATGGCTCTTTGAAATACTGCCCTTGAAAATCCCACAGGAGTGAAGCTCCGGCCCTGTGTGTGTGTGTGTGTGTGTGTGTGTGTGTGTGTGTGTGTGTGTGTGTGTGTGTGTGTGTGTGTGTGTGTGTGTGTGTGTGTGGAGGAACAAGCAGAAAGACACTTCAGGAGGCGTTTTATTTACATCTGTCTTTGTCATCTCGATTCAGGACCACAGCGACATCACTAACCAAAAAGTAGGTCAAAAGTAGTAGGATTTTGGACCATCCTTCACAAAAATGATACCATGGTATACAATATACAATAATACTTTGATACATGCCACGGTACTAAAATCTGTGTACCATAGTATTTGCATAGTATATATACAGTATATATATATATATATATATATATATATATATATATATATATATATATATATATACATTGTCATGGTTGTTTTTATTATGCAAGTTCTTTTTCTTTTTTCTACGATTCATTGTTTTCCTCCAGAACTCTGATCTGTTCTTTGGTTCTGAAAGCATTCCAGTCTACAGGTGTCTGCAGCGTGTTCAGAGCGGGTCAAAGAATCCAAAACCCCCAAATAAAGTGGGAAGATTAACCTTGCTTCAGCTGCGGCCGCACTAATGCTAACAGACAGAGAGCAGTTGTCGGCTCTTGTCGGGTCAGTCAGTGGGCTTGAGTGGTGACCGTGTGTGTGTGTGTGTGTGTGTGTGTGTGTGTGGCAAACACCATGGCTTGCCTGACCCCTAAAGGCCAGGGTGACTCGTGGGGGTGTCTGTGCCATGATGGCGTGTGTGTGTGTGTGTGTGTGTGTGCGGGCCGGTTTAGTGCGGATGGTTTGGAGGAATGCTGAGGGACTCACGGCCAGTGGAGCGAGGAGGGGTATCAGAGTGCAGTGAGGGAGGGGATCCGTTCCCCTGTGGGGGTTACAGGGTTTCTTGCCACATCACATGGTCTATTTACCACCCCAGTGAGGGACAGGAGCATTTACCCTGCTGGCCCTCTAGAGCCTCGCCCAAGGGTCTTGCACCAAAATAACACAGGCGCTTATACTTATTATGTTGTTGATGGCGTTTTTGTACAATATTTGAATCTTTAGGGAACATGTTAGAAGCAGAACATTTTTCACAAATGAACATTAGTTTATTTGGCCCACAAAATGATATTATACAGTCAATTTCCCATACTTCTGCACTGTACTTTAACTAGAATTTTGCATTTTCTGAAGACATTTTGAGTGTTAAACTCTTCTGCATGATTCTAGAGTGTTCTAGGTGGTCGCTAGGGCGTTGCTATGCAGTTGCTAAGGTGTTCTGGGTAGTCGCTAGGACTTTGCTATACAGTTGCTAAGGTTCTCTGGGTGTTTGCTAGGGTGTTGCTAAGGTGTTCTGGGATGTTTTCTAGGGCATTGCTTTGCAGTCAGTTTCAAGGGTGTTCCAGCTGGTTGCTATGATGTTGCTATGCAGTTGCTAAGGTATTCGGATTAGTTGCTAGTGGTTTCTAAGCAGTTTTTAGGGTGCTCTTGTTGGTTTCTAGGTTGTTGCTAAGGTGTTCAGGGTGGCTGTTGGGAGCATTAATATGAAATTGCTAAGGTGTTCTGGATGGTTGCTAGGGTGTTTCTAAGGTGTTCTGGGTGGTTATTGGGGACATTGCTATGAAATTGCTAATGTGTTCTGGGTGGTTGGTGGTTGGTGGAGGCGTTGCTATGCAAATCATAAGGTGTTCTGGGTGGTTGCTATAACATTGCTATACAGTTGCTAATGTGTTCTGGGTGGTTGCTAGGGTGTTGCTATGCATTTACTATGGTGTTCTGGGTTGTTTGCTAGGGCATTACTATGCAGTCAGTTTCAAGGGTGTTCCGGCTGGTTGCTAGGATGTTGCCATGCAGTTGCTAAGGTGTCCAGGGTGGTTGCTAGGTTTTTCGATGGAGTTGTGATTTGATCTTTAATACTAACTGTTAGAGGTCTCGTCAAATCACTGTGAGCACAAGTACTTGCGTGTCTCGCCTTAGCAAACCCAATTGACTATGATCGTCTTCAGTCCATGTTTTGAAAATATTAGCTCAACTTCTTTGAAAAAATAAAATCTTCTTGTCAGAAGAATCTGCCAGGCCAGAACATTTTTGTCCATATTTCCGCTCTGCTTTTATAGATGTCTTGTCATGCACTGACGAGCGTTCATGCACAATAACACTCACGGACGTCTCTCATCAGCCCAACTGTACTGATGCTTTCTTTCAGCTTTGTTTGTTTTTGTGTTTTTTGTTTTTTATCATTTCTCCTCTTTCTCGTTTTTTATCATTACTCCGAGAAAGCGGGCCTTGCTTTTTTCCCCCGCTGCACGCTCTGAAGTCTTCCTCCTCGAGTCCCATCAGACCTGCTTCAGATTAAAGAGCGGGCTGGAAAGTGCTTCCTCTATGGCAAAGAGCAAAAACCCATCAATACAATGGAGCAGCTCTCAAGGTCTTTCTTTGCCTCTCTCTTACAAATATAATACCACATACCCGTCGATATTATTGAGATGCAGTGCGTAAACGCAGCCCCTCTCTCCCATTTCTTTTAACCTGTTAATGTGTATTGATTTGGGCCCACCGCGCAGGGCCGAATGCGTGGCTCGCTGTAGGGCTCTTCTGTTCGACTGGTGGAGCTGACTCTTCAAGCTTTCAAGAGCCACAGTTTCTCTTCCTTTATCAAAGCTCAGAGCGGAACTACTGTGGGGGCTTTTTCCAGGGTGGTGATTATTTTTTATTTTTTTTTATTTTTTTACTAACCAATGTGTTACAATAATAGAATGTGTCTGGATATGAATAATGATTTCCACAGGAGCAGAGTCAAAAGGAAAGGTTTTTTGGAGTGCAAGCAGACGCTTTGAGCCGTCCATGCATTGACTCCGCATCGATTTGTTAATGTACCGTATTCATGTTTCTGCTGTTTATTTTGTCCGACTTTTCTTACACATCTTTATGGGATTCTCTCCCTGTTGTTGTGACAATCCAGTGAAAATGGAAAATGGAAAGGCCTTGTAAAAAGGGGATTTGTGTTATAGAAGTTGAAAGATTTTCAACACAATAAAGAACGAAATCAGGCAAAATGACATCTTGAGGATGTTTATTCACAATTAGGTACAGAGTCCAAAATTATCCAAAAAGCCATATTTTTATTATAAAACATTTTATCCCTATGACAGTGAGATTATTTCCCACATGTCAGTGCATTAAATTGTAACTGCTTGAACCTATGGCGAGGCAGCTCAGACGTTCGAACCAATCAGGGCATTACACGCCCTGACACAGAGCCCGCCAGAATGGGCGTGGTCCGAGTCCATAAAGGGACCTCGCCTATGGGAGCCCAGGGGCACGTTCAAGTTCAAAACGGTGCGCAACATTTTACTACGGTTTCCGGGTTGAACGTGCAACGGGGTTTGAGACACTTTTCTCTTGTTTGGTGGGCGTGTCAGAACTGCAGTCCAATCAGCAGCAACATGTATATAAAGCACGCGGGATTAAAGTGAACTCGCACAATGGGTTCAAGGAGAGTAATTTACAAATGTGTTCGATACGCAACAAGGATATTAGAAGACATGTTTGTCGTAAGTTTTATTGTATAAATATAGGATATCAACATAATGATGTAGTTGTTTATATTTTTAGCTTCATTGCAAGTGTATGACATTTGGTAGGCTATAGAAATAAACAATGGTAATTAAGTGCTTTTCCTAAAAATGAGAAAGAAAATACAGGGCATTAAAACAGTATGAACTACAAATAAAGTCAGTATGTGAGGCTAAATAGATGTGTTTTAGTCTGAATTAGGTAAGATGTGCTTCCGTTTCAGTTTCAGCAATCCCTTCACTCGATTGGGATGTTCTCTTGTGTTCTGGGCGGCAAGTAACATCGGGCATATTTTGTAGTATTAAACACATATTTATACCGACTTCATCAGGCTCAGAAAATTCTTCACAAAGAACACAAAGAATGGCCTTCTCAACTGCCATAGTTGCAACTCTTGTGTCATCAGAACAGTGTGTTCAACGCATCACCGTTTCTGTTTAAAAAACGTTGTGCAACGTTTTGTCGGAGCTGAACGCAGCCCTGGTTTAATCGACTGAAGCGATACCCAAACACAGCACAGTAGCACGGCGGGTTACGCAATACTTCGTTTCCTCATCTCAGGGAACTGAGGTTACGTCAGTAACCAAGTAGTTCCCTTTCGAGAGGTCTCTCGTATTACGTTACGCTATGGGAAAACCCCTTTTCTCGAGAATATGGAAAATCGTGCTATGAAGCGATTTAGAAATCGCGATTTTATAACGATTTCGATTAATCGCACAGCCCTACTTTTACATGTATATTTCTGCAATTTATCCATCATAAAAAAAAATGTAAACAGGGTCTGATAAATCCTGTTGCTGAGAACAGTGTTTTAAAGTCCAATAATTAGCCTTTATTGCACACTGCATTTGCGTGCATTTTTAGACATTATCAAAGACTACTTTGTGTCACAGTTTAGATTTTAATTGATCAATTTAACACATGCATTCAAAAGTGTAGACGCTAAACTTAGATTTACTTCCATATTATTGAATTTTGGTGGTTTAACATTCCACGTGTCTTCTGATCTGCAGAAAAACAACTTTGTCATCCTAATTTTTCCACTCTTACAGGACACACAACAGATGTTTGTATCACTTCTTGATCTGTTTAATTTTAGTTTAAAACGTGTATTATGTTGACTAAGCTTGCTGGCAAGATCCATTTGGCACTTGCTGAGTTGTACAGGTATAACCAATAAATGCATCCTAATTTATAATGTTTTGTCCTTTTTTCTATAAGTCTTGAAACTGTTGGACGTTATGAGCAGCACTCCACCAAACTCGAGCAGGTAAATGCACTAAAACTTAGTCCTCTGTTCTGTGAATGTCCTGCAGTGAACATCTGAACTCCTGGACTCTCCTCTCCAGCACATGCTCATCGTTTACCGGCTGACATCATGCTAAAGCAGGAACACACACTTCTCTCTGAGGTGGACGTCCTGTGGCGTGTGCCTCTCTCATCCACACCAGCACTATCTGAGATTCCTGTCTTATATCCTGTTGGACATGAAAGAGCTCGGAGGGAAATCCCACGAGTCTTGTGGGCAGATGGAACGGGAGCGCATTGAAGGACGGGAATGTCGCCGGAGCGCTGCGGCAAGAAAGAGATCATTCTCTCCAGATGAAACAAACGTGTGAGGATGAGAGAGATCTTTGAGATCTCCACACGTTCGACAGGCTCAAAGCAACTCGCCCGGCGGTGATTTGTGGTGAAGAACATGTGAAAAATGATATATGAAAAATATATATAATTTAGTACATGCAACTCTGTGCTTTTTTTTATTGGTCAATACTGATCCATATACACTGGTGTTCAAAAGTTTGGGGTTGGCATGAAGTCTCTTATGCTCTCCATTTATTTAATCAAAAACACTGTAATATTATGAGATATAATTATAATTTAAAATGAGCATTTTCTACTGAAATATATTTTACAATTAATGTATTATTTGTTAATTTTCAGCATCATTACTCCAGTCTTCAGTGTCACGTGATCCTTCAAATCATTCTAATATTTTAATTTGCTGCTCTAGAAACATTTCTAATTATTATCAGATTGATCTAATTATTATGATCATTTTTTCTCATGATTCTTTTGTGGATAGAAAGTTCAAAAGAACAGCATTTATTTGAAGTAGAAATTATTTGTAACATTGTAAATGTCTTTACTGTGACTTTTGATCAATTTAATGCATCTTGCAAAGTAATTTGTTAATCATACTCATCCCAAGCTTTAGTACTTTCTTCTACTGTATATACAGTACAGTATACACATCTTTTGCTTTAGTGTAGGAAACATTTCCAAACATTTCTTTTGCAAATATTGTATATATGAAGAGGCAGAAGCGAACGGAGACTAAAGTCTTCATCCAGAGAGGAACTGGCGACTTCTCCAAATCACCCAAAACAACTGTCATGCAAACTACTGTTTGGAAAAGTTTAAGCACTTTAATGCACTAAAGTAAGGATGTTTTTTCAGAAATAATGGCATAAATAGTTGTTTTTTTTGCTTCTAAAACAGCTTTTCCAAGGTCCGCTTGCACTGATTTGGAAATCTAAAGTTGGAAATTCTTTCTGGTGCACTAAAGCAAAAGATATAATTCTATAACAAATAATGTTGTGAAGCATCTGCAGTGCCTGAATCTGCATTTACAAATATAAATAGGCATGTTGATCAATAAAATATACACAAACTTGATCACACATAATGCAATGTAATGGTGGTAAACATGATGCACAATACACAAAAATGCTGCTTTTAAAATGTGCAATTACACTTCATTTTATTGTGACCCAGTTACAGTGATATTATACATTTAAGTACTGAAAAATTGTAATTAACTACATGTATTTATTATAGGGTTAGGGTAGGTTTAGGATTTGATCTAGGGTTAGTTCCTTGTAATTATTTCTTAATCTAATTTATAGTTACCAGTACTACTCTAGTAAATACATGTAACGTGTAAAAAAGACACATTTAAATAAAGTGTTATCAATTTGCAAATAAATATTTGCATATAAACATTTGAAAACAGAAATGTGGACATTTCTGGACATTTTGATGCATTATAGTACATTTACTGAAGAAAAGTCCCGCTTTATTACCCGTGTTTGTACCCGTGAGTGTTTTGTGATATTGTGTTCGGTTCTGTGGTAGTTTTTTCACTTGTTTTTTGGCTTTACTGCTGATTGTGGGATTGATCTCCCAGTGTCAATGAACAAACGTGCCTCTACCTACATCTCAACTCAAAACCAAACCAATACATACAACTGACTGCAGTTTCCAGCTGAACACAGTAAAACACCAACAACTTCTATTCCTTTTCACACACATTATGATTATAGGGTCAGATTATCATTTCACAAAGACTTACTTTTGCTTGCTTCCTTGTACAATAGTATTGTTATGACCTTAAAATGTATTAGTTTTCAAACCTATGGCACTTAAAGGGTTTTGAGTTTTCATCACATTACCAGCTCTATATGTGTGGCTTGTCTGATGTAGTAAACTTGCTCAGTATCTCATCTGTGTTGCACTTGCCATGTGGATACGAGTCCTGATAAAGGAGCTCAAAGACTAAAATAGCATGTTTTCTTCAACATATTTCTTTTGATATTGTTAACACTATCGGTAGTTGGTTGTTTTTTGGGGTTTATTTATTTTTTGGTGCGTCACTCAATGAACATTTAGGGCCCTATTTTAACGATAAAGTGCACAGCGCAAGTGCACTTAATGCGTGTCCGAATCCACTTTTGCTAGTTTAATGACGGGAAAAATGGTCAGAAAAGGGTTGTCTCTATTCTCTCAATGAGTAATGGGTGTGTTTTGGGCTTGACGTGCAATAAAGCAACCAGTCTCATCTCCCATTCCCTTTAAAAGCCAGTTGCCTCACGCCATGGCGGATTCGCTATTAACATGGAGGAATTTGCAAGTAGAAAAACGAAACGCGTCTCCAGAGCGCAAACGGATCTGTCGTGCGTGAGTTTAGAGCTCAAGCAGACCTTCTACGGGACAAGCCGGATTCCACCATATGTACACAATATTATTCTTTTACATTGTAATCCTTTCAGTATTTTTTATGCTTGGCATGTTTGTGTGCTGCTGCGCGTCCCTGTGTGTGTAATAAGCAGAGTGTGTGTGTGTAATAAGCAGTGGGTTTGTGTGTAATAAGCAGAGTCTGTGCGTAATAATCAGAGTGTGTGTGTAATAAGCAGAGGGTGTGTGTGTAATGAGCAGAGGGTGTGTGTGTAATAAGCAGAGGGTGTGTGTGTATTAAGCAGAGTGTGTGCGTAATAAGCAGAGGGTGTGTTATAAGCAGAGGGTGTGTGTGTGTAATAAGCAGAGGGTGTGTGTGTAATAAGCAGAGGGTGTGTGTGTGTAATAAGCAGAGGGTGTGTGTGTAATAAGCAGAGTGTGTGTGTATTAAGCAGAGTGTGTGTGTGTGTGTGTGTGTGTGTGTGTGTGTGTAATAAGCAGTGTGTGTGTGTGTGTGTGTAATAAGCAGTGTGTGTGTGTGTGTGTAATAAGCAGAGCATGTGTGTATTAAGCAGAGTGTGTGTGTGTGTGTGTGTAATAAGCAGTGTGTGTGTGTGTGTAATAAGCAGAGCAGGTGTGTATTAAACAGAGTGTACACTCGCTGTGGACCCGCCTACAGGCGCATATTACTAATGTTCCCTTTAAATAACAAAAAATATATATATTGTGCCATTGACTTCAGGTTTCAGTTGGTCAATGGCTCAGTCTATTTCAGCTCCTCAAAATAGCAACAATGCGCCTGAACACTTGTTCTCAGACCAGCAGCCCATGGGCGCACAGATGGGCGCAAATGCATTTGCTCTTTAAACAACATGACGCAGGATGTGAAAATGAAAACTGCGTAGGGCTGAAACTAGCAAAACACACTTGCGTTGTGCCTGGTGCTGCATTGCAACATAGGGCCCTTAATCTTGAGAGTGTCACAAAACATGCAAGCAAGGTAATATACGTAATTTTCCCAACAAGCCTGCGAGGCGTGTACTTGTTAAGTTGTATTATTTTGCTCAATAATCAGTGTCATTCTCTTTCCCACAGGCCTCACGGAGGCTCACCCGTGCGAGAAGAAGCCAGAAAATAAAGAGGCTGGAGAGGCCGAGCAACATCACTGACCATGTAATTATCCACTCATGTCTCTGGGATGGCAGACGCCACGGCTCCCTGACATCTCTTCACCCGCTTCACCTGTCACTCAACGCATGTTTCTGGCAGCCCTCGGCTGACCCGTCTCGCCCCCCCGCCCCCCGTGACATCCACCCCCGTCCTCTGTCACCTTTCCCACCTTCCCTGTCACACGTACGTGTCGACCAGTCTCATTTTCGAGTGAGAGGGCCACCCGTGGACGCGACATCTCTCTGTCTGCACGTCTCATTAGAAACAGCTTGGCTGTGGGGCTGACAGCACTAATCGAGGAGCTCGACAGGAACCGGCCAATCTCTGTCTCGGGTCGAGATCTGCCCCGCTCGTGAACCTCCCCGACCGCTGGCCAGAGGAAAAAACAGCAGTCCGCAAGATAAGTGCAGTTTAATAGGGGTTCGCATCAGTTTAGGCTGAAAGGGGCATTTTAAAGGAACGATGAACATTCGGTCATTATTTACTGGCCCTCGTGAGGTCCGAACCTGTGGAGCACAAAAGGAGAATTTGGCAACATTAGTAACAACTAACAATGCAAAATACTTCTATCTAAAGCATTTATCAATGTTCATTTCAACATTTTCTAATGCATTATTAAAATTAAAAGTTGCATATGGACCTGAGCTGACATGAAGTAACAATGATAATAATTATTTAACTTAAAAAAAATACTGTAAAGACTATTTGTTTTATTTTTAAAATATTATTTATTTTATTAACTTAAGGCATTATTTTTTATTACGTTAATATTCAATTCTACCACAGTATTATGACTTTGTCACTATGGTACTTTTTTAATATTTATTTTTATTGTAACTATATTTATTATTATTATTATTATACAAATATTAAAATATTTAAAATGATTAATAAGATTTCCATTTAATTCATTCATTTTCATTATTATTTTGTTTATTGACAGCAAAATTATTAACTTATCATGAATACACATTATCATGACTCAATATCATAGTACATTTCTATAATTTTATTTTATATTTACTTTCAAAGCAAACTGAATGAGTGTGATATGAACGATGTAAACTGTGAGTGAGTGAGTGAGTGATAGCTTCCTGAAGTGGAGAGTGTTTTTATGATGTGAGTGAAGTAATGCTTCCATGTATTATCTATATATATTTTATGAATTTTTTTGTAAGTATAACATCAACCTGTCCAGGGACAGCAGGTGGAAATTAGCATATTTTGCTATAACCTGGCACATGACATCTCTTCTTTTTTAGACTAATGTTTTTTTGTGCATTGTCCCTGATCAAATAAAGAAATAAACCATAAACCATAATTTTATTACAATATTTCAAGATTTTTTTTATTTAATTTTATTATTTTATTTGAACCTACTTTTTATTTCATTATATAATTGTATTTATTTTTTATTATTTTAACATTAGTTTAATGGTACTTTTTTGTCCTTTTTATTTTATCACAAGCTGATGTGTTATTTAATTTTAGTTATTAGCTTTTTTGTTGCCCTTTTTAGACACTATCAGCCAGGTTCCCACGATGAACGGTTGTTGTTGTGGGATGCAGCGTAAGGTAAATGAAAGCATACAGGTTTCATCAGTATCTGATGGCCTGTTGGCCTGCATGAATCTTCTATTTCCATGCGGTAGATGTGATATTAGCCTCTTCTTGTGTACTGCGTGTAACTGCACCAAACTCATCAAAGCTTCAGCAAGCGATGGAATATGCATCGTTTTCTGCCGTCATGCTAAAAAGGAGGTCAGTTGCAAACCCTGCAGCTGTAGATTAACAGACATTATGATGAGAAGCTCAGGAGAATATGAGATCAGCTTTCAGATGGCCTTGTGCTGGTTAAACACAAAGACACTGAGTTAAACCCTCACGCTCTTATTTCAGGCTTTGTTTGTCCTTGAAGGTTCAGCTTTGAGAGTCGAGGCTGCGTTTGATGTGATGATAAACAAGCTCATCGCTCTTATTGTTGTTCTCAACAATGCTTTTCTAAAAAATATAAAGTCACATGATAATATCTGACAAAAAATTAATGAATGAATTAAATCCTGTGATTGCTGCAGATCCAGAGCGAGCTGTGAAATTCCGTCATGAATATTTATGAAGACGTGTGACCCGGGGCAGGATGTAGACGAGTGCTATCCCAGCATGCCCTGCTGTGAGGGAAGTTGATGGGCTTCATTCTGTGTCCTCGTGTGAACAACAGAAGAGAGTAAGTTCAGACTTCATCGAGAGCACAGCATTTCATTTGACTATTATAATGTAAAACAATTATGCTGTACAGAAACCCTTAAAAACTACGGTGATGGTGTCAAACGGTAATATGGTATAAAAGGTCATGCTACTAAATTATGTCTCATTCGTGCACATTTACATAGTATCAAGTAAGAATACCATGGTATTATCATGTCTAAAAACACCACACGCATTCCATGTTTGTGAACATCTATAGATAAAGTTTAGAAGCAGATTAAAAGTATTACGTTAATCATAAATACTACCACAGAATTATGACTTTATGTCAATAGCATGGCGCTTCTCTACACTTATTTTTATTATCAATATTTATATTAATTCTTATTTTGTTTATTTTATTAACTTACTGCAATATTATATGTTATTGTTAATAATTGTTAATACTACCACAACTCATGCCAATATCATGGCACTTTTCATACTTCATTTTATCAGACTATTTTATAAATATTTTCAAAAAAATGTTGAAGAAATGTTTTTTATTTAATTTAAAATGTTCTTTTATTTCATTTAACGCATAGCATTATTATTAAGTAAAAAAAAACTTTACAATAAGGTTCCTTTTAAGTTTAGTTAATGCATTAAAAAACAATAAGCAATCCATCCGTTACAGTACATATTAATCTTTGTTAACATTTATCAATGTTCATTGTTAGTTCAGATTCATAAACTAATGTTAACAAATGCAACTTCTGATTTTAATAATTTATTAGTAAATGATTAATAAATACTTTACAAGTTTTCATTGTTAACTGATTTACTTAACTAACCTTAATGAATGAAACCTTATTGTAAAGTGTTAGCAAAAAAAAATAAAAAATACCACAGTATTACAATGCTTTTCCTTTCTTTTTCTTTGTGACAGATTTATAAATATCAAAAATGATAAATATTAGACTCTAGCTTGTCTGGTCAGAACTAAGGGAGTTTCTGTGGTTTTCTAAAGTCTTGCGTCCCTCCTCGATTCTTCAGGTCTCCAGATCTCTTCAGTGTGGGATTCTTCTCCTGTTTTATCATCAGATCATAAGTTTAAACAACGAAATAAAACCTTCAGGATTTAATAAATCCTTCTATAGTGGCATCTCCAAACGTGTGCGTATGCATGATTTACAGTAAAGCGCAGACATGATTCCCTGAGTAAATCGCTCCTTTAACCTCCTAATATCACAGGCGCCTGCCCTTGAGTCGGATCACAGGTTTCGGTAACAGCCCGACGCCTTAAATGAAACACCAGGCTCCGCTCGACACACTTTCTTAGGCGGATACACGGACATTTCCATGCTAACTGTTCCCGCCTGGCCTCCGCCTCCAGAGTTAGTTACCGCGGCCTGTTAGTCGGTGTGAGTGTCTGGCGCTGGAGTACGCCGGCTTCATTTTCCCAGTCAGCAGGAGTCCTGGCAGGGTTATAATAGCCTTACATGTGTAATTAACACATGGAGAGGCGAGCGGGACCTGTCGCGCAGGACAGCAGGAGAAAGCGCTCTCATTCTTCTCTTGACTTTCTCCTCCTTTCTCTGGATGTCGCTCTCTCGCTCTCCTGGACGCGAACACACTTACAAACGTCTCTCTCTCACCTCCTCTCTCACTCTTGCTCTCTTTCACACGAGCTTTGTTCTCCTCTTTCGCTCGTTCCCTTGCTTTCACTCGCCATCTCCCACCTCTTTCTCTCATTGATGTCTCCTGCGCTTCTCTTGATCTCTTGTTCTCGACCCCTCTCTCTTTTCCAGGAGCTGTAAAATGGTGCCTGCTCCACAACGCCGCTTCCAAGAACTGGGAAAGACAATGGAAGACACCCTTCAAAAGACACGGACACATGAAATGTGTAAGAGTGAACAGGAAGTGCCTGGTTGCATTAGGGGAATTAACACTGTGTTAAATATATGCCTTGTTATGGCACAGGATTGCAGTATTGCATGTGCTTTGCAGATGAGGCAATCCCAGAATGCAATGCGGCGAGGTCCAGGAAAAAATGACTCCGATTTGGCAGACTAGTAGTGAGAAATGTTTATGAAAGAGTAATTTTGGTAACACTTTAGTTTAGAGTCCGATTCTCACTATTGACTTTTAGCATGCGTATAACTAGGATATTGGCTGTTTATACTTATAAAGCACATATTAATCCCTTATGGTGCATAATCATATTCTACATCCCTTAATCACACAATACCTAAACAAATACCTTACTAACTATTAATATGCAGTAATTAGGAGTTTATTGAGTCAAAAGTCGTAGTTAATAGTGAGAATTGCACTCTAAAGTGTGACCAGAATTTTAAGTATACTGAGAAATAATAAAAATTATCCGATTTTTAATCATATTTAAAGATTTGACTCCATGTATGGGTGTTTCAAAAGTGGATTTCTAATAATGATTTTTTATTTCTGATATATAAAACCATATTTATTTTTATTTAAAGCATTTTAAGCTTATTTGTAACTTTTTTTTTCTCCTTTTTTTTTCTATTTTTCAAATACTTTTTAAAAATATTTTTACCCTGGTCCCAGACATGGAATTAAAATGAAAATATGAAATATTTATTTGTTTTTTAAATGTATGATAAGCTGAACAAACAGTACAATATTTATGTGTGAAAATGAAATCTTCACCAAAACTTTAATTTAAAAAACAACTCATACACTTATTTTAATTGAAAACAAACAAAATACATAATTTGTGGTAAAAATTATTATTATTTAATACAGGGCCTAAAGTGGCCATGGTTGAAGAAACACTTATACAAGACAAATTTGGAAACGCTTTGTTGCCATATATAAATATTATTCAAAAATACAGTAACTTCTAAAACTGGGCCACGCTCAGTGCAAACAAAATTAAAATAATTTACTTTTCTTCCAATTCTAAAAAATAATGATATAAAATTTCACTCATGTTCTAAGTGTTTTCATGCTATTGATAGACAGTAATGATATCTTAGAAACATGCTAATGTCAAACTGAACTAACAAACTAAGAACTATAGTCGAACCAACTAGTAATAGTTAGGGCTAATCTTTTAAGAATAGGTTCTTCTTTTCATATTAAAATTAGACCAATCTACCTTTTTATGTAACTGACTTAAAAAAGCAATGACTGGTCTTGAAGAAAACACTGAGATGACTAACTTGTAAGTTCTAGTAGGCGGTTTATGCCTGGACTCAGAGTCGAGTGTGTTCATAAGAACTGCTGATTGACTTCTGGAGTTTCTGCCAATGTAAAGCTTTTCAAATCACTCGTTTCTGAAGTTCGGTTGGTGTTGTGTAGTAGCTGTCAGTGTAGGGTTTGGTTTTGGAAGGAAGCTGATGTAAAGAAACCCCCCACAGCGAGCGCCTGACAGAGCCCCTCTCGATGAACCTGTAATTAACCAGCGATACATTAATTAAGAGTTAACGCCGAGAGAAAGGCTGTGGTCTAATTGAGGCCGACGTGGGTTGTAATTAGAGCTATAGTCACACATTGAGATTTTATGAATGAGTGACTTTGCCAGGTTTTGACGCCTTCTCGTTCTCGTGCACCAGCCACTAGCTGTTATTAGCCCGTGTGGACGTGAACGAGACAATATGTTGCCGGTCAAATATATATATATATTTCTTTTTAATCCAAACAGCAGATTTTTTCTCCAGGCTTTCTCTGACGCTCCCTGTTGTTAATTAGCGGTGTCCGACGCGTGGGGGAAGGAGGAGGTGGAAGCTGGGAATCCAATTATTTCTCTCTTTTTTGCCCCAAACGTTTTTTTTCTCCAGCCGTGTCTGGTGGGAAAGAGGAGGATGAGCGGCAGAGATGTGGACAAGGACAGACGCAGGTGTGGATGAGATGTCCAGGACAGACAGAGGCCGTAGAGACTGTTCTGTTTTCATGATGAGGTGACCAACAATCCGTATACAAATTAATTCATTACTTCCCATTTCATAACTTAGCAGTTTTGTTTATTTATTGACACGGTACAAAGCTTCTTCACTTTACATAGAATTAGCACATTACAGTTTTTAAGATTGTTTCTGAAAGAAGTGATTGGAAAGGCTGCATAAACAGTAATATTGTGAAGTATTATTACAATTTAATATAGCTGTTTTCTATGTGAATATATTGTAAAGTAGAATTTATATCCTGTGATCAAAGCTGAATTTTCAGCATCATTACTCCAGTATTCAGTGTCACATGATCCTTCAGAAATCATATTAATATGACGATATTTCATTCAAAATATATATAGAGAGAGAAAGTTATACAGACACACACACACATATTCTTTAAAAATTCACCTTTGATTCTCACAGAAAGTGACGTTTGCAATGACTTTAGCTGAGTATCTTTAAGTAATGAACTTTTCCTTTATTTTTAATAACTTGATTTAAAAAAAATTGTTTAAAGCTGTAATTTGTGAATAAAATATTCATTGTCAGTGAATTGTTTTGGATTCAAAACGAGTGAAATCAGTTAATGTCATACTATTTTATAATACATTTATTTTACTTTAAACCACATGAATTAACAGTATTATTCTCAATTCTCACTATTAACTAGTTGCTTATTAGCATGCATAACTAGGATATTGGCTGTTTATTAGTACTTATAAAGCACATATTAAAGCACATATTAAAGCCTTATTCTGCATGACCTTATTCTACATCACCCAATACCTAAACTTAACAACTACCTCACTAACTATTAATAAGCAGTAATTAGGAGTTTATCGAGGTAAAAGTCATAGTTAATAGAATTGGACCTTAATCTAAAGTGTGACCGAATAAACAAAGTGCATTTTTGTGTTTCACTCTCAGTGTGAATAGACCTTTAGTCCATGATTTATTTCACTCTCGGTGTGAAATGCTCTTCAGTTCCAGAAATAAAATGAAGACAGACTTTTCTTCTTCAGTGCCTGGTGACCAGAAAATCCTGTACAAAAGATCTCTTCAAACATAACCCCTTAAGAAAAAGTATGTATTCTTATATCCTTCATCATAATAGCTTGTATTTCAGAGCTTCAGACTGACGGCAGCTTTTCCTGGCCATGGACTGTTTAAGAGGACGTTTGACCGACATGATATTGGTCTTTGTGTGTTGTTGCTGGTATACGTTGTAAATAGAGGGGCGCCACAATTGTTTTTCGCCTAGAGCGGCAGAAGTGCACTCGCCGGTCCTGCATGTAACGCAATTAATCACAGTTGGTTTTGTTCCGCGTCATGTTTAGGGGCGGGCCAATATAATGTCGATGTCCCTGCAATAAAAGGCCGGTCGGTGTGCATCTAATAAATTATTTGTGCAAGGACTTTTACTGCAAGTTTACTGCAACAGTAGAGCCGTGAACTTCACATACTTTTGAAAATCCAGCGTTTAGTTGATACTGGTAAGCACTCATTGTCACAGTTGTAAACACAACGGCTTTCTTCTGACACGAGGGGTTTTGGCGTCACGGCATTTGTTTCCAGGCGGACCGATAAAAAACGCGACACAAACCTCTCCCGGACATCCTGTAGAATTCACCCAATCAGATTGCGACTTTGAAACTCCTGAAGTGTTTCTATAAAAGTGTGCTATAGTATATGCATCAGACGTTGAGCCGGCGGTGTGTGTTCGTGACTCTGAGACTCTCAGTGTTTCAGCCCAAGACCAAGCGGTTGTGTCTTCAGAACAGAAGCGAGGAGGATCCCTGCGGTCTCGCGAGTGCAGATGTGCTGTGGAGTGTAAGAGCAGAAGATGAGCATGTCTCTTACACTTCTGCTGCCGGCCGGAGGTCAACGGCTCCAGTGACGTGATTTATGAGTGTTTCTCCGGTCTGGAAGTCCAGTAGCTGTCGCTGATGCTCTCGTTCCTCTTCTCCTCCACTCCACCTCTCATCAGCTCGTTCATCACTTCCTTAAACACATCGCTTCAAAGCGTTGCTGATCCGTGTGTGTCCGCGGCGAGAGAAACGGCCTTCATCTGAGTCACACTGCTCCATTGATCTTCAGGCAGGAGCATCAGTTCACGGCTGCGTGTGTGTGTGTGCGTGTGTGTGTGTGTGTGTGTGTGTGTGTGTGTGTGTGTGTGTGTGTGTGATTGTGAACCTGATGCTTCTTGAGGCTTTAGGAGACCCAGTGAAGGGATTTGAGTCGCTGGTGGAAGAGCCTGTCAGCTGCGAGTCACCGGTGGGATAATCCTGTGAGTTTGTTGATGATTTCCAACAGTCCTGATTCATCTGATAGCAAAAGTCACACACACACACACACACACACACACACACACACACACACACACACATACACACACACGCACGCACACACACACACACACACACACACACACACACACACACATTGCCAAGATCAGAGAGTGATGACTTCACTTTCAGTCTGTTTCTCTACAGGATGTGGACCACTTTAATATAGTTGTATAGTGTAATCTATCTATCTATCTATCTATCTGTCTGTCTGTCTGTCTGTCTGTCTGTCTGTCTATCTATCCATGTGTCTGTCTGTCTATCTCTCTGTGTATCTGTATGTTCATCTATCTATCTATATATCTACATGTCTGTCTGTCTATCCGTCTGTCTATATATCTATCTATCCATCTATATATATATATATATATCTGTATGTCTGTCTATCTATCTATCTATCTATCTATCTATCTATCTATATATCTGTCTGTCTGTCTATCTATCCATCTATCCATCCATCTATATATTTATCTATCTATCTATCTATCTATCTGTCTGTCTGTCTGTCTGTCCGTACGTCCATCCATCGATCTGTCTGTCTGTCTGTCTGTCTGTCTGTCTATCTATCCATCCATCCATCCATCCATCTATATATTTATCTATCTATCTATCTATCTATCTATCTATCTGTCTGTCTGTCTGTCTGTCTGTCTGTCTGTCTGTCTGTCCGTCCGTCCGTCCGTCCGTCCGTCCGTCCGTCTATTAGTTATGTATTTATTTTGTTCTTATTTGTATCTTAAAAGTTACATGAAGAGACCAATTCGACTTTTTTTGTTTATCTGTTTGTTTTCATTTTTTTTTTTTTTTTTTTAGGGATCATTTTATTTGTCTATTGTTTATTTATTTTTTTATTTAGTACTTTGAAAGATGTGGTCACTGTGAACTATCATATGTAAAAGCTACAAGAGGAATCTCTTCAAGAACACACAGAAAGGAACACAGCGTACAGGTTTGGAGTAAATAATGACTGAGACTATTCCTTTATTTTATAATCTGAAATAAAAATAGTAAGCGATAATTTGTTCCAAAGTGGTACAACAAACACATTTACAACTGGCATCGACCTGGCTTCATGGCTTATAGTATATCAAATAAAATAAAAATGAATGTATTAAGGTGTATTTACATAACCTCAGGGATATGCTGGCAGCACAAACACCAGATCCAGTGAGACGAGATGATTCTGCTGAGCTCGTGTGCGTATGGTTCACAGTCGAGTCGAGCCTAGAGGGAAGACGGTCATTAGGGCAAAGGTCAAAGGTCATCAGTGTCTTTCTGCCCAGTCATCAATCTCACAATCCAGCTGATCCTACACCAGGGTCAAGGTTTGGCTGCACTGCGGGGTTGGAGATGATGGCCAATAAAAGCTGTGTATTCTTCTGATGCAATCTTTGTTTTTTTTGCAAGAACATATTGCAAATGTTTAATCATAGATGTTTTACCAGCCGTTCCACAGCTTGCTTTAGTCACTAGTGAAAAGCACATCAGCCAATAGAGATGAATGTGAACGCTGTCAGATGCTCTTCTGCTCCATATCTCTCTCTTGCGTATTACAGTTCTTCTCAGTCGCTTTGGTACATTTCTCGAATCATCCTCGACATTTGCAAAACAGTACGTGCATTTCTCAAAACAATTCGTACAAATAGCAAAACACCATGGATTACCTGCAAAAGCCAGTCTTTTTTGTACTGCAGAGAATCGTACATAATCATTTGCATTTGCAACAAAGAAATGAGAAACTGCTTTTCTGATGTGCACACGTGACAGTGATGTGAAGATTGAACAGGTAGTTTTGAGAATTTCAATTCTGATCTGAGAAATGCACCAAAGCGACTGAAAAAACTGTAACGCGTGAAATAGATTCTCACACTGAAATATCAACATTCCACATGCTAAAACGTGGCTCTTTTTCTTCCTTTCCAACTTCCGAGCTCACAGTCACAAATACTCCCTTAAAGCACTGCTCTAGCTCTTCAACAAATAATGGAGCGAGCGCATCCGAATCAAACCACCTCTCGCCCGAACCATAATTTTGTTTGGCCATTTCAAGGCCACCAGTGACACTAATAGCCATGCTTGTTTCACCATGACTACTTTCAGGCGGTCAACACACTCCATCAGCTCTCTCTCAAGACTCCATTTGGACTTTCATCTTCAGAAACCATTTTTTTCTCTCAAATATCCACCTTATTTCGCCCCCAGCGAGTGTGTTTCGTAGCGAATGCGGTTGGATACTCCACGTCTCTGCCCATTAAATGTAGCCGATCCCATGGCCTACTGACAGACCTCGATGTAGGTTGAGGGTCTTTGGATGCAGTTGAATATTTTTAGCTTTTGCCCCTCAGAAAGCTTCTTAATTATCAGGATGAAAGGTTCAGAGAAGGCGTTAAGTGTTGGGAAGCCTGGCTAGCAAGCGTTGCTCTTTGATCAATCACATACTAGCGCACAGACCTTTCGCTAAATTGTGACTGACACCAAGCTGCCCTTTGAGTTCATTTTTGTTGAAATAAACGCATTGTGCCTTTCGTTTACCTGGGTAAATGTTCGAGAGCGGAGCTGTTTGAAGTAAGCAAAAGATGTATGTGATTTCTGTCGACTTTCTGCTGCGATACCCTCTTGTGTGCATCCTCATAAAAGGCTTTCTTGCCCCAACAAGGCCGGCTGGAAAGAGGTTCCTAATCTCACCTGAAAGAAAACGAATTTGAGCTGATTATTTGAAGTGGACCCGGGTCAGACACTGCAGGATATGGTTTATGCCGGAGATGTTCAAGTGAGCTCACTGTGTGCGGCTCTGTCTTATTCTTTGTTATTACACTGAAAGCCTGTACTGAGCACTGGATATGACCGTTTTATGTGTTATTATCTAAAATGTGCTCTCGCTGGGAATCAGCCTTTCCCGTTTCCCATCAGCCCCTCCCAAAACACATGTGAGCATGGACAATGCCTGGAAGTATTTATCATCAAGAATAGACTTAAAATTACAAAATCGAGTGTCTTTCAGCAATTTTAATTTTTTTTATTATTCTAATTGTTTTTTTAATTTATTTAAACTTGTGCTGTGGTTTTAGTGCTTCGTTTTCAACTTTAGTATTGTAAAAAATATAAAAAATTATTTTGAATGTTTCCTTAACTGGATTAATGAACTTGTACATTATTTTATTTATTTTGTGATGTGGTTTTGGTGCTTTATTTATTGTATTTTTTAAGTTCTTTTAAATATTGTTTTGTTTTATCCTTAACTAGATTAATCAACTTGTTTTGTTTTGTTTTCCAGAAAACAACATACATAATACAGCATGGTGAATTTAAAATATTGATATTTGAGAGAACTTTTTTTATTACTATAAATATTTTATTACTGTTGTTATTTATTAATTTGATTCATTTGTGGTTGTTTCACTGACTTGAATATCTAATGAGAAATGAATGTTGGTTATCCATTTATGAATAGTTTCTTATGAAATGTCTATTTAACACTCTTTCTGAATAAGCAGTAACTGGTAATCTGTTAGTGGAGTAAATTGCATATTCGACACATGATTTCTTCAGTTTCTCTTCTATATGGTGACTACAGGAGTCAAATTTTGCAAACTGTTTCCAAATGTGGCTGCTTTGTGTAGTAACCTGTAAAACATATACTGTATATTTACAGTTTTTTTTCTGTGAAAACGATAGATCTCAAAGACCAGAGGTCTGGCTCTCCCGAAAGCGTGCAGGACCCGGAAACGTCCACACATGGGCCGGATAAAGAGGTGTTTCTTGTGGTGTGTCGTGATGTTGACACCTCTGCTGTCTGCTGGTGTAAAGTTGCTGCTGATCTTCTTCTTCTTCTTCTTCACCCTCCTCCTCACGCTCAGCCTCTTCCAGACCTGTTCTGACCTTTCCCAACATGCACATGTGCTTTTCTTTCCTTTCACCACAGATTGATCATGCATGCGTCTCAGAGGCGTTTGAGGAATGCTGATCAGCGCTGGACGCTTTCTGAGGGACCAGGTATAGTCTCACCTGAAATATGAAAGCTTTGTCTTTAAAACAACGCATATGCCACAGTTATTTAAATATAAGCAGACTATCAGCATGTTATTGATGCTTTGTATTCCATTTCATTTGTATTCTAATTGGTGTCTTTTATTTTGAAGCCATTTAACATCCCTTAATAAGCTGCCTTGTTTCTTCCTGTTAAATAAAGTAATTGATTAGTTGGGTAATGTGTGTATAGTGCTGGGTCACATGACTTCACTGGTCACGTGCTGGTCATTACACATCAGCTGAATCAGTGTTTATGTTCACTATGACTAAATATAATTCGATTTTTTTTTTATTGTATTTTATTGCCAAAACCCAGCTTATATATACAGCATGGGGGATTCAAAAATGTTTATAATTACAAAAAAGTATCATTATTGTTATTATTATTATTATTAAGTCACTGTTTCACTATGACTTTAAATATTATTATTATTGGATATTTATTTTATTTATTTATTTTGCCAGAAAACAGCATACATCATAATAGATTTCAAAACTTTGCTATTACTATTTTAATTTATTTATTTATTCAATTAATTTGTGGATTTTTCACTATGACTTAAATATCCAACCAGAATGATTATTAAGAATTATCTTATTTATTTTATTTCCGGCTTGTGTTTTTAAACTAAAAGGTCTAATAAAGTAATCGATTAGTTGGGTATGTGTTGACTTGTCTAGTCAACTATCGTGCATTGTGCATTGTGACATAGACATCGTACATTGTGACTTTATTTCTTACAGCGCTCAGATTCATTAAACCTCCCAAAAAACGAAGCGTTTAGTGTAAATCCGAGGCCTGGCTGCTTCTGAGAGACGGCGTGTTGAGAAGCCACAGCAGTGCCAGATGCTTTTAAAAAGCCGTTGTATCGTCCCTTCAGCTCCATGACAGACCCTGCGGAAATATTATGATAAGCTCTCAAGTTTCTATTAATATCATAAAGGATCCTGTTCAGGTCCTGCACAGCAAATGTCAGGGTGGGGCTTTTTTATTCATATATTCATCCCGCGGTGCTTCAGAGATTTACATGTTTTCGGAGAGCCGTCGCTCTGGGCCCCTTAAGCTTTAGGGCCCCACTGTAGAGAAGTCAAAGACGGGAGTTTGGAAGGGACAATGAATTACATTTACATTAAGAACAGGCTGTGCATCTTTCCATGCATCTCACGGGACTCTGTACTTGTTTACAACATGTAGATGGGTTATTTAGTAAAATAATGACCTTATAAGCTCTTTTCCTGCTTCCCATCTGTCCTCCACTCGCTCTCTTGTTCTCTTTGTCATGTGACGGTGTGTTGGAGTGGGTCGTGGTGCTGGCCCGTCACGGCTGAGTGCTCCGAGCGCTCATGGTCATTATCTGACCCCGGCTCTCCTGCAGCTGCACCAATTAGTTTTGACCCAGAAGGAATTTCAGGAGACAGTGAGACAGACATGCTTCCGTACAGTTCTGTGCGAGGATGCTCACTGCACGGTCACACACACACACACACACACACACATGCATGCATATGCAAGCTCGACTGCTTTTCTGTTTCCCTCACAATTGTTTTGAGTGCAGAACAGAAATAAGACGGGTCTATTTTAATGCATTTTTAGCACATTTGTAAATAAGCGGAGCTGAGTCAGTCTTCAAGCGTCCCGACTCAAACCTCAGAAGTGATTTGGATCACTTTAGTAGTGTTTCCGACATGACGTGCACACGAGACATTTTCCTCAACAAAGCCTTAATTTGCATACAAATGATATTTGTTTTTAATGACCCTACAAGTTTAATTAAACCATCAAAATATGAGGAAAATATGTTTGTTTTTTAAATATGAGGGAAGAACAAAACATTAAACTTGGGTAAAGTATTAATCTGACAACATTATTTAGAAAAAAAGGCAAGTGTGTGTGTGTGTGTGTGTGTACACAGTGTTGGGTGTAATGCATTAATTAGTAAGTAATGACTGTAATTTAATTACTTTTCCCTTGAAAAAGTTAAGTGAGAGATTACTCTTAATTTTTCTGTAATTTAATTACAGTTACTTCTGATTAAATACTTTATAGACTAATGAACTATTCAGTAGTAGATTTATCATCAAAATTTTATGTCTAATGTTAAAATGTATGTTTTTAATGTAACTCCTTTTATTACTTTGGTCAGTTCAAGAAACATGTGTGCGATTTTTTTTGTTGTTGTTGTTTTGTTTTTTAAAAGAATTAAAAAAGCAGTTTCATGTCTGACCTTGTACTGTTCAACTGGTTGGTTGATATGGGATTTAGACAAAGTAATTACCGGTAGTAGTATTAATAAGTAATGCAATACTTTTTAGAGAGAGTAATTAGCAGTAATCTAATTACTTTTTAGAGTAACTTACCCAACACAGTACATGTATATACACTCACATAATATGTACCTTTTTTGACTGAACAGGTGTGTGTTTACTTAAATTCTACTGACGTTACACATGGTAAACACATTATAAGTGCGGCAGTCCCAGTATGGTGAATAATTCAGGGGCTCTGCGTAATGAAGTGGAGATGTGAGCCAGTGGGCCGGTCCCGAGTGCTGTAATGGTATTACTGTAATCTTCAGCCATTAGGGAGCATCAGGACGGGGCAGTTTCACTCAGGAGCACGTGGACAGACTGCGACATCACTGCCGTAATGAGGAACTAAACACACACTTTACTGAACCTGCAACGTCCAGGTGGCAGAGAACCTGTTTACTGTGGGAACACATGCTGGAATCGGGAACTTGGAATAAAGTCAGGTAAGGTTTCATTCAGTCAATAAATTAACTTTACAGGATGCATTTCATTTAGTACATGGTCAAATTTAAATTAAATAAAATTTACATGAAAGCTTATATACTCTGTGTGTGTGTGTGCGTGAGAGATGGGTAGGTTTAGGGGTCGGGTTAGTGTAAGCGGATGGAATATTTAGTTTGTACAGTATCAAAACCATTACATCTATGGAGAGTCCCCATTTAGATAAGTGTGTGTCAGTCAGAATATTTAGTGGCCTTAAGTGGTCTTAACCATTTTATTCACAAATCACTGGTCAGGAAATTAGTAATAATTACATACATTCTGTAGATTAAGTGGTTTGCAATGCATTGCCTTCCGCGTACAGCTTTTTACAGGAAGAAGAGTCAGTGTCGTTCCACTCAATGTTAATGGCTTCAATCAAAAATGTCTCCCAGTTTGTTTTGAGGTTAAATATTCACTATAGGGTTCAAATCTTTTAAATTTTGACTCTGACAGGCCGAAACATGAGCCTGATGGACTTGTTCTCATGGTTGTCTTTTGCAGTGTGTGCAGGAGTGTCGTCTTGTTGAAAAATAACATCTGATCGTTCTCGTTTAGATGACAACTTTTCATTTTTGGGAAGCAAGTTATTCTGCAATATTCTCCTGTACTCCGAAGCATCAAATGACTTTTCACAGTGAAGCAGCAGCTAAAAAGGCTCTTCCTCATGCTTCACTGTACAGAGATGCATTTATTATAATATTTTTCAGCAGATTTTTGAAGACACCGCTCTGAAGCATCACCATGCAACTCGTGTTTCATTGTGATTCACCACTCCACACACTCTTCCCATATTCTGCCAAAAACTTCAATCTGTCTTCTGAGACAGCAATGGCTTTTTAAGTAGTGCATTTGCTTACTGTAAATTTCCTGATCAATAATTTGTAGATAAGATTAGTGTTTAGCAAAAAAATAAATAAATCAGGAGTGTGTATACAGATGAAACTCGAAAAATTTGAATATCGGGCAAAAGTGATAATTTTGATGATTATGGCTTACAGCTTATGAAAACCCCAAATTCAAAATCTCAAAAAAAAATTATATTACATGAAATCAATTAAAAAAAGGATTTTAAATACAGAAATGTCGGCCCTCTGAAAAGTATAATCATGCATATGTATATAGTTATATATATACTAAATAGTTTCACCTTTTAATTTGAATTACTGAATACATGAAATTTTGCACGATATTCAAATTTTTCGAGTTTCACCTGTATATATACTTTATATACTAAATATATTATATATATATATATATATATATATATATATATATATATATATATATATATATATATACACTCACACACACAGTAATGTGATGTGGATATCTGTGTTTAGAGGTCATGCACTACAATGATGTCTGACAGTGACGCATGAGAAGTGATGCGTTGCCGTGTCCCATCATGCCCTCTGTCTGTACCGGCCAATTCAGTTCACCATTTCACATCAGATTTAAATGTCTGTGAATTTCAACACAGATATGTTTCATTCTGGATCCTGAGAGGGCTGCATTAGTGTTTGTTCTGCTATCATATCTGTTATCTTTTAACTAATATATTTTTTAATGCGATCATGGCTTTCCCTGTCGAAATAACATTTTTAATCTACATATCTGACTTAAACTGACACTAAAACAATCAGTGGACATACAAATCCACGCGACAGCATCTATTAGCATAACATGGCAGGAATATTCTAGTGCATTTAAAAGAGGTTTTTATTTATAGAATTAAACGAGTCCTTCTATACCTCCAGCTCTGGGTCTGTCAAACTATAAAGTTACAGCCTCTTATGAATTTTAACCCATGCATGGCTATGAAATACAGACAAGCATATCTTACATGAGCAGATCAAATGTGATTGGATGTTTTTGGTAATTAAAGAGAGCATATATTCATATATGGCATCATACAAGGCATTTAAGTGCATTAAGTGTGGTGTTCTGTAAATTCGTCTATGTGCCCGTAGGCCGTGTCCTGCTGTCCTGTATCCGATCGGCCTGTTTGGTCACGGATGAATGACCTGCCCTGCTCTTCTACGCTTTCTGGTTGCCGGTTGTTTTTGATGCCCTCGGGGTGCAATAGCAGCGGGGCAATATAAACCAAGAGGACAGGAGGGGAGAAAGTCTTTTTACTATGACTTTCTAGTGTTCCTATGCATGACTTGGAGCAGCAACGGCAGTATAATAAAAGACGTCAGTGTTCAGTAGATTGTTAGTTAATCAGTGTATTTATATTAACATTATCTCTCATGATCTGTGTCCTGAGTTACAGTAGTCGAGTGTCAACAAACTAGAGGTTGAATGGTGCATTTCACTGGTTGTCTCTGCACACATACAGCAATAAATAAATGTTGCATGGAAAACTGTCAGAAATTCTCAGGTCAGAGTGATTTTGATTCATGCATTGATAATAGTTCATGTTGCTCAATTTGCACTGCTGCAGTTTAAACACTTTCCCCATGGCAATAAAACAGTTTCCAAATGAAATAACTTGACCAACAACATGAAACCATCAAGCATTAATTGACTAAAAACAATACATTTAAAAATGCTTTACATTTTCAATCAATTACTACCCTTCAAAGTCAGCATCTCAATATAAATAATATGGAATCTTAATTGATGACTCGTTCTCTTTTGTGCCTCTTTTTCAGCAACTGGTGAAGAAATAAAGTTGAAATTGGGCTTTTATTGTACAAGTCCTTCATTTTACGTCTGTGTTGGATTGTGGCGTTATATCCAGGCAACTTCACAATGTTTATCATCATGCATTAAGGTTTATTGCAAACTTTTAAAGCTCTTGCACATTGCATGCTGGGATTGGATGGTCTGCTTGGTCCTCCATAGACTAAACCATTTGACACATTTATATATATATATAGTCTCAGTTTGCTTCCACCTTATATCATTCAAAAAGGTTTAGGGGTTTACGGTCTTCGTCCTCAAGACGAACTTCTTTTAGCTATCCCTGAAGTCCACACAGAACTGTAAAAGGGTGTTCAGATATGCTGCTCCATTTGCCTGGAATTGATTATTAGATCGATTACTTCTGAGGCTACATTCACATTGATTTTGATTTCACAGATTTTGTTGCCCATAAGTGACTCAGATCGGGGGGGGTTTCCCAGCACAAACCACATGCAATCGGATCTTTTCAATTCTGATAAGTGCCACTTCCATATGTGGTCCAGTCTGAACGGTCATACATGCGACTTACAAGCAAAACTCGAGGAAAAACTGTACGAGAAAAACGTTGCTCTTTGTTATCGTTCTTTTGTGCATGCGGGTCAGTTCAGGAGCGTAACCAACTCGAATCTGATATTGGCCACTTTTAAGGCTGTTCACACTGACAGTCCAAATACGAATATCTGTGTATTTGATTGGAATCTGATTTAAATGATTGATTGTTCACACTGTCAAAGTATTTCACTGTTCAGCTATTCAGTAGCTACTGCTTCAAGTTTTGTGAGATGGACTCGACTGAGGTAAGACCACTTCTCCAAATCTTTCTTCTGTGGGATGTTGGCCTTTTTTGCAGGTATATCTGGCTGAGTATACACATTGGGCAGCTGAATGTAATCTTGCTCCTCTAAGCCACACACCTCCAGATCGGGAAGTTCAAAGCTATTCACTTTCTGTTCTTGCGCTATAGTGCGAAGCAGGAATTCTGTCTTTCTGCCTCGCATATTCAACTTCTTCGTCAAGTGTTCAGTGCAGAAAGTCGCTGTACTCCCTTGATCCAGGAAAGCAGGCATTAATTCATTCATTTACTTTTGCTTTATCTAATTACAAATGTTATGACTGATAATTACTACCGCTGTTTGAGATATTAAATTAGCTTTTTTTATGTTGTTGTGTTTTATTGTATGTTTCAAATCTAATTTTATGCATTGTTGTAGAATATGTGCATTTACAGTTTTACACAAAAAAAAGTTTTATATATATTTACAGGTTTACAAATCAAGATTAATTTCATGCAAAATCAGGATTGTATGTTTATCCACCTTATCGTTCAAAGTAAGCTGTTTTTTACGAATGTGCAAGATTTGCCACTATAGGTAAAGAAAAAGAAGAATAAAGAAGTGCAGTAAACTGTAAAACAAACCAATGTGTTTATAATTACGACAATACATGATGTTTTATTAACAAAGTTCGGGAGGAGCACGTTCAGTCAATTAACATGAGTGGAGTCCACTCAGCAATCAATGATAAGAGGTATATATAGATTCAGCAATCTCACCTCTATCCATTTTGACAGTTTAGCAGCATCCCTCCACCACCCCTTCTCCACACTTCTAGTCCTAACCACTTACATGCGGGGGGAGTACTCTGGGTTCGGGCCAAACTCCGAGCTCGGAGCCCTCCCCCCGGACAGCACGCCAAATACGCATTAAAGCTTATCCAGTCTAATTGTATGTAGCCTACATTTATAACATAAATAATCAATAAGAAATACCAGTTTGCGATATTGAGTAGCCGGAAGCGACACCGGAAGCCTCGCACAAAAAAAACCCGCATTTACGTTAAAAACAAGGTGGATCGAAAGAGACATGGCATCAGAAACACATCAGTATCTGATTGGTACATGTGTACATGAGGATTTGAGAGCCCTTTACCCCCTCACCCTCACGGATCACTCTCTCCGTACCCTATTAATTGGCTGTCAAAAATGTGCCGAATTAACGGATTAATGACCCCAGTTTGTGAATCTTGAAGTTGTGGATGGAGACGAGGTAAACCCCCGCCCATGCCAGCCCACAACACCCACCCCTCCTTTACTTCCTCGTGCAATATCGCCACAAATCTGTATCCAGGACATTTGAGGGGATTGTGTTTCATTAGTTTGATTTGAGCGGACAGCACTAAGCTGCTGTGGGGCTCTGCGCTGACAGCTAATTACAGGAATCTGCCTCGTCTACTGATAGAGAACAATGGGCTGAGATGAGCCTCCGCCAGCCAGGGGGGAATGACTGCATGGATCTTTATACATTTAATCTACATCTGAATATGTGAAAAATAGTCAAATGCACTGCGTGCATACGGTAACGCACCTGTTTGTGGGGGGAAAAGGCGGTTAAGCGAAGTCTTTTTCAAGATAACATGTCAATTACGCAGCTCTCTAAACGTTTAGACCTAAAAGCAAACAGAACTCATCCACCGCCAGCAAAAACGTTAAATGGTTTTAGTGCAAATTCTATGAACTGTGCAATGACTAAGCAGGCAGTAAAAAAATTTAGTGATGCACGAGTACATAGACGTTTAAAGGAGCGGGCCGGGTCCGTGAACGGAGAGGAGTGCAGGCCTAGTCCTGTCAATCACGCAAATCTCGTGTCCATAACCTGAAGATATTCCCCTTGAGCAGCTTCAGCATCCTGGGCCGTCCCTGTCCTCGTCTTCAGATAATCAACATTAAAACATGCCGCTCCATTCATGTGGACGCTTTCCCCCTTAAAAGAAAATTAAATAGATTAGCGCAAACGTCAGTAAATCAAACGACACATTACGCTCGCTACATTTGAAGCAGCCAGCGCGCGCACGTCAAAACAATCCAATTAGCTGTGTTTCTGGCCCTGGCATATTCTTTTGTTATGTTTTCCATTTTTCGTTCTTCTTTTTTAGAAAAAAAAACTTGCTCTGTGAAATATTTGCTAGCCGATTGCACCACAGCGCTGCGCTGTCACACGGCATGCAACAATGTTAATCCTACAAGCTGTCCCAAACTCCTACGTTTTTGACACACTTTTGCCAAGTTTTTTGTCTCCGGCTCCCAGGTAGCGGAGAGAGGCTGATGTCTGAGCTGCCATCTTTCCTCCTGACATGTTGTCAGTGAGCGGCGAGAGAAAAAAAAACTTTCGTGAGATGGAGACATTTCAACATTTCTTAACTGCTGTGCGGCCAAAAGCTCAGGTCAGTCCTCCTCCTCATCGTCTCCTGCCTTTTTGCGGTTTCATCATCAACTCTTGTGATTGAGGATCCGCTCGGCCCCCTCTCACGCCGCGGCTGTCGTTAATGTCACTCTGTGTCAGGGTGACTAAGCCGTGGCAACCGTGGTGACCCGTTTGGTCTGAGCAAAGGGTCTGCTAGTCTGTCGGCCACGGGGTCAGCGGTGCTGTGGCGATGTGTTTGAGTGACAGCTCGTGTGGGGGGATTGTTAGTGAGATTTTCCTGCATGGAGATGCCCTGTCATGGGTGGCATAGTGCCGGCCCCGCGGCGCCTTCGTTGGGACACTGGCTGACAGGTGAGCTGTACAGGGGCTCCTTGGCCTCCTAATTGCAGCCCCTGGTCCTCCATTCTGTGGAGCGATAGGGTGGCGGAGGCCGACTCGTGTCCAGCTGCCCTTCCCTGTGCCGGGGATCGTAAGGTGACCACTGCACCTCCCTGGAGCCAAGTCTGGACATGCAATGATAATATGACATGAGGACCAGACACAAACATGGCAGGTGAATTTGATGGGCAAACAAGGACTCGGACACGCATGAAAACGTGCATGCACGGAAATGTTGTGTACTTTGGCAGCATGCAAGCACGTATTCGCCTTATGAGTATCTGTACACAATGCATGATTAAAAAAAAATGCATTTAATTTGCATGCTTTGAAAACATACATGTGCAAAAACGTGCATGCATAGGAATGCTTGGCAGCTTTCTGTTGACATGCAGACATTCGACACATTTGCTTCATGAGTAAGAGGCTGAACAGAATATAAACACATGCAGCAAACTGTTTAATGCACATCTGTACACAATACATGAGTTTAATACACTAGACTTACACAAAGTGCCATTAATTTGCATGCACTGAAAATGTGCATGTGCAAAAACATGCTTGCATAGTAAATTGTAATATTGTGTTCTTTGGTAGATTAGTGGCATGCATAAATTCAACACGTTTAATTTATGAGTATGAGACTGAACTGAATATAAACTCAGCAAACTGTTTAATGCATATTTGTACACAATGCATGAGTTTAATACACTGGACTCATGCAAAATCATTTTAATTTGCATGCACTGAACACATGGACATGTACACAGCTTTCTGTTGGGATGCATGCATGCATAAATTTGACACATTTGACTTATGAGTATGAGGCTGAACAGAATATAAACACAGCAAACTGTTTAATACATGTCTGTACACAATGCATGAGTTTAATACACTAGATTCATACAAAGAGAATTAATTTACTCTCAAAGAAGCAGTGATATTGTGTCTGTTCCAGATGTAAAACATGGGAGCAGGTAGATTTATGGTTTACTGTTTAAAACATGAAGAGACATATTTGTCAAAAGATACTATTAATGAATTCCCCAGTGTATTTTTGCATGTAAATGAATGTCATATGAATATGTATGTTTCTAGGGAAGCAACGAAATTACACTTTGAAGCAGAAGACAATAGAGGCAAAGAAACTTTATTTGTCTATTGCACAAGTAATGGTTTAGAGCTTTAAATTGCTTTTAATGCAAAAAATGACAGTGAATGTCAAAAGCATATTTAATCTGACTAGCTTTGAATCTATCAAGATATTTATGGCATTTATGAAGCATTTGTCTTCATATTACAACTATACATAATCTAAAATCTACACTGAATATGTCTGCCGTTAGAGTTTTAGATGTGGCATTTTACACAAGATGCAGATCAGAAAGAAATTCAAATAAAAGGACAGATGCACTGTAGTTTGTTTAAATATTGACTTTGATCAGAGTGACATACTAACATACTAGTCGTATTATTTCTACAGGAAGAAACTGCAGATACAGTATAGGCCTACAACACAATGCAATATTTGCAGTGCAATCAGAAAGAATTTATAAGACTGTCAAAATGTAAAATGCATGAATATATATAGATGATAACTAGATGCCACTCACATGCAAAATGAGACAACAATAGCTACTCTTAAGGAAGGCAGTTTCATTGTGCAGTTTAACCACTGAGAATGCATTGCCTAATTTAGCTACTCAATAACTACAAATAGTGAATATTGTCAGGCCAATTTAGAGGCAAATATCCTGGTGTGTGCGCATGTGTGTTGCACAGGGTGCTGTTCCTGGCACTTCTCGGTGGCAGCTGTGCGGGGCTGGATCCTGGATCCTGGGGGCAGAAGAGCCTGCAGTGATCTCAGAGACTCAGCCGAGACTCATGGGAGATCACGGAGCCACACGCGCACAGATCTCGTGCTGCACTGCCACCCAGATCCACGATCGCTGTGCATGATGTAGGCCCATATTCAGAATCAGCACAGGCACGCGCGCGCGCGCGCACACACACACACACACACACACACACACACGCTGCGCTCGAGAGTTTTAATTAGGCAGCCTGGAAACACACACAGCGCTCGCCTCGCTCAGATTTACTCATCTCTCGAACAGCCACATTCAATCGCTCTCCGAGGGAGATGGCACGTGCGCCACCTCGGAAATATGAGGGAACACCGGTGTGAGTGTGTGTGTCCCGGGCTGGAGGAACGGACGGGGACGAGGCTCGAAGTGCGCTTTTAGAAACGTTGTTTGCCGGGGGTTCAAACTTCAGATGCATTCAGACCGATGATAGTGTCACCACACTGCCATCCAGCGGTAGCACAGACTCACAACATGAATATGATTTGGTGAGTATTCTTATTTTAATTAGCATATGCTTTACATAATATAAAATGAGGCCCAATCAAAGCATAGCTGTCACTTGTTCTACCCTGCATTATTCAGATTGTGAGGTCGTTCACCGCTGGTGGTGACATAAAGCACAATAACATGATGAATTGTGATTCAAATACATTTTGTTTAAAAGAACTTAGGCTATATGATGTGTGAATTACAGTAAAACAGTGTATTAAAGGCACAATATGTAAGATTTTTAGATGATCCAAAAATCCAAGTGAAGTCACCTTTATTTATATAGCGCTTTTTACAATATAGATTGTTTCAAAGCAGCTTTACAGTGAGAACAGGAAAATAATGCAACAAAGTTTGTTTTGGCTGTATGGCAGATCTAGAAGAAAATAGTGTCATAGTCCAGATTAAGTAAATTCAGTGATGGTTAATTTCTGTTGAAAGAACGTTATTAATTTAGTTCATTAATCTATACAGCCACTCTGGAGAAAACCGTGATGTCATCGTCCAGCTCAGTTCAGTTCTCATATAATGGTGTCAATGCAGGCAGATCAAAAATATTGTTGAATATTAAATGTCTCCAACTAAGCAAGCCAGAAGACAAAGTCAACAGTGGCAAGGAACCAAAACTCCATCAGGAGACAGAATGGAGAAAAAACCCTTGGGAGAACCCAGACTCGGTCGCTCAGATCTCCTCTGGCCAACGAACGAACAGTGTATGATTATGATTCAGGCATCATTACAGGTCAGAAGTCAGATTGGATTGTAACATTCAGAATATTTATCTATTTATATTTATTAAGATCTGAGTCATCATGTGGTATGGAGACAGGTTTGTTGAGGATCAGTGCCGATGGCTGTCGTGTCGATGAGGCCTTCACAGGGGAGAGTCTATTGACACAATCTCTGCTGACACTTCAGGGATGCATTGTGGTCGTGTCTATGCGCAGGTCCTCCATCTGATCTGGATACGGCCCGGGTCCGGCTGACTACATCATGTGTTGTGGTCGTGTCTATGCGCAGGTCCTCCATCTGATCTGGATACGGCCCGGGTCCGGCTGACTACATCATGTGTTGTGGTCGTGTCTATGCGCAGGTCCTCCATCTGATCTGGATACGGCCCGGGTCCGGCTGATACATCATGTGTTGTGGTCGTGTCTAGGCGCAGGTCCACCATAAATTATATACGTCACAATAGGAAAGACTAAAAAGACACAACTTCCATTTCATGCCGATTTAAAAAAACAATCAATGAATGAGTTAAACTACATTTATATTTTTCTGAAGAAAATGCAAGTGGTGTTTTCTCTGGGTGTTTTAAATCAAATATTATAAATTATATATATATATATATATATATATATATATATATATACACTCACCGGCCACTTTATTAGGTACACCTGTCCAACTGCTCCTTAACACTTAATTTCTAAGCAGCCAATCACATGGCGGCAACTCAGTGCATTTAGGCATGTAGACATGGTCAAGACAATCTCCTGCAGTTCAAACCGAGCATCAGTATGGAGAAGAAAGGTGATTTGAGTGACTTTGAACGTGGCATGATTGTTGGTGCCAGAAGGGCTGGTCTGAGTATTTCAGAAACTGCTAATCTACTGGGATTTTCACGCACAACCATCTCTAGGGTTTACAGAGAATGGTCCGAAAAAGAAAAAACATCCAGTGAGCGGCAGTTCTGTGGGCGGAAATGCCTTGTTGATGCCAGAGGTCAGAGGAGAATGGCCAGACTGGTTCGAGCTGATAGAAGGGCAACAGTGACTCAAATAACCACCCGTTACAACCAAGGTGGGCAGAAGAGCATCTCTGAACGCACAGTACGTCGAACTTTGAGGCAGATGGGCTACAGCAGCAGAAGACCACACCGGGTGCCACTCCTTTCAGCTAAGAACAGGAAACTGAGGCTACAATTTGCACAAGCTCATCGAAATTGGACAATAGAAGATTGGAAAAACGTTGCCTGGTCTGATGAGTCTCGATTTCTGCTGCGACATTCGGATGGTAGGGTCAGAATTTAGCGTCTACAACATGAAAGCATGGATCCATCCTGCCTTGTATCAACGGTTCAGGCTGGTGGTGGTGGTGTCATGGTGTGGGGAATATTTTCTTGGCACTCTTTGGGCCCCTTGGTACCAATTGAGCATCGTTGCAACGCCACAGCCTACCTGAGTATTGTTGCTGACCATGTCCATCCCTTTATGACCACAATGTACCCAACTTCTGATGGCTACTTTCAGCAGGATAATGCGCCATGTCATAAAGCTGGAATCATCTCAGACTGGTTTCTTGAACATGACAATGAGTTCGCTGTACTCAAATGGCCTCCACAGTCACCAGATCTCAATCCAATAGAGCATCTTTGGGATGTGGTGGAACGGGAGATTCGCATCATGGATGTGCAGCCGACAAATCTGCGGCAACTGTGTGATGCCATCATGTCAATATGGACCAAACTCCCTGAGGAATGCTTCCAGCACCTTGTTGAATCTATGCCACGAAGAATTGAGGCAGTTCTGAAGGCAAAAGGGGGTCCAACCCGTTACTAGCATGGGGTACCTAATAAAGTGGCCGGTGAGTGTATATTAATAGTTAAAAATTTGCTTAGCAAAGTAATTGCATAACTTTCCTCAACAATTCTATCATATCTGAGCACAGATTATGCAGAATGAGTTATGCACTGCAGTTAGTGAAGCTTCTCCTGCACGCAGCATTAATTAATATGAAAACAGCCTAAAAATGGACATAACTGACCTCAAGTCAGAGTAAATGAACTGTTTTGCTTTGCGTTTAGTGTCTGAACCGCTGGTCCACTCTGAGTGTGGGAGATTGTGTGTGACCGTCACAGTAATGGAGACTCAAGATTGACAGATTGCTCCCATGGTGGGCGTTAACGGCTGTGTATATGATGCATAGATGAGAGGGAGAAAGAGAGAAGCAGGAGGCAGGGAAGAAGCCATAGTGATTTTCGATAGGTCTCTCGTCCTGCTCTTTGCATGGCCTGTGGCCTCTCTGGCCTCAAAACTAATCAATCAGCTCAACCTACTGCCTGCAGTACACTAATATCGAACAGTGTGTGTTTGTTTATGTGTTGACTGGTTAATGAAACCCATTGATACATTTCTCTGTGTGTGTGTGTGCTAGCACTTGCATTTATGAATCTTTGCAACAGCTGCCTAGATTATGTCTTACTTTTAAAAGGAATTCATTTTAAATTTCAATTTTAAATGAATTGCTCTGCTTCAGCTCTCAAATCTCATTTGCACTAATTTGCATTTTCAATTTTTTGTTGTGCTAAAACTGAAAATAACTAAAATAAAAGGGAATAAAAATACATAATGATAAAAACTATTAATTAAAAAAACAAAGTAAATGTAAAATATAAAAATATCTACTAATTGAAATCATACAAAAAATGAATAGATAAATGCTACTAATGATTCTAAAATAACATGTGAGTTGAGAACCAGTGCTGTTTCATATTTCACAATATGCACAAATTATGCAACTTTTTGTTGTTCAAAATCATTACAATTTAAATGAGTCTATACCTCGTCAACATTTCTTCCAAAACGTTTGTTTGTCTGATTCACTATGGTAAGGCTATAACAAGTGTTTATATTTCAACTGATCTATCGAGATTTTTGTGGAAATTGCATATGCTTCACTCGCACATGCATGTCCCCTAATATCCGTAAATAGAGTAAATTTGCTCCGGCTGCTTTGCCGTGTGTGTGTGTGGTGTGTGGTGTGTGTGTGTGTGTGTGTGGTGTTCGTGTGTGTGTGTGTGTGTTTTAATAGGAAGGTGTTTTATTGAACAGTTCATTTAATCATTATCTTTAAGGCTCATATTCATCCGCACAGAAGCACAACCAAACCAATGTTCCTCCGCAAAAAGCATGCAGGTGTGTTTTTTAACCGCTAGAAGGCCAAAAGTTACAGTGTATCTTCAAGCCTTAAATCTTGGTCTGTTCATATCACAGCTTTATCATATGACTTCACAACATCTGAAATATAAAGCACAAATACGGATTACTGTTATGATATTATGACACCATCTGTCCCCATTCACTTCCATTGTATGAAACAACGCAGTCTCATGAAAGTGCGTATCAATACCACGAATGTTATTTCTCGTGCCATTGATACGCCAAAATTGGTTTTTGCGTGTAAATGCTACGCACTGAAAAATCCTTGGGTAGGATTAGGGGGAGGGGGGACGGGGGGTGCGTGCGTATTACACGCCAAAAAGTGCGTATCATATGCACGCGAAAACTGCGTATCATATACACGCAAAAACTATTTTTGGCGTATAAATGGCACGAGAAATAACATTCGTAGTATTGATACGCACTTTCATGAGATCGGGCTCAAGAGCAACTTGAACATCCTGCTAAACTTTGTGAAATTGTAAATGTAAAGACACTCTTAATACTTGTTCCGATCATTTATCTGTCAGTAACTTATATGCTTGAGTGTCGGCCGTTCTCAGTATTGTCTGTGATATGTGTTCTTCTGCACAGCATATGCCCCCGGTCTCGCTGAGGAGCCGATGGGAGTGGTGTTGCTGATGTATTGTGCTGGGCTCTTGGGGGTCTGAGCGGCTGGTCATCTGTTGTGTGGTGTTGGAGATTATGCAGCTTTATCATTAGAACAGATCCAGGAACAGCTGATCCTTGTACCAACCTCCTTTACACCTAATTAGCCTCATTAACAGCCTCACCTGAACTCAGCATGAAGCGCAGCCACCTGGGAGAAAGCGGCAGGTAAAAATACCTCCCAGGTCCCGCCCAGCTCTATTATTACACCAGCTGCACACACACACATTAACTCACCTTTTACACACATGCATGAGGGCCGAAGTCTGTATAAACACCCAAAACACAAAGAAGCATGTGTGCATGTTTAACACAAACTGTGTTTCACTACAAAAAATAAAGGCACAAAATTTTTTCTTTCACAAAATACCTTGATTTGATCTTTTTTTTCTTTTTTTTTTGTGCTGTCAAATCAATTAATCGCATCTAACATCAAAGTTTGTAAATATATAATATACGTGTGTATGTATATTTATATACACACATTATATGGGGTATATATTTTTTATTTATATATAAATACATAATTATATATATAAACTAGTGCTGTCAAATTGATTAATCGTGATTAATCACATCTAACATGAAAGTTTGTATATTTATATATATACACACAAACTTTTATGTTAGATGTGATTAATCACGATTAATCGATTTAACAGCACTAGTTTTTATTTGATAACAAAAATAAAAGATAATTCAAAATATTAATAAATACTATAATAGTATATTATATTATAATAATACGGAAATAACACGGCAACACATACAAAAATATTAATTTTCATACCATGATAAGTGAACATGAAGGAAGAACAGCATCATGGTATTACCATATTTATTATTAATAGTTTCAATGTGCCCCTACAGTAATTTTAATAAGAGATAAATGCTGTAAACAAACACATTAGCCAAATTTCATAGATGCATGAAGACATTTGAAATAAACAAAGCACTGAAGCCTTACATGTAAAGACAAATCCACTGGCTCTGTGTGTGTGTGTGAGAGAGAGAGAGAGAGAGAGAGAGAGAGAGAGTGTGTGTGTTTGTGTGTGTGTGTGTGTGTGTGTGCGTGCGTGCGTGCGTGCGTGCGTGCGCGTGCGCGTGCGCGTGTGCGTGTGCGTGTGTGCGTCCGTGAGTGTGAGTGTGTGTGTGTGAGTGTGTGTGTGCATGAGTGTGTGTGTGTGTGTGTGTGTGTGTGTGTGTGTGTGTGTGTGTGTGTGCGTGTGTGTGCATGCGTGCGTGTGTGTGTGAGTGTGTGTGTGCGCAGCGTGTGTGCGCGTGTGTGCCCAGCTGCTGGTGTCTCACACTGTTAGGGTACTGATATCCCCCGTGGGTCTGCACACCCAGCGCTCCACCGTCACCAGGACAACAGTGCCAGATGAGCCGGTGTTGTGCAGTGATGTCTATATAGCATGTTGCTTGCGCTGCTCACTTTGCCAGCTTTATATTATGGTTAATAGTTACACGTCAAAGGCGGGTATCACTACTTGCATACTTTTTTTCATACACAAATGATGAAAGTCGAGTTAAAGTGCAGCGTTTGTGCTCCACACATGAATCATTGAGGAGAGTGTGTGCTGCTACTTGATCAGATGCACCAGTTTGACCTGCGGGACTGGAAAACACAGTCCTGCAACCATCCAGAACATACGGGTCGCTCTGTTCTTTCACTGCACATTAACACAGCAGAAGAAGAAAGATGGTAAATGTGCCATTGTTCATTTGAAATGACTGCTTGCCATAACTCGATCCCATCCGCTGAGCCGCCCACCCACAATTCATTTCCTCCGTCTCTGTTGTCAGTCCCGCGTCTCCGCTCTTCTCCCCTAATGACGTGTGGAGTTTAATTAAACACAATCTCAGTCATCTCACCTGTCAGCTCTCCTCTTTCTGCCAGATCAGTGTCTGGCCCCCTGGGAAAGTGCCATCGCTCGCTCTCTTTCTTTAACTCCTTCTTCTCACATCTCACATCAATATACAAGCCAGGGACGGGTCATCTGAAGAACCTTATAACATTTAGATACCATGGTATATGAACATGGATATCATGAAAGAAGCATGATATTACTATCTGATACAGTGGTTTAATTGTGTGAATATTATTTTTACACCATGAATTGATCAAAATGAATGTAAATACATTTTGGTAACACTTTACAATATGGGTGCACTATTAATACCATCAGCAATTAATAAATATTCAATATGATTAATAGATTAAGTAATATATGAATATGAATAGAATATGTCAATGTATTCATTCCTTACTAACATATTGTATTAACTAATCGTGTAAATGAATGTGTTAATTACCACAGTGGGACGGTGTGTATTTCATCTTCCAGTTGTCTGCTTTAATTAATCACTAATGATTTGCAAAGACATCATAATGTTATGACTTTACTTGTTGAGGCACATGCTATTAACTAATGGTTAAGTAATATATGAAGATGATTTATATTAATGAAAAATCCTTTAAAAATTTATCATAGTTAACAAAAATATGAAGCAGCACAACCGTTTTCAACATTGATAATAATCCGAAATGTTTCTTGAGCTGAAAATCAGCATATTAGAATTATTTGTGAAGGATCATGTGACACTGAAGACTGGAAACATTTTAAATTGTAATATTATTTCACAAAATTTGATCTGATAAATGCAGCTTTGGTGAGAATAACTGGCTTCTTTCAAAATCATTCATTTAATTTTCAAGATGCAGTGCTGTGATATTTGGTGTACACTGAACCAGAATTCTTCAATCTTTCCAATGATTCCCATTCCTAAACATGACCTTAACCAGCATAATAATATTAAGACTGACTAGTTCTTGTGGTCTGTTCAGCCAGACTTGATTTTAGTCCGTTTAATATGTTGCTCTTACTATAATGATGTGTCATCTTTACTGTAGCAACAGGCTCTTGTCAACTCTTCTGTTTCTGTCTCTTCACACACTCGTTGTGCTCAGGTGTTTCCTGCGCTGTCACGGCCAACTCCGTCTATGCTTTTAGTCTCTGTACTTTTCCTTTGTCCTTCTGTTCGTCAGAATCTGTGTTTGGGACGGGTGGCTGTGTTGTGTGTGTGTAGGGGGTCAGTCAGGCGTGCGTGGAGGAGACAGGAGTCCCCCGTGCAGAGATTCCTCGCTGTCTGCCTTAATTGAGACATACTGTCATAGTGACAAACACATTTGCATGGTGAGTGTGTTGAGGGGGTTTCTGTGGATGGAGGGGGCAGAGAAGAACGGTGCTGTTAATCAGCTCTCCATCTCAGAGAACCACAGAGAAGAGACTCGTCTCCTGATGCTGACAGCTCGGAGAGGAGGGGGATCCAATGCTTTCATACTCCTCTCTTCTCTTTCTCTCGCTCTTGTTTTGTCTTCTCGTCCACTTAATGTTCGCCGCACACTGAACTGAAGTCTGCAACGTGAAGTCTTTGTCAGCTGAGGAAGTCTTCTGATTTGTTTTTTCCCTCATCATTGTAGAAACCTGAGCTTTGTCACTGTATATGTGAACTTTGAAAATTTGGTGTATTTTGAATCAATTTTCCCTTAGAAATTGCTTGTAAATTCCATGTCGCAGACAACAAATCAGTTTTCTTGCCGCTAAAAAAAAAAACATTTTGGAAGGAAATGACCAAATGTAGATGGAATCAGTACATTAAAGGATTAGTTCACTTTTAAAAAACTTTTGCTGATAATTTCCTCACCCCCATGTCATCCAAGATGTCCATGTCTTTCTTTCTCCAGTCGAAAATAAATTAAGAAAATTTTAATTTTAAGAAAATAAAACATTCCAGGATTTTTCTCCATATAATGGACTTCAACAGGACCCAAACGGTTCAAGGTCCAAATGACAGTTTCAGTGCAGCTTCAAAGGGCTTTAAACGACACCAGACGATGAATAAGGGTCTTATCTAGACAAACCATCGACATTTCACAAACAAATAAAAAAGTTTAAGTTTTATAAGCACAAATGCTTTTTAATATTAAAACACCCAGGATATGCACACGAAATGGGCATTTTAAACGATAAACTGACGCAAAGACATTTGAATATGTGTATATGGTCCTCCTTCCTCACATTCGTAAACACTGACTCGGTACTTCCACCGACGCGTGACCTTTTCAACGTAATTGTGTATTACGTGAGTCATGAACGCGCATCACAGAACAGAGCAAGGCCAGCATTTGTGCTTGTAAAACTTCAACTTTTTTATCTATTTGTGAAATGCCGATGGTTTGTCTAGATAAGACCCTTATTCATCGTCTGGTGTCGTTTAAAGCCCTTTGAAGCTGCACTGAAACGGTCATTTGGACCTTGAACCGTTTGGGTCCTGTTGAAGTCCATTATATGGAGAAAAATCCTGGAATGTTTTCATCAAAAACCTTCATTTCTTTTCGACTGAAGAAAGAAAGACATGGACATCTTAGATGACATGGGGGTGAGTAAATTATCAGCAAAAGTTTTTTTAAAAGTGAACTAATCCTTTAAAGGCTTGATATTAAAGATGATCAAGGATCAGCAAGTGCTGTTTACCTGCAGCGAAAGTGCCGGTCCATCTGTGTTCATGAAACCATTCAGGTTCAGTCATCACGCGAGTACCACTGACATATCATAAGTTATAGGAAAGTTGCTGACCACTAAAAATAATGTCTCCATCTTATCACCGACACTCCAGTACAGGATATAGTGACAGATCACGTGCGCTTCACTGACTTCACTACTATTGGATGTGTCTCCCGAAAGTTGCTCTTCATTTGCATAAAGTTAAAGGTGCACTATGTAACTTTTTTTTGTGTTCACAATTAACATTTAAATGAGTCACTACATCATCAATCCTTCTTCCAAAACATATTTTAATCTTACCCTGATTAACTAAGCCTATTATAAGTAAGAAGCAGCTGAATCTCGGTGTGACAGAGCTCGTAATAAAACAAGAATCAACATCGGCTTGGCTTTTCAGAGATGTCGAGAACTGAGGGATTTGAAATGTTGTAAAAGCGACGCAGAGATGATGGTGTTTTTATTACTCGACAGGTCAGTAAGGTGTTTTATTGAACAGATAAACTGCCATAGGCTATGTATCTCTCTAACAGAGTTCACTGTAAAGCATTATCTATTGTGAAGATCATTTCATTATGGTTGTTGTGGAGTTTATTTTCTAGGAAGCAATATTTCTATTAATGGTTACAGATACAGTAACATCTTCAGCTAGTCAGCTTGATATTTTTTCTATCTAAACTGGTTAAATCTCTTAAGCCTAGTAGTGAATGTGCAGTAGGATAACCATATTCATCCGCACAGTCACGCGGAGCCGAAGCACAACCAAAACAATGTTCTTCCGCAAAATGCATTCAGTTTTGTTTTTTAAACACTAGAGAGCCTAAAGTTACATTGTACATATAAACATCTCAACTTTATCAAGTCGCAATAATGATTTGGTGTAGGCCTGGAGGTTGACCTGTGTGGAAAAAAACAATTATGAAACCAACATAATCTCATGGCAATTCATAGCTATTTACGTTTTGGCAAATTGGTGGCAAATCGTATGAAATCGTACAATCTCAATTGTGGGTTTTTGTACGATCTGCTACTGTACGCCTCATTGACGGTTATAAGTAGGGATGGACCTAGACCTTCATGTGTACTTTTTTTTCCCAAAACAATAAAAGGCTATGTTTTCATACACTTCACATGCGTTGTACGAATTCATACGAAATCGCCACTTCGTAAAATAGCTACATTTTCCCATGAGATCGGATGAATCTCACGACACCGCAGACATTTCTGCGCTAAGGTACAGGTCATGACACAGTGTTTGATCGCACACCGACAGATGTAAGAAATCCTAATTGCCCCGATGCAAAGATTTAAAGCAAAGGGAATCCCTGCCGCTCAAATGCATTAGCGTCGGCTGCATTAAACTAAAATGGAAACACGATGTAGCCGTTCTCATTGGCGGAGCGCTGAGAGAGAGAGAGAGAGAGAGAGAGAGAGAGAGAGTCCCTGCGGGTGCATTCTCCGCTCTACCATAAGCAAACTGAATATGCATTAATGAACTCCATTGAAATGCAAAGTCTAGCAGCAATTTGTTCCATAAAGCTCTTAGGGAAATATGGATTAGACAGAGAGGCGATACATTAGGTGTTTCAGATAGCTTTGAGACGTTGTCTTTTTTTTCTCCACCTTGCTTTTTCTTGCCTGAGAGAACCTGCTGTGGTTTCAATATGCATGAAGCCCTTTTCATGTTGGCCGCTCGCTCTCTTTGTCTGTCACTGTAGGTGGCATGAGGTGGTCAGTGTAAGGCTGGCACGCTGAGCACAGTGTTCATACTAAAGGAGTCATACTCACAACAAAACCTCACATAGAGCTACATTGCTGTAGGTTGAAGATATACAAATTGCGCTAAAGTTTGTATGATCTACATAAGCGACTTTTAATTTGACACGAGATGGGTTGAGAGCATATTATGTAGCATATGTATAGAAAACATCACAAAATGTCTTTGCATTTCCCTGTAACGTCATCAGTAGAGTAGTCATCATGTAAAAGTAGGCTATATTTTCATACTATACAAATGTTTGGGGTTGATAAGATGTGTTGATTAATGTGTTTCATGCTCACCAAGCACTTATTTTATAAAAAAATATAGGCCTAGTAAAAATAGAAATATTGTGAAACTAATATCTCAAACTAATATCCCTTTTGTTTGTTTCTTACACATGTACCTAGGTCTGGAAACCCCAAATCTGACTAAAACTACAGATAAGTACCTGTTTAAGATTCTGTTATTGTCAGCCAGAAAAGCCCTGACAAGAAAAAGCCTTCAACTAGACCTACCGGGTACTGAGAATGGAACAACACTAACCAAATATATATAATGGAGCTATATATCACTATGACCATAAGATTAGAAAAGGAGACATGTATTGGTCTCTGGTCTAACTGGACTGAGTATATAAGATCAATAAGACTGGATCTTGTCTGAGGTCTGAGCAGCGAGGGCAGACGACACAACAGGAGAGAGAGAATTGAAACAAACTGTAGTAAGCACAATAAAAGATTTTATACACTTGTCCCTTTGTATATAGTTTTGTATTATAGTTTTTTTTCTTCTACATGTATTCACAGAAAGGTCAACATGTATGCGAGGAAATACTCAATACTAATCTTCTTTTGTTTTTGGACTAAATTATATGTTTGGAAAAGTGCATAATTAGCAAGCATAAATTCACACTTTATTTCTGTACTTGAGTCATTATGGAAGTGTGCCTTTCTCAGATGAATGTCAGAAAAACTTGCCTCCAATGTAAACTGACAAATGTACAAGATCTTTATAAAAATATATAAAAAAAGAAACCCATAAACATGATTTATATGTTTAAAGGTGCATTGCTCAAGTTTTTGCAGAACTATGCCCTCTCTGGCGACAAGCGAAACTGCAACTGTAATGAACTACAAGCCGGTCTCTTTTAATCCATCTTCTACTTTTGTCGAAAGTTGACTAAAGTTTTGTGCTCGAGTTGTCTTCGCTGATACGGAGAATGGCGGCCAATACACAAACCCATAGACATCATGATGTCTATGCACAAACCTGCGAGACATAGCCTGGTGAGCGTGAACGCGCATGACGTCACGCCCAGTCTCAAATTCGAGCCCGAATCCCTCTTATATATTTTACTGTACAGGATTATAGAGGCAATCTCAGTGAGCAGAGAAGGGCTCATTCAGCCCATCAGGCAGTTCTTTAAGCATGTATAGGATAGAAAAACAGGTAGCCTATTTTTAACATGAAAAGTTGCGCAATGCACCTTTAATATAAAGTTGTGAATATGGTTTATGTATAGTTTATATTGATATACACTTGTTTGCAGTGGATTTTGGACTGAACATCCACCTGTCGCTTTCGCACTATTATAGGACACGAGTTCAGAGCATCTTCATTTGCACTTCAGACCATGTCGTCTTCATTTGATTACTTATTTCTCTTTTGGAACTTGATGGACACAAAGCAAAACAAGAAAAAGGCTGTATGACACATATACCGTGGTATAACGGTATGGATTGATACAGCCTCAGGCCACCTGAGTGAGTTCCCACACACACTTTCAGGAGGGCCCTGGTGTAGAGAAGAGCCACACTGAAGGGCCGAATCAGTGACAGCAGTGGCTGTACGGCTGCTGTTAGACCCTGAAGCGCAGACTTAATTAAACAGACCCTCTCTCTCTCTCTCTCTTTAATGAAGTGGTCTCATCCATCGATCCTGCTGAACATTGGGTCTCTTCCTCTGCTGGGTTGGCTGGCAGCCACTTGGCTTCGGTCTGTCAGCTCCGCGCGGCTAATTAGCTCTGTTGTTCTTTTGCCTCCCTGAGATTTCCTCCCTGTTTCATGTTGAGGAGGGAAATGCAAAGAGGGCTGGATCAGGCTTATAGCAACACAACTGCCACCCGTCCTTACATCCAAAACACGCTACAGCGGAGAGACATGTCTTTAAGTAAAAGAGCGCTCATTGTGTCTGTATTACTGTGTGTGGATATATATACGTTGTTACCACCATATTTAATGACACATTGGTGTAGAATGTTTGGAAGGGAGTGATTTGTGTATGTGATAAGACCTGGGGTCTTTCCCAAAAGCATCGTTAGGCAACTATAGTCGTAAGTTCAGTCTTTATCAGCAGTTCAGCGAGTTTCCCGAAACAATAGTTCCAACGAACATTCGCAAACATCATCGCAAAGCTAGTGTGGTTGGAACGACAGCTCTCGACCTGTGGTTAGAAGCAGAGTTTCTCGTTTGCAGAGTTAATCTTGAGCAAAAAAAGGCAAGATGACATTCAGTACACTCTTTTATTTCGAATATAGGCCTATACAAATGCCACTTTCTTTTAGTTAGTCAAGGGATTTGAAGCGTCATTTTTGAATAGTGTGCATGTGCGAATGTGCTTAAGAACGAGCCTGACTGGATCTGGAAATAAAGCAAAATGCAAAAATGAGAATTAGTCCTCAAATGCCATGTAATTTGCTATACAGCCTCAGACCAATCTGATACAATATGGTTTCAGGAAACAGTCATAGCTAGTTGATTTCTTCAACGATGCATCGATTTATGTCGTTGTACGGAAACGCACCAATAAATTAATTTGTTTTTCAGGACTGGAAACTGATTGGATAAAAAGTCTCGATATAGACAGCAACGGTGCCAATTCACTTTTTCAGCTGCCTATACTGGAATACTTTTCCATAGCGATTTCAAAAAGGTTTTTATCAAGAGTTGCCATGAACTATGCCATGGTGAATCACAGCATTACAGCCTTTTATTTGAAGCAAAAAATAATTTGACAATCGGACAAAAAGACAAAGGTACAAGACTTTTTGCTTATACAGTATGCTATGCATGGCCGGTACCTTCAGCAGCTTTGGAGGAATAACTGGAAATAACAATATGAATACTTCGATTGAACTGGCATTCACAGTTTTTACGTCAGGTTTCAGTGTTTAAAGAGGCATTCTTTGTGTGTGGAGCTTCAGGCAACAGCAATGACAGGAGATGTTTAAGGTTAGCTCGTATCAAGCACAGTCGCCGCAGAACTCATTCGCCACATTCACACTGAGCCAATTTAGCATCCGGGGAGCAGCATAATAATAAGATATACAATTATATGCTGGACTGACCCGAAACCATTAGACTGAAATCTTGTCTTATGTATGTATTCAAATAAGACGAGAGGTATCTCCATATGTGGGCAAAATGAGGCTCGAGAACCACGGAAATCTGTGAATAGGCGGGAAAGAGGTTGGCGAGGTGAGGCCGCGGCTTTGGCGTCCAGCATGAAGCTGTTAGTGAGATGGAAATTCAGAAATATTGTTATTATTATTGACGGAGGTATTTTTACCTGGTAATGAGGAAAATGAAAGGTTAGCAATTCAGCTTAAATGTGAAACTATTAAATGTTGTAAAGGTTGGATCTCATTGCGACTGAAAAGCAGATTTTTTACATTTCAGGCAAAATTACATTTCTATTGTTACCACTGGTATTCTTTTTTTTTTTATATACATTTTTCTGAGAATATTTCAAATCTTTTGTTTTTTCTCCCTTCGAGTACTGAGGTTGCACCATGGTATCAGATAAGATGGTCAGCATGTCATTATTTCACTACTTCACAGTGGCAATACAAAGGTACACTCCCAAAAAGCATGTTTTAAGAGTAACTTTAAGGCATGAGACACACAGGCAGGGGATCGCATGTGTTTATTCTGCCCTCTGCTGGTGAAAAAATTGCAGTGCTAAAAAGTGAAGAAAAGATACATCAGGACTTCTTTAGACACATAGGAATGTCCTGCTCAAAGCTGACAGATCCTACAAAAAAAAATTAAGTTCAAGATGCACTGAATCCAGTAAAAGGCATCTAGTGTTTGTATGGCCTAAAAAGGCAATTGTTAAAGCGTATTGTCACTGACAGTGAACATAGGCTTCCCAACTAATATTGATAAATAAATCAATATTAATATCTAATAGTAGTAGGCCTAAATTTGTCTCTCTTCCTCGTGTCCCTCATCTGCTGTCCTGCAACAGACCAATAACCACATGGTCACCCTACTTCCAACATCTGCAAGTGTCAACTGTATCAATATCATGCAGTTTTAACTATAATTTTATTGTAAAAAGTGCTGTGCCTGAAGGGAAAAAATGCACATCTATAGGATCTCTCTTATCTTCCACAAGCCTGTCTGAGAATACAGATCTTCTGAAGGAATTTCCAAGCCCCACGTGTGTCATCACAACGACATCTCTCAGTTTACCTCAAACACATTCGCAAATGAACGACCAATGCCTGTATGTTTATAAAATCCCTCAATCATCCGCGTATTCCCCCCAGTATCAATGCCGAGTGCTGTTTTACCGCTGACAGCCCCAGAGAAACGCACATCTAATCATGGCAGGGTGTCTGAACGCAAACACCGAGAATGACATCCCGTGCCAACAATGCACATCCGACACTTCTCTCTCCCTCCAGATCCCTCCTCTTTGCTCCCTTGCATTGTTTTCCACGCTTGTCTCCCGGCAGCGGGAGCGTTTCCCTCTCTTAGTGTCAATTAAAAGCGTGAACTCTCTGCATTTGTCAACATATCATCTCCGGGCCCCGGCGTGACGCGCCGATGATTTGTCGGTTCTTCCTGACACGGTGTGGGAGACGGTGATCTCCCTCATTAGAGACAGAGCGAGAGCCATCATATCTGACATGATACTTACCAGCTGAAACCCCTCCACCCTCATCCATGAGTCTGTCAGGCCTGTCATATCAAGCCCTCCCCCTCCCTCCCTCTCTCCCTCTCTCCCTCTCTCTCTCTCCCTCTCTCTCTCTCTCTCTCTCTCAGGGAAAAGTGTGCAGCGCATCCGCAAAGAGTGAGAGAACAGGCATTTTATAGGGGTCTTTCACAAAGTGAAAGATTTGGACGATGCGATGCAAATATCTCATATAGTTGAATCTCACGAAACCTGTTGACCTTTTCATATTTCACCCAAGCCTTTTAGAAGGCTACAACTTTATAAGGTCTCATTTGTTAAACATTTATTTATGGCCACAGTCTGTCTGAATGAATACTCACTTCTGATAGGTTGGAAGGTGTGCATTAAAACCGCTTAATGCACAGGTAGTTCCAGTCAGTTTAATCACTGTTCTATATTAATGCGCTGTTTTCATCGAAGCGCGCGCACACACACACACTGAGCTTTGCTGCTAAATTGCATTATATTTCTCAGCAATTAGGAGGTAACATCGCTGTTGTTAAAGGAAAGAAACTTACAGCTTCATTGTTAATAGAAAGCAGTGGCGTAGGTTTGCTTTTGAAATTGGTGGGGACGGGGACATCAGTATATAAATATATCAAAAGTTGTGCCTGATAATATTTAATGGACTTGAGCTGATATGAACTAGCAGTGAATAACTGTATTTTTATTAACTAACATAAAAATAAAAATAAATACTTGTATTGCTCTTCTGCCAATTAACCAACCAGAGCCGGACAGTAACGGAGTACATTTACTTGAGTACGGTACTTAAGTACAATTTTGAGGGATCTGTACTTTACTCGAGTATCATTTTTGGGGAGTACTCATGACTTTACTCAAGTACATTTGAGAGGCAAATATTGTACTCTTTACTCCGCTACATTTCTATCCATACCCGTGAGTAGGCTACCCGTTACTTCTAAAAAAAAAAAAAGGAAAAAAAAATCTCGGAAACCCTCAATTGAATGTCAACGTTAACGCATGCGAGTAATTTTATGCCCAGCTTTAACGTGTTAAAGTATTTAACGCAGCATTCGTTCTGTCTGTCATCCTTTAGCTAGGGTTGATCACGCTCTTATTCACGCAAATGCTCTTAAACCATTCATACGCGACAAGACAAAAGAGAACGCGCTGTCAGTGAATGTCCTGACACACACACACACACACACACGACGCACAGAAAGACGCGCCCCAGTATCGAGTTCTCTTTTGCAGTTGAACGAACAATAACACACACATTTATGCCAAGATGTCCTCTTTGTCGACTATCCTCACAAGAGCAGTCTTAAATGAGTTAAATAAAATCTTAAATGGAAGTAAAGAGTAGTGAGAGAATGAGATGTGAGATCCTTTCAGCAGATCCTAAAGTGACAGCAGCCACAATTCTCTCTGTCAGTAAAGTTAACCAAAGAGCAAAGGGAACAGAGAAAATTACTCTCTGCTCTTGACTAAATAATGCTTGTAGCTTTAATAAGGATTAATCTATATTTCATTTATAATTTATGCAGTGTGGACTGTTTTATAACCTTATTCAATTTCTGTATATTTCATACCGATTCGACAGGAAAGGTACAGGTAAATATGACATTTTATTATGGTTTTAAATGAGGATTGTTTTAAGTTAACTTAAATTTAAAAAAAAAATTTTTTGAAACCTAATAAATGTTTAAAATTTGGGGGAAAATCATTTTCATGGAGACATCAGTAGCTATATTAATATCAGTGATACTGGCCTTCATTCATAAAAAGATGGCATTAACATACAGCCATAATACTTGAAAATAAATGGTTCCATTGAAGATAAGTCCGTCTGTACAGTTCCAGCCGTCGGGTGTCGTCAGCTTTTGCGCCGATTACACATGTTAAGCATGTTTTGTTAACTTGTGGTTAGGCCTACTGATGTTCAATGTTCAGTTTTAAAAGTAGCCTCAATTAAGTCTGCATGAAGTTGGAAATTATTTGCTGTTACAAAGAATCGTTTATGAATGCACTTTTAAAAAAGTTGTGGAAATAAAATGTATTCAAATACAATATTTAAAAATATTAAAATTTTTATCAGTTTTTATTGAAACTCATCATTGCCTGGAACACACAAAGATGGCATTTACTGCAGAGGCGTGTGTGGGTTAGGGCCGGCGGACGGGGTTTGGGGAAGGGGCTCAGCTGTCCTAGGGGAGGCTCACATTCACCCAATTTGAAAACCCCATTTGCTTTGATGTTATTGAGTATGTGGTGTGTTTAACACAGTCAGGTTCAAATGTGGGTGCAAAAAATCCATTAAAACTCTAGCAGAGGTTTGTCAGAGCGTTGCCATTGTGCTATTGCCGTTTGGGCAAGTGTGAAATGTTAAATAAAGCAACATGGTAAAAAGATGAAAATGACTTGATTTTACTTTCAATTCCTTTTACATTCTCCAAGGTATAACATTAACATTTTTCATAACTCCATGTAGGATGTTTCTGTACATAAATGTAAGCAATGTGGCAGTAATGCAATATTTAGAAAATGTACTCTTGTACTCTTGATACTCAAGTACTTTTAAAAACAAGTACTTCCGTACTTTTACTTAAGTAGACATCTGACTGTAGTACTTTTACTTGTACTCGAGTAAAATTTAGCAAGGGGTATCTGTACTTTTACTCAAGTAATGAAGCTGTGTACTCTGTCCGCCTCTGTAACCAACATTAATTAATAGAACCTTATTGCACAGTTACATATTCCCTTCATACATGTATTAAGAATCTCAGTTTGACTGAAAAATGATCAAATTTGATATAGCAAACAAATGAAAGGTAATGAGCTCAGCTGCGTTTGCAGATGGGTGGTTCATGTAATGACATAACATTCATTTTAATTTGATGATGTGTGTTTTTCAGCCACTCAAACATTCAGTAATGTCACATACAGCAATATAAAATGATGGTTTCATCGTAGATTTAAAAATGTACATCAAGTAGAAAGAAACCGTAAATGACAAGACATAATATAAAAATAAACAAATACAGTCATCACATCTCACAGTAATACTGTAACAGCAGAGAAACAGAATACTGTATCTGTCAATCCAGTGGAAACACATCAAGTGGATTTTAACCAAATACTGACCGTTTATACAGAAAACCTTCTTCTCTAAATCAGTCCAGTGTAGCGCACAATTTGTCACAAAACACATTTTATAAAAACCTTGCTAAAGGAAAAAAGTGGATTCAGAAAACAAAATTCTTGATTTTTTTGGGGTATATTAGCAAGGCACACAGTGTATGCTTCAACCAATTTTTATATTTTATAAAACACATTCCAAAACATGCCTCTGTTTAAAAGGCCTTTTTGACATACAAACTGCTATGGACAGCAATGCGTTGACTCTGTTTAAAATATCTTTCTCTTCTTTACAATCATTAATAAAATATAGCATTTTAACTTTAGTATTTGTGTCTCATTTTCAATGATATCATGTTATCATAAATAGATGCTTTTCATTATACAAGAGGATGAAAAATATTAAACGATGGCCACATTTAGGTACAATAACTGTGTTTACACCTTTATCCACAAGCTACTGTACACAAGTACTGTGACTGAAACCCTGACGCAGTGAAACATGACACCGCTAAACTGTAGTGCACTCATCAAACTATCATTCTCACTGAAACACAAAAACATCTCGCATGAACACACACTTATATCGTCTTCTTGGAGAACCTCAAGAGCCTTTGTTACGGTCTCTGAAAGCACAAAACTCTGAGCTTTTTTGTCGTTGGAATTATTGCTGCATTATTCATAGTTTTCATGTAATGTTATTTTTACCAGGTTTGTACTAAGTACTAGTGTAGTAACAGTGATATTAAAAAACCTTGATTGATATTGATGATGCATTTTATATAAAAGCCAACCGATGTGCCTATGAACGCCTAATAAAACCATAATACAGACAAACAGATAAATCCAGAATATGAACATAATGCGCTAACTTGCATGTTAAGCATATTCCCATAGAAATGCTTGATGTGCAATTTAATGCATCATCAATAACATATATTGACTTTGATCTTTTAAATCACAGTGTTGGGACATTAGGACACGTTAAGCACTTTTCAAGTGAAGTGTTTTAGATTGTCTCGCTGTTTTTAGTGAGGAAGGAGCTGAACATGGATCGCAAGTGCCCAAAACGTGCCGTTTGTTCACATCTTTGTTTTTCTTCTTTAGAGAGATAATCTACGTTTTAGTGGCTTGACACAGATGATTGACAGGCCTGTTTTCAGTCTGAAAACTATGAATGAAACAATGATTCTATATATGGAAAGTGGTCACAGTTTATATTTCTCAGTTTATACAAAAATGTTTGATTTTCTAAAATCAAGATACAGTACATTACCGTGAGAAGCAAAATGACTTGGATTTTAAGTCTTGCTTTCTGAAGAAAATCATCAAAATGAATTGAGTTTGTGCTTAAGAATAGGGAAAAGAAAATTTTTGCAGGCTTTTCCATGACTTTTGAGAAAAATATTCATGACCTAAAATTCAAAGAAAATCTTAGTATTCATGTAAAATATAACTTTCTGGGTTTGTTAGTTTTTCCAAACCTTTTCCAGGCTTGGAAAATCCTATTTAAAAATCTATGACTTTGCCAGATAACCAATAATTCATTCAGATTTTTCTTTCTTGATTTCAGCATAAAATAACTTTTCAGTAAAAAAGACTTAAGATACTACGTCATTTTGCTTCT
>JAULUF010000042.1:35785000-35817500 GCA_031834385.1 Semotilus atromaculatus
CCTCAAGATGGATGTGTAGAGCAACACCTGATGCCATTCTCCATCCGAAACAGGGATGTCGCTGGTGAAAGCGTGCACATCCAGACTGTTACCCTCACGAAACTTCACGATCAGCGAGGAGTTCAGGAGCCCCACGCAGAAGAACTGCAGCCGGTCCGAGGCGCGCAACAGCGTCCCGTTCTCCTCACGCGTTCGCAGATCCATGGAGATCCGCGTCACCGGGAACAACAGGGAGCCGTCGGCACTGAACCTCAGAGCATTGCTGTCAAATGTGGCGTTGGCTAAACCTGGAGGGAGGAGGAGTGCATTAACACTTCGAAATATCTCATCTGTGGCTATATTCAAGACTCAGTTAAAAACATATCTATTTAACATGTGTTTCATTTAATGTGACTGTATGTATCCTACGTGACTGTAATTTGCGTGTATGTAAATGTACTGTAATTCACAATGTAAAGCGACCTTGAGCTACGGCAGGGCGCTATATAAAAAATACCCCATACCCGATTATTTACTTGACGTACACTGGTAATATTAATAATTTAACAACAAATTTGCATGGTCATGGTTCTCTGATGTTGGTCATGGGCTGCAAGCAAACAGATCTTTTTCTAGCTAGTGTTTTATTTTAATTGTTTATGTTTTTAAAAAAAAATTATATATAGGTCTACATGACTGCCAAAAAAAATTATTATTATTTTATTATTTTATAATGATTTTTTTGTCATCTATTGCAACTTAGAGTTACCATTTTCATTATTATTTGTTATAACTCTAATTATAAATATAAACAATTATAAAATGATAGATATATATCACTGTTGTAAATTACAATAAACTATGACTATTCAATAAAAAATGTGATCATATTAAAAAATATATTTTACACTACAAGTTAAAATTCTACATGACTACCAAAAAATTTAATTTGAACTTTTACTATTACTAGTTTTAGTTTTAACCCTATAATTATTTAAAAAAATGAGAAAATATTAGTTGTAAATTACAAAAAACTGACTATTTAATAAAAATGTACTTAAGATTAAAATGTGTATTTTACACTAAAAGTTAAAATATTACATGATAGCCAGTAAATTATTATTTTGTCATAAATTTCAATTATTATTATTATTACTATTATTATTATAACAAAAAAATGACAGAAATATATTACTCTTATAACTTACAACAAACTATGAAAATATAATATGATTTTTTTTTTTAGGCTTAAGTTGTCTCAATACGTTTAATATTCTTAGACGTAATACTTGTAAACACCCAATGTTTAACATTCCAAATCATAAAGCTTTTTATTTTGACAGAATACTGATGAAATTATGTAATATTTTATTTTATTTAGTAGCAAAAATAAATTATACCGACTCTGTTCCGGTTCAAATTGAATCCAATTGGATTCAAATCAATGAACCCAAAATTACACAATGAAAAACAAAAACAAAACTGTATTTATTTACATTATTTTTTATTTGATAGATTTTTACTTTTATTTTTTTATATGCTTTCCTGAAGTTCTAACATTAGAGCATCGCACTAGAAACGCCAAGATCACGGGTTCGATTTGAGGAAAAAACTACTGTACTGAAAAAAAAATGCACACCTTCAATGCACATACATATTTGAAGAAAAAAAAAGTGTCTGCAAAATGCATAAATATTGAGAAACATAACAAAATACATTATTAGGTGTTCAAGCACGAAGTGCTGAAAACCTATTGTAATTGCTATTTGAAAAAAAAAAAAATCCCCTAAAACGCATCGTGCAGCCCAAACCGTAAGGCCTAGAGACTTGAAACCTGGCCAGATGGTAGGGCCTCAGTGTGGAAAGAAGCTATCAGAGAATGAGCCCGATTGGCCCATAGGTGGCGCTACAGCAACCAAAAGTACTAAATTGCTCATAACTCCTAGACCGTTTGACTTAGAATCAAACTTTTTGCACCACTGTGATCCTTGGCTCAAGGCGGTCAAAATGTACATCTCCAAAATCGATTTAGGCCAGAAAAATGTTCTGCTATGTCCAATTTTGTCCAAAACCTACTTTCGCGAACTAGTCCCTGGTTTTTCGCCCGATCGGAACCAGACCAGTCTAGGACAATTCTCTGGACTCTCTAGATCAATAATTATCGAAAAAAAGTTTAAATTTGCCCTTTGGTTCACTGTAACAGGGTCATTTAGAAAAGGGGGCGTGTCAAAATACACTCAAAAGCCTATAAATCATGCATAAAAACTCAGAACTTCACAAAAATTGATGAGCACATGTGTAGTAACATGGTGAAGAAGCATGCAAAGTTTCATGGAGATCGGACCATAGGTGGCGCTATAACGGCCAAAAAGGTCGCCTATTATTAGGTGTTCAAGCACGAAGTGCTGAAAACCTATTGTAATTGCTATTTGAAAAAAAAAAAAAATCCCCTAAAACGCATCGTGCAGCCCAAACCGTAAGGCCTAGAGACTTGAAACCTGGCCAGATGGTAGGGCCTCAGTGTGGGAAGAAGCTATCAGAGAATGAGCCCGATTGGCCCATAGGTGGCGCTACAGCAACCAAAAGTACTAAATTGCTCATAACTCCTAGACCGTTTGACTTAGAATCAAACTTTTTGCACCACTGTGATCCTTGGCTCAAGGCGGTCAAAATGTACATCTCCAAAATCGATTTAGGCCAGAAATATGTTCTGCTATGTCCAATTTTGTCCAAAACCTACTTTCGCGAACTAGTCCCTGGTTTTTCGCCCGATCGGAACCAGACCAGTCTAGGACAATTCTCTGGACTCTCTAGATCAATAATTATCGAAAAAAAGTTTAAATTTGCCCTTTGGTTCACTGTAACAGGGTCATTTAGAAAAGGGGGCGTGACAAAATACACTCAAAAGCCTATAAATCTGAAATAAAAACTCAGAACTTCACAAAAATTGGTGAGCATATGTGACATAACATCATTAACAAACATGGAACATTTTATGGAGATTGGACCATAGGTGGCGCTATAACTGTCAAAAAGCTTTGAAACCATGTATTTCCTATGGTAAATTGGCTGTTTTGGCTGTAATAAAACTTAATGTCTTAAATGCTTATGTGCCTAAAGGCTTTAAATGCTTGAACACCGCTAAATGCTGCTTGCAGCTTTAATTTTTTTATTATTATTTTTATTTTGGGTCTGTGCATGTAACCATTAAATGTATGGGTCAAGAAGATTTCAAGGAAAGGTTAACCAGATTTTCCGGAAATTATTATTATTTTTTTTAAATGCACTGCGGGTCAAACTGACCTGAACCATAATATAAGGTTACATGTTTCTTTTTTTCATATGACTTGTTGGGTTTCGTTGTCTGTTTTCTTGAGTACTGAGAAACAAGAAAGAAAGAATAAACCGGGGAACACTGAAGCTCAGTCAGTCAGATACTCACACTCATAACCATCAGGCAGATCCACACAGCGAGTGCCGGAGTCACACGGATCACTCACACACCACACACGCGTGCCACACGTCTTCCCGGAGTAGTTCAGCGGACAGGAGCACACAAAGTCATTCCAGATGACATCGCATTTCCCTCTGTTCTCACACGGCTTCATCTGCAAACACACAGTGTGTGACAGTACAACATCTGAGAACACCGACACCAAAAAAGGGTTTAACACTCCGCAGAAGAGTACAGATTTGTTTTTGAAAGAGTCTCTTTTACTCACCAAGGCTGCATTTATTTGATAAAAAAAAACTGAAAAACTGAAATATTACAATTTAAAATAGTCGTTTTCTATGTGAATATGCTGTAATTTATTCCTGTGATCAAAGCTGAATTTCCAGCATCATTACTCCAGTCTTCAGTGTCACATGATCCTTCAGAAATCATTCTAATATGATGATTTGCTGCTCAAGAAACATTTATTATTATTAATGTTGAAAACATACTTTTGAGGAAACTGTGATACATTGTGTTTTCGCGTCTTCTTTGATTAATAGAAAGTTTATAAGAACAGCATTATGTTGGCTTGACAAATGTTAACATTATTATTGGCTCGACATTCAGGGTTGCCAACTCTCACGCATCTGGCGTGACAGTCACGCATTCAGCCTCAATCTCACGCTCTCACGCTCGACAAAGAAATCTCACGCTAAATGAGACATTCTTCTGTGCTGTATTTTATTTTTTTCCTCATGTGCGCTAATTTCCGAATTACTAAACAAGTTTAGGCTCTTAACTACTGATTGGACCACTGCTGTGTCTAATGCCTTTCTCTGATTGTCGATGTGACCGTGATTTACCCTTTTCACACGCGCTCACGGCACACATCTTTCTCAAGCAGAGAAAAATCGCGAGTCAAAGAGGACACTGACACCAACAGACAAGATAGAGAAAGTTATAGGCTACTTTTGATATGGAACAAATTCTCTGCTCTCATATTCTGTCAATATTTTTACGAGATTCAAACAATAAATACAGTTTTTGGTGCTTTTAAATGTGACAGACCGCTGTAGCGCTTCAGCTCAAACGGCACGTGATACAGTACAACTTTTTTTTTTCATCATCATCATGATGAAAAATCATGATGATTTTGATGATTTGATGATTGATGATTTCATGCTAGCAATGTACTAAAACATGCTAGCAATTTGCTAATGCATGCTAGCAATGTGTTAAAGTGTAAATTGCAGGTTAACCACCACAATCAATTAATGTGTAAATAAAGTGCTCAATATGTATATATTTAAACATTTCTGTCTTAAAATGCGTTAAAATATCATTTATTGGGGTTTCTTCAAAGGTAGCGTGTTTTTTACAGTAACTGTGATGACGTCATAACAGGGAGTCGCAACCTATACTCTGCTAGATTACCACTGTTCGTGGCTTGACTATGGAGAACGAGGAGGTGGAAAACCATCAAATTTTTGATGGACCACAGCCTTATAATTTTGAACTAGTCAGGCACGAGAGAGGGGAGGAAATTGCCAGAAATCATGGCCCTCAAAGAGTGATAAATGCTTGGTGTGAGGAAAATGAGTGGAGGGTTGGTCAGGTGTCCTGGTGAGTAGCTAGAGCTAGCCTGGAGCTAACTCGGATAACATTAGGGAACAAGCCAAAGTCTTTTCAAAATCTTGCCGTCATGTAGAATAACAAGGAGGCACAACGACTGAAGACATTATTTACTTACATGGTGTTAGAAACGTTAGTCCTAATCAGAGCTGTAGAGATGCACAGACACAATGGCGCTTTTGCTGGCATCTGCTGACAGAACGCGATATATTGCCTGTACTAAAACGCAACTAATTAGCGATGCTCATTGTCAGAAAGAAAAAGAGACAGGTGTTTGTGTGGGCTATGCCACCCAATGGAATCAGCAGTGGAGGTGTGCTGCCGTGAGGTGAACGCGTTCTGGAGTTTAGTGTATGGCGCTCGCAATGTTCCATTCGGCGACGAGACTGACAAGCACGACAGATAACACACCTGTATACATGCGTGTACGTCTCCATTTGTTTTATATGGAGACGTACACGCAAATATCACGTCACGTATACACGTCAATCACGTGTAGCTGTTGATCTATGCAGACGTCACGGCGGCATCACGTTAGAAAGTTAACGTGTGGATTACGTCTTAACGTGTGAACGTCTGCCCGTCTGCACGTCTGCCCGTCTGCTATACGTCTGCACGTCTGCCCGTCTGCTATACGTCTGCACGTCTGCACGTCTGGAGTATTTTTCCTTATTTTCCCTCACGTCTATTTTTCCTTATTTTCTCATACATTTACTTATTTGTATAATGCTGAATCTGTTCATGTACCATAGGTATCCCATAGATTTTTAACTTTTTTAATAAAAGTCTATTGTCATGTGTTTTGATTATAAAATGGGCAAGTAAAATTCCGAAAAGGTGGGTCTTATCATTATATATTTGTTGGTTTAAGATGTGTCAATGCTCTGCAGCAGGCAGGGTCTGCATGCCTCAAGTTCACTCATAGATGCTGCATTTAGCATTAATTGTTCCATTCAGAAACCCTTTTAGAGCTTATTGGATTTTAAGCTAAAGTTTCAAGCCTACTTGTGATTGTTTGGATTAGGCTACTGCTATTCTTATTCTGAATAAGTAATAATCAGTAGGCTACATTTATGTTAAATATTTTTAAATTGAATATATAATAGAGCTACACAAAAGTTTTGCACTCTATTAAATGTAGCCTAGTCATAAACTATGGTTATACGATTTAGTCTTGTCTTTTTCTTTATATCACAATGACATACATACATACTAACCCATATACATATATACACACGTGTGTGTTTGTGTTAGCTACATTGTCTCTATAAAGTAGGCTATATTTAGTGTATAATGTAAAATGAAAGTGGACAACTGTAATACAGTAAGTAGGCTAGTATTACAGTACAGAAAAACAATGTCTGATTACATACCTGTTCTGTCCACAAACGTTTGAATGGCGTTTCCATTACAGATTTGCGCAAAACTTTTGCGATATTTTCTAAATATCGATAAAAAAAACTATTGCGAAATGACGATGTTATGCGACTAAAACGTCCTTTTTTCCTCTCGCGATAAGTCATTACAAAAATTATGGTAACGGACGTTGGTAGGTTTATAGCCTATATCAGAGCCACCGCACTGGACATTATTATTATTATTATTATTACTTGAAGGAGACGGGGCGTGTTATCCAAGCATTGTGAGCGGCACATGTGAGGACCTGGTGTTTCTCACTCATTTCTATTTCAAGGTCTTGATTGTGGCATTTCTTTGAGGTTTAGAATCCAGTATTCCTGTCATTCTTTTAATGAATTTAATAAAGAACTCTGTCTCGTATTCTGTCCCAACGGTCCGTGTACTTTTGCGTCCATTCGTTTTTCCTTTTTTAATCATATTAAAAAATAAATAGGCTCTAGATGAATTTTCAGATTTTTGTTTATGACTTTTTGTCCCTTTATTAAACATTTAAAATATGTACAAATTAATATGGAGTAAAATTCAATTTTACTGGTTTTCTAAGGCCAATTAGAACCCGATGATATTTTTTTAGGCCTATTAATTGCTTTTGATTTGAATTTGTTCGTTTAAAAGTGGACATTTCAAGCTTTAGCCTACATCGGCTATATTTTGTTTCAGTTCACGGAGATCATGAAAGCGCTCCTGAAAGAAGAACGTTTTCTTGTTATTGTGAGTTTACACAAATAAAAGTAGTTGCGGATTATGTTTTATTATTTTCTGTATGACCAGAAATGATAGATTATTTTAAGTTGTTTCCACTGTTGATAGGAAAATGCAAGTGTTCGCGCCGGCGCCTCCATTTCATGCAGTGCGCACTCCGCTCAAACCCTTTATGCGTCAAAAACTTGTTTATTTGTGATAATCTTAGCCCTGTATTATTATTTTTTGATAAAAGCGTCTTCTAAATATGTAGCCTAATAAATGTAACCGCCTAATAATAATGATAATTATTATTATTTGCGTTTATAACTATAAATGAGTTCACTTACGACAGTAATATGCTTAGGCTATCATAAAATAACTGATGAATGTTTTATTTTTATATAACCTTTTACAGTTTTGGAAATTAGTTTGTGTTAGCCTACTATATTTATTTTTTGTATGTGAAGTCTTTTTTTTGCTCAAGAAAGTTCAAGAAATTACAAAGAACTGATATCCTATTTACAAATCTGAGAGGGCGGATTAGGATATCGTACAGTTTATTAATCCGTGGGCACGATTTGTTAAACCGATCGATCCAGTCTAAAAACTAATAAAGAAGAAAACATGTTTTTCGGATAAGTTAAAGGAAAAACGAATGGACGCCAAAGTAGCCACGGACACACGCGCCTTCTAAATTCGTGACTGTAAATGCGCAAAAACTTTTTCCATTGCAGTTTTGCGAAATATTCCTTTTTCGAATTGCCTGAAAAACCACCTCATGCGAGCGTAAAAACTTTTTTTGCGATAAATGGGAGTTTTTGCGAAATTGACGTGTTTCCATTGAGCGTAGCCTATTTTTAATTCGCAATTTCAATTTGCGCAATTTGAAGGGTAATGGAAACGCACTGTTGTTCTCCAACATTGTCTGCAATAGTGACCGTTATTTCATTAGAAACATGTCCACAATCTTGACCTCTTCACTGTTTTGCCTCCATACCCATCTTTACTCCTCTTCTTGCCGGCTGTTGACCTGGTTGTTCTTCCATTATCTGAATGTGTATGACTTGTGCTCTGTCTATCTATATATGCTTGCCAAATGAAGCTTCATGAGATGCACCTCTGAGCTATTTCAGAAAACTGGTTGATTTAAAGCTTTACATTCCCATTAATTAGTGGAATGCAAAATTCATAGACAAAAAATTATTGCTGTAATTAAAACATTAAAATAGCATGGGAACCAACAACGGCACATACATGTAGGCTACCTATAGGCTATTTCTATTTGTAATGCAGTCACTTTAAATTCACATAATGATGAACTTCTGGGTAACAGTTTAAATATAATGAAAATTAACTGCCAATTGAGACAAAAAGTTGAGAAAAATACCAAGTAAAACACACATTTGTAAATATTTGTTTTAATTTTTCTGTAATGAGCAGTTTTTAGCTTTTTAAAAAAGAATCATTAGAAAACCAAAATTCCTGTAAATAAACAATATGTTAATACAATGAACATATAGTTCCAAACAGCACCACAGCAGAACAACTGCCTAAAAGAAGTAGCTGTGTGGGTATTAAATATATATTTGTGTTTTTGAAAGAATAGGTTGAACATTAACCAGTGATGTCAATAGAGCAGTGCCTTAACGCCATCTACTGGCGGTTTTATATTTATATTTAGTAGTTTCGTATCTGTTTATGCTCTTTTCATTTCGACATTTACAACTCGGTTTAAATTAGCTTTTCATTTCGACATTTACAAATCGGTTTAAATGAGCTTGCTAGAAGTTCATAGAATGATTTTATTTTTTAACAAATGTGTTTTACTTGGTATTTTTTCTCAACTTTTTGTCTTCATGTTTATTTTATAATCAAAATACAAGACAATTGACTTCTATTTAAAAAGTTATACCTTTCATTGGGATACCAAATGTATGGTACATTAACAGATTCAGAATTATAGAAATAAGTTGATCAAATGTAGTCCTATAAACTGTGCCAAAATAAGATTATCTATGATAGTGTCTATAACAGTAAATGTATGATAAAATAAGGAAAAATAGACGTGAGGGCAAATAAAGAAAAATAGATAGCCCCAGACGTTAAGACGTGCAGACGTTAAGACGTTTAAGACGTGCAGACGTTAAGATGTGCAGACGTTAAGACGTTTAAGACGTGCAGACGTTAAGACGTTTAAGACGTGCAGACGTTAAGACGTTTAAGACGTGCAGACGTTAAGACGTTTAAGACGTGCAGACGTTAAGACGTTTAAGACGTGCAGACGTTAAGACGTTTAAGACGTGCAGACGTGAACACGTTTAAGACGTACAGACGTTAAGACGTTTAAGACGTGCAGACGTTAAGACGTGCAGACGTTCTCCACACGCATGTCACACGCACGTTAACACGTCTTTAAGCTTGGTTAGGAAAGAAATGACACAAAGCGAGCGCCATATTAGTGGAGCTGCTCGACCCGCGACCGGCAAATCTGACGTGCATCACGCAGCATCCTGGTATTGACGCATGCCCGTTTGTTTTGCGAATATCTTACTCTCATTTCAGGCAGGATCACGGTCCTCATGAAGCCAGCACACACGAGTATGTTTACAATTGAGTTATTTCATTCATCACTGCTGAATCTAAAAAGAAAGCTTGCCGTTAGACGGTAACTCTAGGCTGCTTGCCGCTTGGAGTCCCTGTTATGACGTCACGCCCAGCTTAGCGGAAGGGAGGCGGAGTGCTAAAAACCACTGTAAAAAGTACCAACTTTTCATATTATAGTCAGCATTTTGGTATAAAAAACATACTAAACAATTGTGGGGGGTTCTTTTCTTTAAGCACATTGCATTATCTCGAAAAAAAAATTAACCTGCAATTTACACTTTAAAACCAAGGGGGTAATCCATCAGCCGGAAGTTGAAGCTGCCTCTGGGGGCCGCCATTGTAGCTGGCTATCACCCCCTGTTAGCATCCCATTGACTCCCATTCATTTTGGCGTCACTTTGACAGCGAATAACTTTACATCTGAGGCGTCCAAAGACTCCATTTGTCCATTATTTATTTCTAAAGAAACACGACAATGTATAAAAGGCTCCATTACTTTGTATCTTATGTTATGGCCCCGTAGAAGCCGTTTTTGTAAAAATAGGCTAATGATAGCGTCATAACCACGGGACTCTCTGACGCACAGTCGAGAAGTTACCGTATAGACAGAAGGAGAAGCTCATAGCAATCTTTTACTGTCTAAAGTCAGCAAATACTTCGACCTTGGAAACTTCTGATCATCATTCAAGACAAGTATTGTGTTATAGTTGGTTGTTGCTCCAGGTCACGCTTCACCGTCTCTGCAAGATTAGGTGATTCAGATTTCTCTCGGCACAGCTACTAGAAGATTTACAACTGTCAGTCAGGTTGCTCACGTCACATCTCCGTCATCCAGCTCAGTTTGAGCCTGCGCAGAACGCCTGGCTATCAGGAAGTGAGTGCCCATGTTGGGCTTCAACTCTCTCCGTTGAAATCAACGGGGTCGCTGTGTCCATTTCTTTTACTGTCTATGGTTAAAACATGTTAATTGTGTTTTTCTCTTTCCACTTCACTAAATGTAAAGCTTATATAAAACATAGAATCTTTTGTAAGATTATAAATGTCTTTACTGTCACTTTTGATTCATTTAATGCATCCTTGATGAATAAAAGTGATAATTTCTTTAAACTGATCCCAAACTTTTGAGCGCTGGTGTCTCACCTTACACGTCTGGTCGCCCACACAGCCCTCCAGCACGTTAGAGGAGTTTCTCGGTAAGTAGCTTGAATGCTGTGGTTTCTGGCTGATGCTCCCCGAGTACATGAACAGTTGCGTGTCGTCTATCCGGACGTCCTGCAAACACCCCTTAAAGTATCCGCCCCACTGTGCAGTGTTTTCTCCTTCGGGAAGCCCACCGAGATACGCCACATCTCCCGCCTCCACCTCAAAATCAACGTGACTGCCAGAAACCTGCTGCGTTTCATTAAACACCAGAACACCTTGCTGTTTTTTAATAGCCACAAAGACCTTCTCCCCATCGGTTAGGAATCCGGAGGCCTTTATGATGGAGTTGTATATCGCAATATATACTGAGCCGTTTTTCAGAAAAAGAGTGAAGTAAGCTTGACTGTCATGCTGGAGCTGAAGGACCAGGCCGTGTGTGTGTCGTGATCTCAGCCACAGCGACACGCTCAGGTTTGAGTCGTGCTTCTGGACGATGGGAAACGCAGCGAAGCTTCTGTTGCGTTCGTGACTGAACGTCCATGAGGAGTGCTCTGGTGGGGAAAACGCTTACAAGTTTCAGTGAAAAGCATCCAGAACATACAACATACCAGAGCAAATCTCAAGAAAATATGTACACCTCAAAAATAAGAAAACAAGAATTTATAGTTGATAAGCCCTACTTTAGGAGAATTAAAGGATTAGTTCACTTTTTAAAAACTTTTGCTGATAATTTACTCACCTCCATGTCATCCAAGATGTCCATGTCTTTCTTTCTTCAGTCGAAAAGAAATGAAGGTTTTTGATGAAAACATTCCAGGATTTTTCTCCATATAATGGACTTCAACAGGACCCAAACGGTTCAAGGTCCAAATGACAGTTTTAGTGCAGCTTCAAAGGGCTTTAAACGACACCAGACGATGAATAAGGGTCTAATCTAGACAAACCATCGGCATTTCACAAATAAATAAAACAGTTTCAGTTTTATAAGCACAAATGCTGGCCTTGCTCTGTTCTGTGATGCGCGTTCGTGACTCACGTAATACGCAATTACGTTGAAAAGGTATTTGTATTCTGAGAAACACTGTATTGACAAAAAACAGTATTCTGTCAAAATAAAAGCTTTATGATTTGAAATGTTAAACTTTGAGGGTTTCAAAGTATTGCGTCTAAGAATATTAAACATATTGAGAGAATTTAAGACATAAATATTAGTATTTTAACTTGTAGCCTAAAAAGAAATAATCATACTATCACTTTTTTTAAATTGAATTTTCATAGTTTATTGTACTTTACAAGAGTCATATATTTCTGTCTTTTTTTTTTGTTATAATCATAATAATAATAGTAATAATAATAATTGAAATGTATGACAAAATAATAATTTCAACGTAATTGCGTATTACGTGAGTCACGAACGCGCATCACAGAACAGAGCAAGGTGACCATTTGTGCTTATAAAACTTCAACTTTTTTATTTATTGTTGAAATGCCGATGGTTTGTCTAGATAAGACCCTTATTCATCGTCTGGTGTCGTTTAAAGCCCTTTGAAGCTGCACTGAAACTGTCATTTGGACCTTGAACCGTTTGGGTCCTGTTGAAGTCCATTATATGGAGAAAAATCCTGGAATGTTTTCATCAAAAACCTTCATTTCTTTTCGACTGAAGAAAGAAAGACATGGACATCTTGGATGACATGGGGGGAGGAAATTATCAGCAAAAGTTTTTTTTAAAGTGAACTAATCCTTTAAGATTGGTTTAATGTGTGAAAATATGACACATGTAGTCCTGCCAAATTATTTTTACTGTGTGTTTGTACAGTGTTTTAGTCATTCGCATTCTTGTTTGTTATAAATGATGATCAAGGATTCGCAAACTTTTTTGACAGCCTCTGATTACTATTTTAAGTTAATATTTCAATAATTGAACAACATATTTTCACGTTCATAGTTCTGTGATATTAGTTAATGGTCACAGGACATGCAGGTAAACCACTAAATATTTTTTTAATCAATTGTATATTTTTATGACTTAGTAAATAATTTAGAAATATAACTTACAAACAACCTGTAGTTTCCTCACAAAATCCAGTTTAGGGAACAGTGTTTATTTTAAATATTTAGGAACATTATAAATCCATTTACTGTCAATTTTAAACATTTGGTGAATACATTTCTATTTTAACTTTTAAAATCTTACTAACACCACATTTTTGAATGTATAATGGTTTTCACAAAAAAAATTAAGCATGTATTTTTTCAACATTGATAATTATCATAAATGTTTCTTGAGCAGCAAATCATCATATTATCCTGATTTCTGAAGGATCATGTGACACTGAAGACTGGAGTAATGATGCTGAAAATTCAGCTTTGATCACAGGAATAAATTACATTTTCATATATATTTACATAGAAAACGACTTTTTTATTTTTCACAATATTACTGTTTTCTACTGTATTTTTCATCAAATAAATGCAGCCTTGGTGAGCAAAATACTTTTATTCAGCAAGGATGCATTAAATTGATCAAAAGTGACAGTAAAGTCATTTATAATATTTGAAAAGCTATTTCAGATAAATGCTGTTCTTTTGAACTTTCTATTTATCACAGAATCCTGAAATAAAAACTGTTTTCAACACTGATAATAATAATGTTTCTTGAGGAGCAAATCAGCGTATTAGAATGACATCCTGTTAAAAAAAAATTGAAGGCTAGTGTAAAATGTTACAAAAGATATCTACAAAAGATAAAAGATATCAATTTTTACAATATTACTGTTTTTGCTGTATTTTGAAACAAATAAATAAACCTTGCTTTATTGAACAGAAGAGACTTGTTTCACAAAATAAATTCTTCTTAAATTCTTACCGTGTGTGCAAGGGCGCCGTAAAGGGGTGGAAGGTTAGGACGATTCTAAGGGCCCAGGCTGATTTAGGGCCCAGAAGAGCAGACCCCCCTTTTGTTTTCTTATTTCTTTTCTCTTTTTTATACATACATTAAATGTGCTAGGGCCCCTCATGCACTAAATGTGTATTTTGTCCGTTTTGACCATAGATTTGTTTCAGTCACACCCCTCCCCCTCACAATGGTTCATTCCACCTGCGCTGTCCGAGCTACGATCGCTAGTGTAGCGTCTCTTGATTATTGCACTTGCTATGATTAGTGATGGGAAGTCCGGTTCTTTTCCGCGAACCGGTTCTTTCGGACAGTTCGTTTCAATGAACCGGTTCAAAAAACCGGTTCACCAGTTCTTTTACGTCATCACGTAATGACGTCAATTATATCATCCCAGCGGATAAAAATACTTTAAATTAAAGGCATTTGTAATCCTAACTTCAGTTAAATAATAGTACTCATCGTCATAATCATCTTGGATAAGTTTCTTACATTTACGTTTTGCAAACGAACCCTGCTGCAGCCTACAGGCGATGTGCTAACTCGGATGTTTTACATGTTGTAAAGATATAAAATGTATTTAAATGGTCTTCATCATTTTATTTGTTATTAAATAAACTTACATTTCGCCGAATTCGCCCTCTCATTTAAGTCCTGGGTTCACCCGTACTGCGTGCTCATGTATCAGCACAGCATCAGTCGGCCGAAAGAAAAGTTCTGTTTGGTGTTTAGAGACGGTGCTATCACGCATGCGCAGTATCTCCAGCTCATCGGTTCTCGTATCGAACGTGTCCGAAAGAAACAGTTCTCGGTTCTGTACTGGTGATTCAAGAACTGCAACAGCCAGTTCTTGACTCGAGAAACATAGCATAGGCCTGTGTGTGCTGAGCTGAGAACTGCTGAAACCTGAATATACAGACGACGAAACTAAAAAATCGATGTATGTCTCCAGTATGTTTAAATTCGTTATGTTAACACATTATAAACATTTGTCTCCAGTATGTTTAAATTCGTTATGTTAACACAAACATTTACTAAGCAGTGCACCATTGAAACCTTGGCAAGAGTTTACATCAAAGATTTATATAAACTTACTTAAATTAAGCTGTTCCTGAAAATATTATTTTTTGTATAATAATAAATGTTTAGTTTGACAGTTTTACAATCCAATCATTGTTTCCAAACTTTAAAATAATACAGTGATAATACAGTAATTATGTGATAAACATGTTTCCAAAATGTTTTATTTTGTTACACTTATGTACTAACTAACTCAGGAAACATGTTTCGTCCCTCAGAAAAAATTGCACGCATGCTCAGCTCATCAACTCATCAACTCCGTGAGTCCGTGTCGAACGTGTCCGAAAGAAACAGTTCTCGGTTCTGTACTGGTGATCTGAGAACCGCTGTACCTGTGCGTTCGGTAGTACACACATGCGCAGTATAAGCTGCTCGTGCTCATCACTTCTCTCAGCACCAACATCTCAGTTCAGTGAACTTTTGGAGTTACTTACTGGAATAAAATGTACTCCTGGATATTGGTTTATTTCGATTCGGAGGGACTGTCAGGAAGTGTCTGAAAGTGAGTAACTTTAGTAACTTGTGGTTCAGCGCTGCTGACGCAAGACGCGAACTGTTTCGAACGATTCAGTCCGATTTAGTGTACTGGTTCGACCGGTTCACTAAAAAGAACCGGTTCAAAAGAACGATTCGTTCACGAACCGGCCATCACTAGCTATGATGCAGTGCAGACAGTAGGCTTGTTCGACTTCATGCAGCTCTGCGCAGAACGATCGGCGGCTGACTTGAAGCAGTGCATGCCGGTTAGAAATTTTGTCCGACTTGATACAGCGCCGACGCCACGTGACTGTGACGTATGCCATAAAAGTACCGCGAGAGCGATTCGAGAGTAGCCGGAGAACTCAGCCAGCGCAGCTTCTGAAGAGCGGCTGCTCTGGGCTGCACGAGCGCTGATGACGACACGGCAGTTCCACGATTGGCCGGATTCACCGCATGACAACGATCACGTGTGTTTCGTGTTTATTCGACCACCTTTAGTTCCTCTACAGCTCACAAATAATTTTTTATAACAGTAAGCACTCTTTTCATGTAGTCGCAATGTTATTTTGTGTCATGTTTATCCAAATAAAACTGATTAAAAAACGTGGATTCCACTTCATTGATAGTAGGCTAGCTGTAGGCTTATGGTGAACTTTATTCTTGTTCAAACAGACGCTGTATGAAGCAGTACATAAAGTATTGAATGAAAATGCCTCTAAACATCTGTGTATTTAGCAAATATTGCATTTATTTCACTTCAGCTGTGATAAAGTATGCAAACACCACGTGAGCGGTCACTACGGGAACCAGAAGTGTCCGACTTCACGTCTCCGTTTGCAGCTCCTCCCCGGCTGCACGCGGCTACTCTCGCCGATCGCTTACATCCAGCCGCAGCCGATGTCGAACACACCTAGTGACACACGCGGGCACGTCACATCAAAAGTCAGGGCATCAAAAACGAAAAGAAAAGAAGGAAAGAGAAGACAGAGAACGCCGAAGTCGACAGTATGTCACACAGTTTTTCAAAAAGAAAGGTAGCTTGCCCTATTCCTGTATTCCAAACCTTTCAGAGTTACTTATTTTTGTTGCTAGGTGAGCCTGAGCGCGAAACTTCACTAATGGTGTGTTCACACCGAACGCGAATTTAATTATTTGCGCGAGTAGATTACATACAAAGTCAATGCAAAGACGCATCATTCGCGCCGGGCGTCGCGAATGACGCGAATTGGGCTACGCGTTTGCCGCGAATGTCTTCCGCGCAAGTTGAAAAATTTGAACTCGAGCGAATGTTCAAGCGTCTAACTAGACGCGATGGACGCGTATTTGACGCTCTAATCGCGTTCGGTGTGAAGAACACACCATAAGTTTGAAGCCTCTAAACACGTCTTATCTACTGTGTTCGCCACATGATTATAACTTTACAAAACAAAAAGTAATCTACACGCTTCAAAAATTACAAAATCAGTTTGCCGTGTGTGTGTCGTGTGTTCTGTGAAGTGACAGTGCTGCTGCTGCGATCGATGCTGTCAAATTTGACGTTCTTAATGTGAATAAAATGCCCCAGAAAAAATAATATAAAATTTAATAAAACATGTGTCTGTAGTAACCATTGGCTATAAGGAGTTTACAAAATAGATATTTTAATATTTTATATTAAGAAAACTAAATAGGCCAAAAAAATAATATGGTTATTATTACGTGTGTGTTTTTGACTTATACAGATGCAGAGTCAGCTTTATTTGTTTGCCTTTTATGTAAACAAGTACATATTTCTATATTTTTTCTTGTTTTTGTAGGCTTTGTACTCATCTTTAGACATTTTAACTATGCAATGTGCTAAGTATCTTTTTTAAAGAATACTGGGCATGTTTATTGGGTTAAATTTTATCTGTAAAAAATGTAGGGGGCCCAGAAATTTTGGTTTCCAAAGGGCCCAGAATTTCTGGCGGCACCCCTGCGTGTGTGTGTGTGTGTGTGCGTGCGTGCGTGCGCGTGTGTGTGTGAGTGTGTGTGTGCTTTATTATTATTATTATTATTATTAAATAGAGGCATCAAATAAGGCTTAAATTAGGGCTTACCAAATTAAGGCTTACAAATAAAAGTCATATCATTGATAAATTTTTTAATAATTCATTACGACGAGCTGTTATTTAAAAAGTCAGCTCACCTTCTGAACAGTTGTGTCCATAAAACGGTGTGTGGCATCGGCACGTGTGGTCGGTCCACAGATCCACACAGTGTCCTCGCTCAGAGCAGGGATCGGGACGGCACCGTTCACGTCTCTCACAGCCCATCTGCACATGCTGAGAGCTGAGGCTTCTGGGTAAAACCAGCTGCGCATCCACACGCAGATCCTCCAGACAGCCGACGAACCCCGTCCCGGCCGCCGTGTTGTTGAGGAACTCCTGAGGAACGCCTCCGATGTGTGTTTTCTCCAACCCGTTGGGCTGGAAGGACAGGAGCTGGTTGTGTCCTCCTCCCTCAGAGGTCTTGTTTTCTGATATCAGGGTCAGAACGAGTCTCTCATCCACACTAACAGACACTTCATGCCAGAGGCCGTCACTGAAATCCCCGGTTATCATCACAGCAAGCCTTAAATCTCCAGATTCGGCTCTGGAGAGAAGATTCCCAGCACTCAGCTCCAGTGTGAAAAAGTGCTCTTGGGTTCCCCGGTAGAGGAGTATCGCGTCCGGTAAAGTGGTCCTGAACCTCACCTGGACACTCGGCGCTTGTGATCCCGCGTCCCGGCGACTCCTGTTACTGTGCGAAGCCTCCCAGAGCACGAAACTTCCGCCCGTCATGGAGAAGGTGGTGGAGGTTTCGCATCTGTCCCCGTGATAGCCTGAAGGGCATGTGCAGGTGTGTCGATGCTCTTCTCCATGCAGGGATGGCCAGCAGGTGGCGCTGTTTAGGCAGGGGTCGTTCACACACCCGATCAATGGCACGTCACAGTCCCGGCCGCCCCAGGGCATCTGGTCCCGCGCAGGACGAGGACAGGAACACATGTACTCATTAATGCCATCCTCACACCGGCCACCGTTCCGACACGGCTCGCTCTCACACTCATCCACGTTAGTCTCACACACCACACCTGCAGGGGGATCAAACACACACACACACACACACAGGTCATGTGGGGCTTGAGGCATTCCAACGCAAAACTGCTGTTCTACAGAACTGTTAGTCTTATGCAAAAGCCTTTATATTTTATATGGGAAACCTAAAAATAAAATTACAGTTTTTCTGATCAAAATAAGGATTTAAATGTAACATTCTGGTTTGGTCTGCTTGTTTGTAGTGCTGCACAATTTGGCAACAATTTTGTGATTATAAAGAAGAAGATATACACATGGGATTGAGCAATATACTTTCTACTGCTTAATTTTCTTCATTTGTATACCCAATCACTTTCTTAGTCACAGGATCTCTAAAATCCTCACATAAAAAGAGTGTTGCATAGAGCTGCACAATTCATCGAAATAAAACTGGAATCATGATATGGCTTATTGCGATTATAAATTTAATTAAACAGATATATGTGTTGCATATTTTAAAAAGTGTTAGCCATAATGTTAGTAAATTTTACAACAAAATATTACAATAGTAATATTTTTATATTTAGTATTATTGTATATTTTATGTAATATTATTATCAACAACAAAAATAAAACTTAGTATATTGGTATATTACATTGCTTAAATATTTTTATTTTTTTGCAGTGAATTATTACAATAGTAATAGTATTCATTTTCATATTGCTATTATTATCATTATTATATGATGATCCACAATATAATAATGTACAATGTACATTATACAATAATATATAATAAATACAATGTATTATTATTATCTTTTTATATTATCTTCTATTTGTATATTATATTATTTAAATACTTTATTTTTTACAATAGTAATTCTTTTTTTCTTATTTTTATTTTTTATTATAGTATTGTTATTATATTATCAACAACAGCAATAATAAAATGTATGATTATATTTTTACATTACATTTGTTTTTATATTGTATTACTTAAATACTCAATTTTTATATTAAAGTGAAATGTTACAATAGTAATAGAACTTATATTATTATTATTATTATATTATCAATAATAACAATAATAATAAAACATTATCTTTTTATATTATATTTTTATTTTTGTATTATATTACTTAGCTAAATACTTCATGTTTTTTTACAATAGTGATAATTCTTATTTTTTCTTTAGTATTGTTGTATATTTTATGTATTATTATTATTATCACTTCTTTTTCGTCTTGAATTGGATTGAATGCCTTTACTGTCATTGCACTGCTGTACAACGAAATTAAGTGCAACTCCTTGTGGTAAAATTAACACACAAGCTCAATACAAAACACTAAGTAAAGGTAACACACAACAACTCAACATAGCGGCAAGAAATAGAAAACATAAGATTTCATATATCCAACAGACCAAAAAAAAGCAACTGACCATGTAAATCTTAAGCAGAAACTTATGAAGCAACTGCAACCTTAATCAATTACTAACAGCACAGTGAGATAAAAACAAATAAATTGACTTTTAATTGCATTTACTTTAAGCCTTTTAGTAATGTAATCCTGGTAAAAGGATTGGCATGCCAGCATATGGTTGCACGATTGCTTCTACTTAACTGAAGTTTATTTAGTGTGTTTAGGATACGGTTAACTACTGCTGTGAATAATAATACTGCACCTGTAAATATGACCAAACTACAGACGTCTGTTATTGAGCAAACATTATAATCAATGTCAGTGCAAACTGGAAAGAGCTCTAGTATTGCTTTTAATACATTTTGCAAATAAGATTACTGATAAGCTGCTTGGAAACAATGTGTATTGTGAAAAGCACTATACAACTGAAACTGACTTGATAACTCAATTCTAGCATGTTATGCAAAAAGTTGCACTACAGTTATCACTAAATTTATCATGCATATATATTAGGAAAAAAACAAGTTAATATGCTGAAACCAACAATGTTAGCAATACCACAATACTGAATTTCAAGAGTAAAGTAGAACAATACAAACCTAGAGCGGACATGTACAGTAATTTTTACAGTAGTTTTCCAGTCAATATCTAAACCCTTAAATCAAGACACATTTACTTGAGATGCAATACAATAAAATAATAGTCTTGTTTTCAGAGAAATTGAATGCAAAGGGAAAATAAGTTTATTTTTCTGACCCCACTAAATTCTTAAATAAAGATATATGCAAAATAACATAAAATAAGAGGCTTGTTTTCTGGAGAAAATCTTCTAAAGAAAAACGCACTTAATTACAACAAGATTATTTTTCTGACCCCATTAAAAAAAATGTTTATGATAGATATTTTTCAGAAACAAGACTTCTTATCATGTGTCACTGAACATATTTGCACTGGAATACAAAACAAAAATACTGAGTGAGAAAATCACTTGTTGCATGAACAGGAAGTGTCTTTATTTGTGCTTTTCAATAGCGTGCCTGAAAATCCAGAACATTCTACAGTTTATGAATGATATTCATCATAAATTTGATTTCAAAGTAAGGAACCAGTCGTTCTTCACGGACAGGAGAATGCTGGGTATTTCCACATGACACTTTACCTGTCAGGAGAAGCATCCCACTGCAAAAGACTTTCCCTATCAGTCCTCTCATCCCAACAAACGTCCCGCCGGAGCCGCTCTCCTCAACAAGACTAAAGACTGACACAAGTGCTCCTTTCTTTACAGCTTCTTTGTATTTTTCCCTTTTGCACAAGCGCACAGCCACAGTGACGGAGCTCTCGGTGCCGAGCGTCCCGGAGCGAGTGCGAGGGATGAGGGATAATAATCCACACATTCCCTCCCGTCCCGGCTGGCTCCTGTCAGTGCTGACATCAGGAATGTTTCTGCCAGCTCATTACTGGAGACGTGGGTTGAGTGTGTGTGTGTGTGTGTGGGGGGGGGGGAAGCTTCGGAAAGCCTGGAACTACACTGCACTACACAGCTTTTAAACACTATACGCATTAAAAACAGCGCTGGCCAAAAGTGACGCTACAAGCTATCAGAATTGAGTTTTGTCTGTAAAATGAGCGCTGGAAATGAACTAAACTGAACTAGACTACTGACATCCGCCATCTTGAAGTGTGTTTGTTGGTCCTGCAGGATCATCGGTGATAAGCAGCTCTCATGTAAGCGTCTCACCTCACTTCACACTAAAACATTATTATAACAAGATTTGTTTTCTTAAAGTTGGAGCATGTCTATGATTTCATGCACAGATCTAGGCCTGCACAATATATCGAAATTATCGAAATATCGCAAATGCATATCGCAATGGCTTGCAATAACTGTGGTCAACAAGACTCACTCACTGCTCTTGGCTGAATAACTTTTTTACATTTGATTCTTCAGTTTCTGTTGTTTAATAAACCTAATGTATGATAACCTGAAACCCTGAACCCGTGGTTTACACTGATGTTAAAATAACACGTAAAACACTGTTCACTTTCAGAAGCTGTAGGGATGCTTTCTTGTCACAAAAAGAATGTGAAACACGTATGTAGGTTATATAAATGTAAATATATTTTAAAGATTTAAGTGTATTTTACACACTTTAAGCATTATCGAATATCACATGATTTAATGAGTTATCGCATATCTCACTTCTCTTCAATATCGTGCAGCCCAGATTCAAACTGTATCTGTGATGAAGACTGAGGTGGGAGTTTATACAGAGCTCTTCAGTTTTACTCCTACATTTATTAGAGTAAATAATGTTTTTTGAATATCTAGTACCACTTAATTTGTTGAAGGGAATTTGGGGGTGAACTATCCCATTAATCTAAGGGGAAAACAGATTCTTCTGAAAAGCAGACTTTTTTTGTTGTTCTTAAAGTCCCCCTGTGGTGAAAATCCAGCTTTTAATGCTGTTTATATGTCTATGTGGTGTTTTTAATATGCTTTAAGACAAACCATGTGTACATTCATAAGTCGACAGCAGTGCTGAGTATTTTCTTGAAATCGCTGGTGTTTCTGACGTCACATCAGATCAACGTGTGATCGTCAACCAGTGGATCTCTGAGCTGAGTGTGTGGAGGCGGTGCTCATCTGCATATTCATAGAACCGCGTATACTAAATGAGGCAAGGGTGTCGAGTTACATTCAAGCTATTTGAAGGCATGAAGATTTTTTTCAAGGACATTTTTTTTAAATATGTAATTTTTGTGATCAAAGATTAGTTTTAAGTAATAAAATGATTGACTACAGGGGCAGGGGGACTTTAAATGTAAAGACATTTGTTATCTTCAGTCATTTTGCTTCTCAAGTAAACGTATCTTGATTTGAGGATGTTTAGATATTTGTACTGGAAAACAAAAGAAAAATACTGATGTAGAAAATCTCCTTTTTTGTAGTGTAGCTGTACGTGTTTACCAATCAGAAAAGCACTCATACGGAGCTGGTTACGTGATGCAATAGTCACAATGCACTAGTTTGAAAATCATGCATTATGGTAAAAGAGTTTTGAGGTAAAAAATAAGTCTTTGTTAATCGATAATCTGCACCTCATTGTGCAAAAAGAAAATAAATGTTCTTGATGTTTTAGTGGCACTAGTGTTCATTTCTGCTGGAAACTGCAGTGAATTGTGTGTATAGGTACAGTTTTTAAGTATTTTTTGAGCCTATGTTGTGCATTTAGCAATTGGATATATTTGCATTATTTAGATGTTTTACAGAAGAGGATAGAGGTTATACGGAGCAGACACACACACCTGTGAACCCCGGCGGACACCAGCACTGAAACGCATTGACGAGATCTTCACAGGTTCCTCCGTTTTCACACGGTGCCGACTCACATTCGTTGATGTTCACTGAACAGTTTTCACCTGAAAGAACGAGAAGCTGCGGTTACTGATGCTGTTAACCTCTGGGGTCTGAGGGGTTTTGGGGGACCTTGAGATGTTCTGACATTTGTGCTTTTTTCAGTTGCTTATAAACATATTAATGGCAAAGGTGTCTTTACACTCTATTTAGCACAAACAGGGCTACCATAATATGTGAGCAACATGTATGTACATATTTGTATTTTTGAGAGAATAATGTTTATGGATGGTCTTTGAAAAAATTTTAGTTTCTGAAATAAGGCCACAAAACATACTAAATATGTGTCCACAATACTTTTGACTAATGGATGTTGTCGCCTAGAGTTTTTGCTTCAAAATGATCTGAAAATCATCCTGCCTAATCATTCACATAAAACAATACATTGATTTAAAATTTGTAAGACACTTTTTGTTTGGAAAGGCAATATGTGTGGGGGCGTGAATGATCATGATCATCATAATGCTGTGATTCACACCTGAGAAGACAATGACCCGCATAATGAGCGCATAATGAGCCTTTCATTCAGGTGTGTCACACAAGAAAGAATGTGAGGACCAAAAAAAAAATATATATATATATAAATATATTTGGCCTGTCAAATGATTAATCACGATTAATCGCATCCAAAATAAAAGTTTGTGTTTACATAATAAATGTGTTTGTACTGTGTAAAATTATTTTGTATATATAAGTACACACACGTGCATTTATATATTTAAGAAAAATGTGTTATTTATATATAAACTATTTATATTTATATATAATATCAATTATATATAAATCTATATATAGTATATACATGCAAATATTTCTTAAATATATACAAGCATGTGTATGTATTTATATATATAAAATAATTATACACAGTACACACATTATGTAAACACAAACTTTTATTTTGGATGCGATTAATCGTGATTAATCATTTGACAGCCCTAATATATATATATATATAAATCATCCAAATTTAAATGAAAGTCAAAAGCACATTTTTAGTACATAGTCATAGCTGGAAACAAATCCTGTTCAAATAGGCTATGGGCCATTCTACAGAATTGGTTCAAAATTAGAGTTGAAAAAAAACATCTTTAAAAAAAATTGTCTTTTTCCACACATTTTTTATACATGCAAATTGTATAATATCCAAAGTAAACATTTCTAGTAATTGTGCAGTCAATGATCACACTGTATTTTCAGAAAGTTTTGGAATAAATCCTCTCCCCAAATGTGTCACTAAAAAACAATAATAAATAATGTAAGCTCTGTGAGCAGTGGTCAGCAGTGTTTCTCACCAGTGAACCCAGTGAGACAGTGGCACAGGTATCCAGACGCGTTCTGGTAGCTGAAGTCCTGGTCCAGTTCAGGGAAAACTCTGTAGTGTCTCGAGTCGGAGCGCTGGAAACATTCACCACCGTTTACACACGGCCTGGCGTCACACTCGTCCACGTCAACCTCACAGTTCTGTCCTTCATAGCCTGAAATAAAGAACAGGAGAACTGACTTTATACTTCATATTTCCAATTAGCTTTTATTTGATATTTTAGTAGTGCTGTAAATAGTTTGTATGCAAGTGTGTGAGATGCGATTAATCGCAATTAATTGATTTGACAGCACAATTGTTTTAGTGTCCATGCTAAGTTTAGTTTCATTGTGTGCTTTCGTCATTTTATTTTTTATTTTTCAAATATTGCTATTTAGGTTTAATTTATTTATTTTTATTTTTATTTTATTTATTTTTTTATAATTTTTTTCCAGTTGATCATTTTAGTGCTTCAACTTAAACTTATTTCAGTTTATTGCCAAGACAAACATTTTTATTTTTTGTTTTGTTTAATTTTTCATCTAATATTGATAGGCCTATTTTATTTTATTTCAGCTTTATTTCACAGAAATATTGAACAAAAATATTTTTAACAGATTTAGTTAAAGAAAATAACCTGATTTCATACTTCCACTAAAAATCACCAGCTAATTAAAAGACAATTACGAGCAAAAAAAAATATTATTATTATTATTGTTATTATATAAAGGAAGTTGAAAAGTGAATTGAAAATATCTGAAAACAAATTTCAAATGCAATACAGTAGGCTATAAATATAGTCAAAATACTTTATAGGTACATACGTTTTTTGCAGCTCAGGGATTTTATACTGAACTAAAACTGAAACTAAAACCATTAAAAAAAATGCATTACTTGAAATACACACACACACACACACACACAGAAAAATACACAACAAAGTTACAAAACTTTAACTGTACATTAAGTATAAATATATAAAATAAAAACTATAATAGTATTTCAATGGTCCTAAAATAACAGCATTAAAACATCTCACTTGTTTACAGTAAAGCTAGTCGTGATTTAGCAGATTTAATCCAAAGCGACTTTCACACTTGGATCAGCCAGAGGTTAAGAGCAACGGTGACAGTTCACGGATCAACCCTTCCCAGATCTTTAACCTCTAAGCCTCATTAAGCAGCATTTATAAAGCATACGTGAGCTCCTGCTTCATTGGTGAGGGGAAATGTAACTGGTAATAACTTTAAAGAAAGATTAAAAAGTTGGGTGAGGTTAAAAGCTCCGTGGAGAAGATTAGGACTTGAACAGATGGACTTCACTTGTGTACACTGACACCAAAGACTTTACCCTATTTTTACTTTTATGGAATATAAGTCACAGTTTATATAATCTGAATCCACTATAATTTGTTTGTTTTATACTTATATTGCTTTTTTCCTGAATACTATTAAATGTAAAGGATTTGTTGTGGAGTGAGGAAATAAAACACAAGTTTATAGAGTTTAAATGTTTTTAAACCAGTATTTTATATCATTTTTAATTGTATAAAATGTAAAATAATATAATATATCATGTCAAATAAAATAATACAATGTGACTTAACTGTATAATATAATATAATTAAGTAAAATAAATTAATAAAATGTGACATCGGTTTTCTTTTTGACTTTGAATCTCTGAAGCAGAAGACCACAAACAGTATTTATTCAATGCTTATGTCCATTTAGATCTTATGGTTCTCTTTGCAATTGCTTACATGTTTCTCTAGGCGGCAGTGTGGTGTAAGAGATCATCACTGATTTCATCACACTATAATGCTGGAATTGATTAGCAACTAAACGAGCCTTTGAATGCACGAATAAACACAATAAAGGTATGATGAATATGTTGAATTAAAGACTACCTGGCCAGCAGAGGCAGGAATACTGGTTAACTCCTTCCTGGCAGGTGGCAGCATGCAGACAGGGCCCGGACACACACTCGGGGACGTCTTCTTCACAGAACGAGCCCATGAATCCGGTGCCACTGCAGTCACACTCGTAGCTGTAATGCAAAGCACAGTCTGACGTGTGAAGACATCATTTTACACATGAGCTGTGGTTTGAACATCATTTCTGTTCACATGGTGTTTAATGATGTACAAAAGCTTTTAAACTCATTCCATGTAGCTAAAAACTGAAATATTTCAGAATACATCATTATGGAATACGGTAACAGTATTTAAGCAAACTGCATTTATTTTTATTTGAAAACTTAAGTCCCCCTGTAGTCAATCATTTTATCTCTTAAAACTCATCTTTGATCACCAAAATGACATTTAAATGTATTTCTTGAATGTACCTCGACACCCTTGCCTCATTTAGTATGCGTGGATCTATGAATATGCAAATGAGCCCCGCCTCCACTCACTCACTCAGAGATCCACTGGTTGACGTTGATCTGATTGGTTACAAGGTCGTTTGTGTTTCACTGCAGTTTTAAGGAGAAAATACTCAGCAATAATGTCGACTTATGAATTTACACATGGTTTGACTAAACGCATATTAAAAACACCACATAGACATATATACAACATTAAAAAAAATTGAAAAAGTGTTTAATGTTGTTTATATGTCTGTGTGGTGTTTTTAATATGCATTAAGACAAAACATGTGCAAATTCATCAGTCAAGCGAGTGGATCAAGTCGGCACTGATCGAGTGGAGGCGTGACTGACTGGAGGCGGGAACTAATTTGCATATTCATAGTTCCTGTAGAACTCAACCAATCAGATGACAAACCTCAGATTGATCAAATACACTCACCTGTTCACCATATCCACACACGTCCCTCCATGTTGGCAGGGTGAACTGTCACACTCGTTGATGTCCACCTCACAGTTGATGCCCTCGTACCCCGGCACACACGCACAGGTGTACAGACCCACGTGATCATGACAGGTGGCGCCGTTCTGACAGGGATCCTCGTCACATTCATCAACGTCAACCTCACAGTTCATTCCTGCAGGACAGAACAACACACACACACATGCAAACGTTTTTAAACATTGTTATAGGACATTGTATATCTTCTAATGGTGCAGTATGAAAATGATAATCTTTCAGTACTTTGGTCAAATTTGGACAAGCTTGGCTGAACTTTTTTCATGATCTTTATTTAATATCTTTTTAGATGCCGTTAAAAAACTGCTTAAATGTCTGAAATTGTTTTTGTAGACAAATATAAATTGTCTATAATTAGAATTCTATATACTCTTTAGAAAAATTATATAAATAAATAAACAAATAAATATATATATAAAAACTAGTTAAATAATTCATTTTAAATAAATTGATAGAGAGAACATCCAAAGAAAATCAAATATAAGATTTTTTACATAATGATTATTAAAAAAAATGTTTAATGTATTTGCAGTGAAGTCGGCTGAGAGAATGCCTAAGAAAAGTCAAATATATGAATATTATACAATAATTATTATAAATAAATAAATAAATATTTGCATCCAAGTTGGCTGAGAGAATGTCCAAAAGAAACTCAAATATAAGAATTTTATAAAACAATTATTATAAATGAATAAATAAATATTTGCAGTGCATTCGGCATCTTATTTTGTAATCGAATGTTTTGTTTACGGTCTTCATGATTGTAAATGTGCTCTTTGTTGCAAAAAAAAAAAAAAGGTTTTGACTGGAAGTGTATATTAAAGTAGATCAGTACTGTACCCAGTAAGCAATATTGTGTTTAAAAGACGTCTAATAGCGTCCAAACACGCCCCAGACGTCGAGGCTGAAACAAGGCCAAATTTGGGCTGTCAGTGAAAATGTAATAGACGTCTAAACCAGAGCCGCACGAATAGACTAGTCATCAATTAGATAAAGAAATGAAATGAGTGAAGAAATTAAACCAAACACCTTATAATCACTGTTTACTTTGCTTACATGACGGAATATCTCAGTGGCGTAGGTTTGATTTTGAAATTGGTGGGGACGGGGACATTAATATATAAATATATTGTACGTTTTGATCGAAATTATTGCTAGGGATATATCAGTGTCACTGGATATTGGACACGTCCCTAGCGTCCCTGCTAAATTCTACGCCCCTAATATCAAACATCTCGCAAGTTATTTTGGCATAAACGACATGTAACCAAATTCAAGGTTATTTTGTCTAGAAGTCACTCATAGCCGGACTATATCTGTCTACAGTTAAGCGAGTCGGTGTAATGACGGATATTGCTCGCTGGCCACAGTGTGTTTGACAGTCCTTACCTGTAAACCCAATAAGACATTCGCAGATGTACCGGTCCTTCCCGTTGATGCACGTCCCGTTGTTCTCACAGGGCTGGGATGCGCACTCGTTGATGTCAATGTCACAGTGGTAACCTTGAAATCCAGGTACACAGAAGCAGTGATACACACCAGGACCGTCCTGACAGATGGCTCCGTTCCTGCAGGGCTGCGACACACACTCGTCGACGTCCTCTTCACAGTTTTGACCCCAGAAGCCCGCGGGACACTGGCACAAGTACCCGTTCTGCGCCCACACACAGGTGGCGTTGTTGTGGCACGGGTCATCGGCACAGTCTCGTACCCTCGTCCTGCAGTCCTCGCCGCTGTATCCGCTGGGACAGTGACACGAATATCCGTTAGCCTCGTCCACACAGAAGCTCTTGACGCCCGTACAGGGGCTGCTCTCACATTCATCGATATTCAGGGTGCAGTTGAGTCCGTCGAACCCGTCGGGACACACACAGGTGTAGTTCTCCGTTCCTAAAGAGCTGATGCACCTGGAGACACAGCCTGCATCTTCACACGGGTCGTATAAAAGCTCACAGTGCACACCTGCGTATAGAAGCGGAGAGCGAGGGCACACACACTCGTAGCCGTTCAGAGTCGGTACACAGGTGCTGTTGTTCTGGCATGGAGAAGACACACACACTTCAGACGTGACCGTGCAGAACACACCTGCGGGTAGAAGAAGCAGTCGTCATTAGGAGATGTTTCTATGCATACACACACTGCAGGGGCTGTGACCCTAGAGCAAGCCGAGGTTAAAGGTCAAGTGTGTGAGGGGTTTTATGTCATTCTTCACATTCCAGTTGTGCAAAGCAGGATTGTGCACTAATCAAAACTGAAGTTAGAAAGTCCCAATTTAATTCTGAAATGAATAATCCAAATTTGAATGTAGTTTACAGGATGCAGAATTGCAATTAGTTAAAAAAAGACCAGATAAACTGTGCATGTTGATTCAGATAGATAGATAGATAGATAGATAGATAGATAGATAGATAGATAGATAGATAGATAGATAGATAGATAGATAGATAGATAGATAGATAGATAGATAGATAGATAATTTGCTAGCTAGTGGATGTTGAGGGCAATTCAATTCATATTTTCTCATGAATCTGAACATTGTTTATGTAAGGAATCCCTATTTGTCGAATCAAAAGAACATCTATGGTGTCGCCGGCTAGAGATTTAAACTCTTCCACACCGTCAGTAAGAGTAATGGTGTGTTCACACCGAACGCGAATTTAATTATTTGCGCGAGTAGATTACATACAAAGTCAATGCAAATACGCGAATAGACGCATCATAACGAATGTCTTCCGCGCAAGTTGAAAAATTTGAACTCGAGCGAATGTTCAAGCGTCTAACTAGACGCGATAGACGCGTATTTGACGCTCTATTCGCGTCCGGTGTGAACACACCATAAGACCATGCAGAGCCGCCTTAACCTAATGTTAGGCCCCACATCAGCTCGATTTATAGTCTCAATTTTAAAAAGTGTAATATCTAATCTACATCACAGTTGAGAAATGTCAACTTTATGCAAATGAGAAGCGATGTTCACGTGCAACAACCAATAGGAAAGAAGCGTTTCAGTGGAGCTCCTGTCAGCGTCAGGACAGAAGAGTGCGAGGGCCATTTCACTGTTTTATATGATTTGACTGTAACTAACCACAAACATGGATATAATTAAATGATGCATGGAAAAGAAACTGTCGACAGTCTCAGTGAGTTTAATTCATATATTTATAGTTTGAGTGTTGTAGTTTTATGATGCAAGTTTAACACTGCTGCAGTTTATTTTACAGTTTCCCCTGCATTATGTTGACTATTAGGGACAAGAAAATTTATTATTTGTCATATTCGGATGACGTTTTAGTAATTTATGACAGTATGAGTGAGTTTAATTTGTAGATTGATCGATCGTTAATCTAGTAAATGATTTAATCCATTGAACACTGCTGTGTGGTAATATAAAAACACTCTCCCAACACTCTCTCTCTGTTTCTGTTGAGCCTAATTCCGAGTCAAATTAAAATAATACAGTTGTATCACTTGTGTTTTGTATAGATGTGGCCAGACGAGCAGTCTAATGATAACATTAGAGCGACAGCACTACCAACGCCCACAAGCGACTTCACAGTCCAGAGACTAGTGACAGAATCGCTGGGTTTATGGGGACACGGGTCACTCAATCAGCAGACATGTCACGTGCAATTAGAGTGATTGACAGAAAACCTGACAAGTTACAAAACAATATGACCTTTTCAGCTCATCATGAACCTGAACGGAGCCCGTGCATTAATGCGGCCTTGAGTAACACATCTCTTTGCCCTAGCATACACATACTACATTATAGACTTCTATAACTCAATGTTAGGCTGCACAGATTAGGTCAGCCGGAACTGGGAACACTTCCCTTAGATCCTGATGTACTCGTTAGCCTACATCATAAGAAGAAGAATGGCATCTACACTAATTTTAGTGTCTTTGTTTATCCCGAGGTTTTCCCGCAGCCTGCCGGATCCAGGCCGTATCCAGATCTGAGGAGCTTGGACCCGATGACAATGGCCTCTCCCTGTGGAGGATCCCTTTCCCACTCGACAGATAATGCGTTGTGGGGAAATTCGGTTCTATCAAATATAATAGAATTCTGTATCAAAATGTATAGGCAAGACAAGTAGTTTGTTTAGGGATGGTTTGTAGGGAATTACAAACCTGCACACATAGGCTATATTCAAACACACATAACTAGAATCAATTCTTAATGCGCATGTGAACGCCATCAGTGTTTATCACAGGTTCGCGTTTAAAGTCTGTTTAGAGTCGTCTTAGCGACCCCTAATTTAATAACTAATGATCATTTCATAAAGTGAATCAATCAAAACTAACTTTAGCTGGAAATAACTTATTAACTTGGACAAATTATTCAAACAATCTCGGTTACCTTAAATTATATGTTTATCTCTGTAAAGCTGCTTTGAAACAATCTACATCGCTATATAAATAAAGATGACTTGACGACTTAAGTGAGGACATTCAGAAGATTCACCCGGCAGAGATCCGGCACTCTCAAAGCCTCTTAAAGAAACTTCACACGCAAGCCGCCTATCACCTCCACTCTTATTCCAACGCGAGTTACTGTCACGAGATCTCCGACGAGAGCCTTCAAAACCACATTCAGGACCAGTGTGTTGTATGATGCAGTACTGAACACACACCGGGCGGGAAACTGCAGGTTTAGACTGGGATTGCAGTGGGATAAAGGGGTTTTGGTCCTCACTAGCACCTCCACCGGCAGATGGGTCTTACACACACACACACACACACACACACTCACACACACTGACTTAACCTCCACCAGATGCTCCGTCAATGGATTGTGTCAGCTTGACCGACAGCACTCACTGAGACTCACACGTGATAAACATACCTGTCAATCATTCACAAAGCCTGCAAACACTCAATAACTGTTCCATGGTGACTACATTTAAGAAATAACTGCAAATGTCATACTTTTATGATTGAGATATAGTTCATCTACCGTGCTAAGCTACTTACCTCCTATAGCTTAACCAGAACAGGTTTCACCAGAAACACTGAACCAGTGAAGTTGTGCTTGTGAATGTAAATGTTATGCAGGTCCATTAGCAAAACTAAACCAGTATTGATA
>JAULUF010000042.1:35820000-35920000 GCA_031834385.1 Semotilus atromaculatus
TGAGTATTTCAGAAACTGCTAATCTACTGGGATTTTCACGCACAACCATCTCTAGGGTTTACAGAGAATGGTCCGAAAAAGAAAAAACATCCAGTGAGCGGCAGTTCTGTGGGCGGAAATGCCTTGTTGATGCCAGAGGTCAGAGGAGAATGGCCAGACTGGTTCGAGCTGATAGAAGGGCAACAGTGACTCAAATAACCACCCGTTACAACCAAGGTGGGCAGAAGAGCATCTCTGAACGCACAGTACGTCGAACTTTGAGGCAGATGGGCTACAGCAGCAGAAGACCACACCGGGTGCCACTCCTTTCAGCTAAGAACAGGAAACTGAGGCTACAATTTGCACAAGCTCATCGAAATTGGACAATAGAAGATTGGAAAAACGTTGCCTGGTCTGATGAGTCTCGATTTCTGCTGCGACATTCGGATGGTAGGGTCAGAATTTGGCGTCTACAACATGAAAGCATGGATCCATCCTGCCTTGTATCAACGGTTCAGGCTGGTGGTGGTGGTGTCATGGTGTGGGGAATATTTTCTTGGCACTCTTTGGGCCCCTTGGTACCAATTGAGCATCGTTGCAACGCCACAGCCTACCTGAGTATTGTTGCTGACCATGTCCATCCCTTTATGACCACAATGTACCCAACTTCTGATGGCTACTTTCAGCAGGATAATGCGCCATGTCATAAAGCTGGAATCATCTCAGACTGGTTTCTTGAACATGACAATGAGTTCGCTGTACTCAAATGGCCTCCACAGTCACCAGATCTCAATCCAATAGAGCATCTTTGGGATGTGGTGGAACGGGAGATTCGCATCATGGATGTGCAGCCGACAAATCTGCGGCAACTGTGTGATGCCATCATGTCAATATGGACCAAACTCCCTGAGGAATGCTTCCAGCACCTTGTTGAATCTATGCCACGAAGAATTGAGGCAGTTCTGAAGTCAAAATGGGGTCCAACCCGTTACTAGCATGGGGTACCTAATAAAGTGGCCGGTGAGTGTAGAGTTGTGCGATAATACAGTTTACATTTGTGCAAAAATATATAGACATAGGCCTATATAGTATATGAATACAGTTCTGAAGCAGAGTGAACTAACCAACTTTTAATATTATTTCAAATGTATTTTTACATGTGTTTCTAAAAGAAAATGACATATTTGGCATGTTTACATGTTTGATCTGGTTTGTAAAGATAAAGGAATAATGTTGAAGTGAGTTCTGCTCCTGGACTTTATCAAACACTCCTTCTGACTGGAGAAACATGACACACACACTGTCTGCGCTGCTCTGAAGACACTTTAATCCATGCAACGCTTTTGAGTGTGTAAAGGAGGACATGTGTGTTCTTTAACTCTTCTGTTCTCTGACCCGCCGGCCTCTGACATCTGTGTGTCCGACAGATGAACCTCCTGAGAGACGGAGCCTGGTACAGACTCACACCAGCAGCAGAGAGAAAGCACACACACACACACACACACACACACTCTCTCTCTCTCTCACACACACACACACACACACACACACACACTCTCTCTCTCTCTCTCTCTCTCTCTCTCTCTCTCTCTCTCACACACACACTCTCTCACACAGTCCATCACTCTCTCTCTCTCTCTCTCTCTCTCTCTCTCACACACACACACACACACACACACTCACTCTCACACACACACACTCACACACACACACTCTCACACATACACTTACACACACACACACACACACAACCGTTCAAAAGGAGTAGTTATTACCTTTTTTTTATTCAATTAATGAATAAATTAATTAAATTAATATTTTTATTGAGGAAGGATGCATTAAATTGATCCATTATTTTCGGTAAAACCATATTAAAAATATATTAGATATATTTTTAAAACAAAAAGAGCAAACGAGAAAAAAAATTATAATAAATGTTTATATATACACAGTATAAACTCCTCTAAACTATGTGTTTTGAGTCTCACTTCATCAATCTGAGATGATCAAGTGTCTCTGAGCTGTTCTGATGCAATTCCAGAAAACATCCCTCTATACTGGAAACCACAAACTATTTTCTGGAGATCATGGGTTTAATGTAACTAAATCCCTGGAAAACAACAATAACTCCCTGGAGAAAGAATTTTACATGTTGTTTTCAAACACAAACTAAGTTCCTCCAGTCACGGTCACGGCTTCATCAGAGCTTAAAAATACATTCAGTCAAAACAACTGTGAGCTGCTATTCCACTTAAACACAAAGAGTGAAGTGGCAGCGCTCTCCAGCGGGGTTTCCATGGCGATGGTCAACTATGTCGCACATCTTGCCCTGTGCTTTCAATCTGCCCAAAAGTACCCAGAATTCAGGCTTCCCGCAAGTGCAGAAATAGGTCATGGCTTCATTAGGGTGGAGCTCCCGAAATCACTCGCACTGAAACTCCCACCAGAACAATGTGAGACACACTCATCCGAACGGCATGATGACACGCTACTGTTTCATTCATAAGCTAATGATGAACTGTGATAAACAGCTCATTAGTTGCAAGCATCAAGTTTACTAATGCTCAAGCCAACAGTGTGAATTTACCCAGACCTGAATGATTCCTCAAATCAGGTGTGTTGTTGAGGAGGAGAGTGTGCTGCTATTTTACTAAGTGATCAGAAGCACGATTTTCACCTGCTGAACCAGAAAACAGGTGGAAAAATCCCACAGATGCACATTAAAGGAAGAACCTGACCCATATCCACCAACAACACCCTAAAAACAGCCTAGCAACGCCCTAGCAACCACCACCAACATCCTATAAACCACCAAGCAACCATCCACAACATCCTAGAAACAGGCGAGCAATGCCCTAGCAACCACCTAGCAATCACCCACAACACCCAAGAAACAGCCTAGCAACGCCCTAGCAACCACCAACAACACCATAGAAACAGCCTAGCAATGCCCAACAACACCCTAGAAACCACCAAGCAAAGCCCTAGCAATCATCTACAACACCCTAGAAACAGTCTAACAATGCCCTAGCAATCCACAACATCCTAGAAACAGCACAGCAATGCCATATAGCAACTGTCCACAACACCCTAAAAATATCCTAACAGCACCCTGGCAACCACCAACAACTCCCTATAAACCACCAAGCAATGCCCTATAGCAACCAACCCCAGCATCCTAGAAACAGCCTAGCAACACCCTTGCAATCAACATCAACACCTATAAATCACCTAGCAACGCCCTACCAACCAACCGCAACACTTAGCAATGCCCTCAACAACCCAGAACTAGGGTGTTGCAGAAAACTGAAAACTGAAAAGCAGAACCCTGGCAACACCTGCGAAAACGTTATTTGAAGCGCCAAGTTACTTTCAACAGGTGAGAAAATAATGACATCTTTTTTAATTTTTGAGTGAACCATCCCTTAATCGTTGTCATTTAGTACTAAGATCGCGTGAATTTTTTTATCGAGATCACAATCTTTTAACGATTAGTCGTGCAGCTTTAGGGGAGAGCGGGGCACAACCTAACGCGGGGTTAAATGTAACACGAACCTTTTACATAGTTAGTCAGGATCAAGCAGGTTGTGTTTCCGCTCTTTTTCTCTCGCTGCCAGAAGACGGTCTCCCGCGAATTTGCGGAAAGTTTTGATAATATTTCGTGAAGATACTGGACAAAGAGTGTTTTGACACCATGCAAGCAAATTTTTTCATCATAGGTTTTTTTCGGTTTCTGAGTTGGGTGTATACGTTTCCAAATCTAACTTTATATTGCCTTAATCACTATCTTGTTGGCTCAAACATAGCACCATTTTGAAACATGTCAGCAATTCCTAGCGACTGTTAGCTAGGCTTAAAATATGTAATACACAGCGGGGTTAGTTGTAGCACAGTGTTTCAACTAAGCCGCCAAGTGTACATTGATAATCAAATGAAAACAGGGAGCCACACAACTTTTCAGGTTTGAGTATTTATTTATACATTTAACTTCGTTGGACTTTCACAAACAATGTTGGAATTTAAAATGTTTAAATTTTAGTTTACTATGCATTGATCACTTGTTTATTTATAAAAAATATGGCCTGTTTTTAATGCAATAAACCCTTTAAATTTTGATTTTAAGCTCATTTGTATTATTATTATTACTGTTATTATTATTAATAATAATTTTACATGCAGCTGTCACACACAAATCTAATTCAATTGCAATTACAATATTTTATGATTTTATTTATTATTAGGCCTATTTATTGCTAAACTGCTGCCCTTTTCTATGTCTCTATCCATGATATTGATCCATAATAGAAGGATAATTGGATGAGGGATGGATGTATGGATATCTATCTATACAGATGCACAAACAATATCAAACTATACAAATAAAATAGTACTGAATTATGTGTGTTACACACAAGTGTTACAACTAACCCCTCTGTCTGTTACAATTAACCCTGCATATGGGGTAAATTGTAACATTTGCACTTCTGTCACTTTCAGTGCAACAGTACAAAAATTGTAGGTCCTAGAATAAAACTTTAAGTGTTCATTTGTAGCAGAGATGTGTATGTTGCTTGTGTAAAAAAAAGTTGAATCTAACTTAATAATTTTTTTAATAATTGAGCCAAAACCAAAATGTGTTAGGTTGTGCCCCGCTACATTGTATAAGACATCAATTAAAAGATGCATTCGAGTTTACACCCAAACTCATGTTTTCATAGTTTCCCCCTCAGCCCAGCATCAGCTGAAGAGTGTGTGTTTGACCGCAGTGTGTGTGTGTGTGTGTGTCAGTGAGGGGCTTTTCTGATTCTCACTCATTCTGAAGGATCTGACGGCCAGCTGGCAGCACTCGTCCTCTACATGCGCTAATTCCCAATTACTGCACCTCTTCTCTTAGGACACCCACCGCAGATGGTGCCACTACACAAATCCAACTCTCTCTCTCTCACACACACACACACACACACACACACACACACACACACACACACACACACACACACACAGTAAACGCATCTGCTTAAAGGACAAACCCTGCCAACTGCAGATGCTCAGCCTCATAATGCAGAACTCCTCATGAGCCACTTGTTGCATTGAATCCTTTAATTACAGGCTTTAGAGAAGCAAAACAAAACATAGGCTATATAAAGACTAATAATGACGATAATAATATAATGATGTGTGTCACAACAGTGTCCTGTACATAAAAATGTCATCTTATACATGAACTGTTTTCTAAAGCTTCATTCTACTGTTCAAAAGTTCGGGGTTTGTTCAATATTTAAAAGTTTTTTTTTTATATAAGGCTGCATTTATTTTATACAAATTTCTATATGAATACGTGTTAAAATTATTTACGTGTAATTTATTCCTGTGATCAAAGCTGAATGTTCAGCATCATTACTCCAGTCTTCAGTGTCACATGATCCTTCAGAAATCAGTATAATATGATTGATGCTCAAGAAACATTTCTGATTATTATCAATGTTGTGCTACTTCATATTTTGTGGAAACCGTGATACATTTTTTCATTTTTTAGATAGAAAGTTAAAACGAACAGCATCTGAATATAAATCTTCTGAAACATAAATGTCTTTAGTCTGTCACTTTTAATTGAAAAAAATCTAACTAAACCCTTCACACGTTTTTTTCATTACTCAAATGAGCTTTAGAAATATGTACTCATAATCATAAAGACGTGTCTCTTACCCAGCTTGAACATCAATGACAGCAGGACTGCTCTTTTATATCGTAAATAAATCCGTCCAAACTCCATGTCCTGAAGAGATGCTCGACTTCCAGCCTAAACCTGCGGACACGTGTGGAAATATTCCCACATCATCGTGTTTTCATCCTGAGTGAAGCTCTGTGTGTTCTCGGAGTCTGAGTCTCTCTCTCTCACACACACACACACACACACACTCTCTGCGGGATGATGGAAAACACGGCGTGGACCTTTATCCTTTATCCTGCTTTCAAACTCCCTTCTGCTGGATAGAGGTGTACAGTCTGTCAAATCCTCATCTCTCTCTGTGTGTGTGTGTGTGTGTGTCTCTCTCTCTCTCTCTCATACACACACACTATGATTGTCACTGAAGAACTCCTCCCTCCCTCTCTCTCTCTCTCTCTCTCTCCCTCTCTCTCTTCAGGAGCAGATGGCCATTACCTCGGACCACTTTTACATGACCTTCATAACAAATGAGTGTTAGTTTAAGCTAATTCCGCTGTTAAACCTGACATAAATGGGAAGAAAGAACATAGTAAACAGCTTAGAGGGAGAGAGATTAAAACCCCTTAACTGTCACCGTCCCACAGGTGGGACGTTTGCCATTATATTTTTAAAACAATAATATCTTAGTAAAATCCTAAAGTAATATTGACAAACTATATATCATTTGAAAGCTGACAATCTCTAGTTTTCATATGTGGCGGCTGTTTTTTAAAATAAATTACATAGTAGCAGTAATTTATCAATTTGCAACAAGAATATTTCATATGCATTAGGCGTGTTATGACCTTTATTTTGAAATGGCAATAAATATGAAAAATCATGAAAGATTGGTAGAAACCTCAGTTTGTTTTCATGCCAAGAGTTCAAAAGATAACACCAATTCAATTGTATTAGAAAAAAAGGTCTGAATATGTTTCAAATATAAAGAAAAATATTATGGATTCTCGATGTGTGATGCGGCTGCGAGCTATAACGCACATGTGTGCTCTCTTTATGTGTTTATTAGAGGTTGAATTCAAATCAAATATTGTCAAACCACCCATACTACTTCTAAATAGGATGTCTACTTCATAAATTGTATGAAAATTATGGAAATACATGGTTCAGATCACTCAAAACATGGAGGCGCCCTTATATGGTCAGTAAGGAAGCTTGGCTGTCCTAGTGAAAGAAATTGGTACTGCGCCCAAATAAAATCTTACTGAAAGATTATTTTTTGAGATATTAGCCTAAAATTTGGAACACAACTTCTTAAGATTTTTGGCTTTCATTTTCTTGCAGTTTTAGAGTAAAATATATTTTGTAATATATATATTTTATATAAAATTTTTATAATTAAATTTTTACATTGTTAATTTTCATAAACTCAAACTTAAATAACTTTTTTTCTATTTCACTTTCATCATTTATTTCACTTCTACAACAATCTGGCAAATGTCTTCTTTAAAACAAGACCAACCATAGGTCTATATTCCAAAGCATTCTTGAATTACAACCATTTAAGTTTGCAAAGTGATTTTCATGTCTATGCGAAAAAAGTGGGGGTGACAGTTAAGGGGTTAAATAACATTAAATAATTATTTCGTCTCTCAATATGAAAGATGCATGATTAATAATAAAACTGCATGCATAATTATAACAATAATAAACAGAAAAAGTTGCTTAAAGTAGCTTTAGATTAAGTAAACTTTTAACCAAAATATCAAATATTAAAAGCAGTGTTACTATCATTAAGAAGCTATTAATATTTAGAATGTTTTTATTTGAATATTTTTAGTTTAGTTAATTTGCTCAGTAATTTTGTTGTAAGTTTTTTGTTGTTACTTTAATGTTAATGTTTTATTTATTTCAGTTTTAGTTATTTCATTCATTGTAAACAAAATAATTAGTGTATATATACAGTATATATATATTATTTTAAGTTAAAAATGTTTTTATGGCTTTAGTTTTAGTTAACTTTAATATCCCTGGTTAAGAGTAAAAAACACACATTTGAACATGTAAAATAATGTATTTTTATATATATTTATCTCCTTATCTCCACTCACTCAGTTAACATTCTAGTAATATAGTCAAGTTACAAAAGAAAAATTATATTAGGCTATTTTACACTTTTATTATTATTTTTTTTAACATACATTAAAATAGTTTAACAGTAAAAAAATTAAAAAAAATAATAATATGATAGAATATAATATTGTGCACATGATTCTGAACGCAGCTGATTGGCTTTGACATGAACACAGATCTGATCTCATAAACACTCACGCTGGTTCATGGTTGTAAACATATTCCTTCACACACACACCACATGCCCGAGTCCAGTCTGCATTCCTGACGGGACACACAGTCGTCTCAGCGGGAGTCCTCTTCAGGATCCGTCTAATGCTGGAAAACTTCCAGACGTTTTATTCAAATGAGGGAGTTTAAGAGCTTTACTCTTTACTCTTTACGCTTTACTCACTCATGTGTTTCACTCGAAATCAACCGTGTTGAAAAGTTGTAAAATGGACCCAATGTTTGTTCCTATACAGCCTAAGAAACATATGAATTATGAATTCCTATAAGACTGTTCTGCATTGCAGGACATCAGACCATCAGTCTCTGATGTAGGAACAAGTGGAACAAATCAGAATCGAAACATCACATGTGGTTTGTGCTGTTCACACTTATGAAAAAAATAATAATGAAAATACAGATCCGAGTCGCATGAGAGCAAAAAATCTGATTCAGGCCAGAGATTCATGAAACCTGTTACTTTCTCCCAGTCCACTTTCACTGACGCTGCAATAATGCTGCATTACTGGGGAAACTCGAATATCGTGCAAAAGTATTTCAGTAATTCAAATTAAAAGGTGCACTAATATATTTAGTAGCCTATATATACCTATATACATATGCATGATTATACTTTTCAGAGGGCCGACATTTTTGTATTTAAAATCCTTTTTTTAATTGATTTCATGTAATATTCTAATTTTCTGAGATTTTGGAATTTGGGGTTGTCATAAGCTGTAAGCCATAATCATCAAAATGATAACTTTTGCTCGATATTCTAATTATCAAGTTTCACCTGTATTATATATGGGGAACATTAAATGATTAAATATCATTTAATAGAATATATATACAGTGAGAATAATAAGGCGCCTTTAAGAAAGCAATCGTGTGTGACGGCAGTATGACGTGTGTTGGAGGAATCCCCGTCTCACTCCGCTCTACATCTGACTAACATCACTATTATTACAGCATGAACTTTAATTAAAGGATATAACAGCAGTCAGCAGATAATGAAGATGAGTGAAAACACACACACACACACACACACACTTGACCGGATCACTGTTAGGAGTGACCACAGAAAGGATTTCATCATCCTCTTCTTCACTGACAGAAGAAGACTTTCAGCTCATCAGCAACTATCACTTTGTCAGCCTCTTTCTAATCTATAAACCTTGTAAAGCCTGGCACATGAAAATGCCTTTTTTTTTATGGAACAGTTTGAACCTTTAGACAATATATTTAGGTTTTCATGTTTTTTGTTCAGTATTATAACAGCCGTTATAGCATGTTATAGTGTAAACTTCAGAGGCTCAAACTGAGCACAAATATGCAATTTGTTTCAGATGCAGATTGTCCCGCTCTGAGAATACAAACGCAGTTTTATTTGGAAGGGTAATCCAAAGACGTAATCCAGATAACAGGCAAGAGGTCAGAAACATGAAGTAAGCAGTCCAAACTAACAAAAAGGCAGGGACCGATCAAAAAGCAATTACACAAGACTTCGCAGGGAACGAGTGTGAACGCCAGGATCAGGCCCGTTTACACGTGTCACGTACATGCTTGTTTTGAAAAACTGAGACATTCCCCTTCGTTTGTGCCCTTCGTTTACACGCAAAAACTCTGGCCAGAATGGAGATTTTGGAAAACTTGGTTTGCACATTTGCATGTAAACTGATAAAAACTGAGTGTTATGCAGCCGACGTCACAGTATGCGACAGAACTTGCACTGCGTAAAAAGTGTGACCTGATGTGTTCACATCTTCATTTGGCTTTGGTGATCATGGATGCATTCAGAGTCGCAGTCGCATTTATGTTGAGCAAACCCTTTTCTTCTGTTAGCATCTGCAGACACAGCCGCTCGATCATGACCAGGTGTCGTTGTTATTCTCGGGATTCTGATCGGCTGACGTGGGCTTGAGACACCTACAGGTCTGGCATGCTCTTGACGGCATATATACACGGGTTTGTGTAACGAACACTTTTCTGAAAACTGACAGGTGTGCATGATGTTATTTTTAAAAACGGAGAGGGTGAAATGTCCGTTTATGAGAATAGCCGGTCACGTGTAAACATTGCCTAATATGGAGTGAGTTAAACAATGACACACAGGTGAGTGTGATCATGGCTGATTAGTCTCAGCAAAGGATTGTGGGAAATGTAGTTTGTGGATGTGTGGTGATTGTCTGGGTGTGAGTGCCCTCTGGTGGTGATCGCTCACTGGTTATCGTTACACTGATATTTATATTTATCTAGTAATTCTGATGCTTGTAAATCACAGAGATCTTTATAACCATATAACAGACTTCAAGTGCATATAAATATCAGTCGTTACTCTATATCTGCTAATAATGTCCGAGTAAGATGATATTTAAATGCTTAGTTTTATGATCAAATCTCTGTAGTTTTAAAACATATAATGCACCGCAACACAACGATTAACAGATGAACAAATAAACCTTCCTCAAAAGCCTGATCATATTTGATCCGCATGATTTTTCTAAAAGCTGATGTCTGGATAATCATGTAAAGCTGAGCTGCTTCAGTCCAGTAAGTGCTCATCTTGAAATATTACTAAATTATTCTAGCGTTTACTGTTTATAAATCAGTGCACATTTCTCAGCAGAAAGACATGAAGCTCGAGTTTGTACAATTACACTGAAAGACTTTTACTGGATAAAAGAGAGTAAATGATCAACCAGAGACAGAAGGATGAGGAGATCGTGAGTGACAGGTTTAGCAGATCATGTTCATCATTTAGAGCCTGACACAGCAGTTTTATATGATTAAACATGATTTTATAAAGGTTTGAGACATTAATAAAATCATACACCGTCTCAGAGATCATCATAGGAAGATATGCACTTTATACACTGAAAGAAAAATGTCCTTTGAAACAATTCTCACTCAGAAATTGCAAATAAAAAAATAGAAAATTGTTAAGTATAGCAGAGATTCAATCAGTTTCAGTGGTTAACAAAGAAGATTATAAGACTTTTGAATATTATTCATAAATAATATTCATTGTTATTATTCATTATTATAAATAATTGTATTTTTTGGCTAATATATATAAATATGTCATTATATTTCTATTTATAAGTAACTATTTCAGGCCATTTTCAGTAGATTTCCTCTGTAACACTTTATAATAAAGTTCAGTTATGTAAAGTCTGAACAATATTTTTCTTAGTGCAAAACTCCCAATAATCTGGGGTCAGAGCAATGCAACAATGAAAAGAAAGAGTGTAAACTCGGTCTTATCTGCTCTCCTGCTCAGATCGACGACGGCACGATCTCATCCCACAGGAACGTCACTCTGAAGGAATTCCAGCAGATCTTTCACCTCATTAATCATCTGGGAGTGTTTCACTCCAACGTCTTATTATACCGCCTAAGCACTTGAGGATCACAAAGCAGAGTCAATATCTGAGACGTGATGTCAAACTCAACGTTTGCATCTATTGAATCACCGTTACCGTCAAAATATGAGACTGTAGGAATGCAGTAAAAACCTGTTAATCGCTTCACTATATTAAGTGAGGGGACATTTCAATAAAATACTGTTAAATGTACTGTTAAAAGAACAAGCCATCTTATAATTCATTTATAATTTTATATCAGTAGGGTTTTATGTAACATCTTGAATGATTTTTGCATTATTTTGGTCTGAAAAAAAGGTATTCTTAGATTTTCTTCAGTATTTTTGTTTTGTATTTCCGTACAAATATCTAAATTGTATTTTCTGAAAAAAAAAAAATCTAAATGGAGTTTGTGCTTAAAACATGAATATCTGCCAATGGGGTCAGAAAAATACACAGTTTACCCTTTGAATTAACTTTATTTTTGACCCCATTGGCAAAAAAAATAATCTTGTTTTAAGCAAAAACTCCCTTCATTTTGACACATTTCTTAGTAAACAAGACTCAATCTTCAGTTATTTTGCTTCTCAAGTAAATGCATCTTTATTAAGAATGTTTAGATATTAAAACCAGAGAAAAACTCATGATGGTGTTTATGGTTTGTGACACTGCACCTTCTACATATTGATATTTTTCTCAGCTTGTGAACAGCTTTGATTCATCATGTGACTTGCTCTTCACCACATGTGTTATTATGGTGGCTGTACATTATAAAGGTGAAAAACTGATTTTAGTTCTAACATGAATCAGTTAATAGCTATATAGGCCTATAGTTTCGCTGTAAATTTAAGTTAAATTCGTTAAACCTAAATGTTGTGACTGTATTTGTATAGTAAAGTTCTGTTTAATAACAGGAATGAATCTGGTTAGGCTTTAGTTGTTGTGAAGAAGTAAAAAAAAAAAAACAAAAAAAAAAAAACACGTTTTACTGGCATAATCTGAATGACTCAAAAAGCAACAAAAAGGAGCCGAATCATCCGTTCATAATGAACAGCCTCATTTTCAAGCGAAATGAGGAGCTGGCCTGACTCATGATGTGTCCCGATGAGTGTTTCGAGCTCATATGCTGTAGTGTATTCAGCCACAGGTTTAATCATGGGAGTCAGATGGTGTTTGATACGGACACCAGCCCTGGACATCAGAGGGAATCAGCTTCTGAAAGAGCTTGTGTTCTTACACACTCGGATCCTTAAAGGAACACTCCACTGTTTTTGAAAATAGGCTCCTTTGTCGAGTTTTACCGTTTTTTTTTTTTTTTATCCATTCAGCAGATCTCCGGGTCTGGCGGTAGCACTTTTAGCATAGCTTAGCATAGATCATTGAATCTAATTAGACCGTTAGCATCTCTCTCAAACAAATGACCAAAGAGTTTATATATTTTTCCTATTTAAAACTTCTTCTTCTGTAGTTACACCGTGAACCGACAGCTTAAGAAAACGCCAAATTCAAAATTAGAATATTGTGAAAAGGTTTTCATAGCAAGCCATAATCATCAAAATTATAACAAATAAAGGCTTGAAATATCTCACTTTGCATGTAATGAGTCTATATATTAGTTTCACCTTTTAAGGTGAATTACTGAAATAAATAAACTTTTGCACGATATTCTAATTTTTCGAGTTTCACCTGAACCCCATTGAACCTTTTTTCTAAGAGTGATATCACAAAAATTGACAATTTCCAAGTACAATTTCAAAAACGTTTCATAGGATGAATGTTGAGTCCTTAAGATTTCAAATAATCCCTAATTTATGACGATTACTCAAATAAAAAGGGCACTAAACAGATTCCCACCGACTCTGAGGGTGACCGTGAATCGTCAGTAATATGATCAGTTTCACTGCATTGACACTATTGGATGAACTGCAGTTGAGCTGCTGGATCATGACTAACTTTGCAACTGAATTGAAACTAATACTGAACTAAAGTGAGCAGGAAAAGGACACTTATCTTCTGTAGATACCTTACAACTGAATTTGTTTCATAATTGATGAATTTTACAAAACAAACAGTTATCTTCCTGTTTATTACCATGAAGCTGCTTTGAAACTGTTAAAAGCGCTAGACTGGAGTTAGACTAAAACAATCGCTTGATGTTATTGTACGTAGCCTACTTTTACTGAGGTTGCAGTGAAGAATACATTTGATCAACATTCATATTTTAAAATAATAGTCAGTCATTCACTGACCCTCATGTTGTTGTGAAACCGACAGTGATCTTCATATCATCCACTCACATGTTTGTTTCCCTGTTGCATTAATTAATCTGTCAGATATTAGCGCCCTCCACTGGAAACTGTCAGTCTCAGCACTAACTGCACTAAAGCACTTGTGCGTGTTTGGTTGTAAAGCAAGCAATTCTTTTCAACCTGACTTTATACTCTAGAGTTACATTCATCCATCACTACATTCATGATGGTCAGGAGGATACTGAGAAACGCTGTCTGATAATGACAAGATATATATCAAGGTCAGTTAACTAACAAACACTTGAAGGGTGAAATAAAGGGCTTTCTCCAGTTTATGTGTGTGTGTGTGTGTGTGTGTGTGTGTGTGTATTAGAAATATATATACAGTACTGTGCAAAAGTTTTAGATCGGTAAGATTTTTTATGTTTTTAAAAGAAGTCTCTTCTGCTCATCAAGGCTGCAATTATTTGATAAAAAATACAAACAAAAACAGTCATAATGTGAAATTTTATTACAATTTAAAACAGCTGTTTTCTATGTGAATATACAGTAAAGTGTCATTTATTCCTGTGATCAAAGCTGAATTTTCAGCATCATTACTCCAGTCTTCAGTGTCACATGATCCTTCAGAAATCATTCTAATATGATGATTTGATGCTCAAAAAACATTCATTATTATTTTCAATGTTGAAAACAGTTGTGTACAATTTTTTTTCCCAAAATTCTTTGATGAATAGAAAATTCAAAAGAACAGCGTTTATTTAAAATAGAATATTTTCTAACATTATAAATGTCTTTACTGTAACTTTTGATCAGTTTAACTCATCCTTGATGAATAAAAGTATTGATTTATTATATTTCTTTCCCCCAAAAATAAAATTTAAATTCTTACTGACCCCAAACTTTTGAAGGGTAGAGTTTAATGTTACAAAAGCTTTAGATTTCAGATAAATGCTGTTCTTTTTTAGTTTCTATTCATCATAGCATCATGAAATAAAAATGTAAAAAACTGTTTTCAACATTGATAATAATAATGAATGTTTCTTGAGCATCAAATCATCATATTAGAATGATTTCTGAAGGATCATGTGACACTGAAGACTGGAGTAATGATGATGATAAATTCAGCTTTGATCACAGGAATAAATGACACTTTACTGTATATTCACATAGAAAACAGCTGTTTTAAATTGTAATAATATTTCACAATATTACTGTTTTTTTTTTTTTATCAAATAATTGCAGCCTTGGTGAGCAGAAGAGACTTCTTTTAAAAACATAAAAAATCTTACCGATCTAAAACTTTTGCACAGTACTGTATTTATATATATAAATTATATATGTACATTATTATTATTTATATCATTATATATTTTATGCATGACACATGTGTCTATAATAACAGACCAACACGTGCAGGTATGCTCACAAGGACACTCATAAACACACGTGCAAACACACAAGCACACGTCAATTATTAAACAAACATGATACTGTTCAGAGAGAGAGAGAGACAGACAGACACACACACACACACACATCTCACCTGAACATCAACACACTCCCGCTGGATATTTCCCACAGGGTTATTCTGCTTCTCGATGAGCTCTGACCGTCGCTGATGGACACAGGTAAAATCATTACACTTTATTCTTTACACTTTCAGCCCCGATCAGACTCATGGACACTTCTGTTCATCGTCACATCAGAACACTGCGAGGCTGGAAAGCGTCCAAGAGTGTTAGTTGCGTAAATCTGTTTATAAAACACACACAGACTTAACGGAAAACACGAGTTTTGATAAGAGATCAAGAGATGCATTTATAAAACAAAAATATTCAAGAAAACCTACAAACAATCTGAATGTCGGGTAAAACTTAAGTTAATGCATTAGTTAACATTAACAAGGAGCACTCTATTATTACAGCATTTATTGACCTTTGTTAATGTTAGATTATAAAAAATACAATTGTTCATTGTTAATGTCAGCTCACAGTGCATTGACCAGCCGAGAAGAAGAGCCTCAATGAAACAGTTGTTCATTTGAAGAGCAGAAACGGCTCGCCGGCATCTCACCTGATCATGTCCATCTCTGAGGGTTTAAAGGGGCTTGTGTGTCAGCTCTGAATAATTCAGCCGCTGTTTTGAGGTGAAGTTTTCTCCACGAGACGTTTCAAGTAACTCTCGGGTGGAAGATTACAGGTCGTGTGTGTGGCACCTAAACTAAACCACCAGAGCAACTAGATTTGTGTATTTTCTAAAGAAAACTGCCTGTGCCAAAGCACTCTTGTGCATCCCTCAAACTTTCATCGAGTCAGAATTTGATACGCTGGTGTCGTTGAAAGTTTGGGGTCAGTAATTTTTTTTAAAGCAATTACTTTTATTCATCAATGATGCATTCAATTGATCAAAAGTTACGATAAAGGCATTTGTAATGTTACAAAAGATTTTCATTTTAATAAATGCTGTTCTCTTGAACTTTTGATTCATCAAAGAATCCTGAAAAAAGGACATTTATCATGGATTCCATCAAAATATGAATGTTTTCAACATTAATAATAATAAGTGGGGGATTTACTTACTTTACAATAAGGTCTCGTTTGTTAACAGCAGTTAATGCATTAGCAAACATTAAATAATGAGAAATAATTTGAAGCATTTATTAATCTTTATTAACATTAGTTAGTAAAATATTTACTGTTCATTTGTTTTTTCATGTTAACTGTTAACAAATAAAACCTTGAATTTTAAAAATGTATATTAGTAAATATTGAAATTACCATTTACTAAGATTAATAAAGGCCGTAGAAGTGTAGTGCATTGTTTGTTAATAATGTTAACAATTGAAATTTTCACCGAAATATTTTTCGAGTAGCAAATCAGTATGATTTCTGAAGGATCATGTGACACTGACGACTGGAGTAATGATGCGGAAAATTCAGCTTTTTTATTTTACTATATATTCACATAGAAAACAGTTATATTTCACTGTTTGACTGTATTTTTGATCAAATAAATGCAGCCTTGATGACCAGAAGAGAACATTAAAAAAATCGTACTGACCAGAAACCTTTGAACAGTGATGCAATATAAAGTAAATCTGAAAATAACATCACATTTGTTCATCAGCCACTCCTCCGAACTTCCCCGATGATCCACGACGGCTTCATCGAAGTCCTCCTGGGCTCCAGGAAACTCCTGACTCGTCCACACAGCGAGAGCCCACGATCCTTCCCAGCGTTCCAGCGTACGACTCCATCAGCATCCTCACCGCCGGCCCGACAAACGACACGGACAGCGTCCAGACGGGACACCCGGTGACCGACGGAGACAGCATCCAAACGGGACACCCCGCGTACGACACCGACAGCAACCAAACGGCCCATCTGGCGTACGAGACGGACAGCAACCGGACCCTGAACCCGGCGTTCGACACGGACAGCACACACACACTCCACCCCGTGTACACACTGGACAGGGGGACCATGGAGGGAGTCCCGGGGCCTCCTGGAGGAGACGGTCCGACCTCCAGCATCTCACCGCCTCCGTACACCCCTCCGGACCCGAAAACAGCCTACCTCATGTTCCCCTCACCGGTGACGCATTACCCCAACCAGCCCGTCATCACATGTCAACCGGGAGCCAATCCGCCGGCTTTCTACCAGCCCTCCTTCCTCCCGCCCGCCACATACCCGTCCTACACTATAGTAAGATCACGCTTTCTCTCGAAACTCTGGGGATGTGAACCGATATGAAAATTTTGGCCGATACCGGTAACCGATAATTCTTTATATGTGACCCTGGATCACAAAACCAGTCATAAGTCGCACGGGTATATCAGTGGTAATAGCCAACAATACATGGTTACAAAATTATCCATTTTTCTTTTATGCCAAAAATTATTAGTATATTAAGTAAAGATTATTGTTCCGTTAAAATATTTTGAAAATTTCTGACCGTAAATATATAAAACGTATTTTTGTGAGTGAATGCGGCCCAATCACGGATATAAATACACAATGCACATTTTCTCAATGTTTAAAAAAATGTTGCACCCTCAGATGAAAGCCGATAACCCGATATATTGTCCGATAAACCTGTAGGAAACATGGCACATGTAGGAAACCTCATGAATTACGGCTGTTTTAGATCGGCGTGTATTTTTCCGGTGTGCATGTTAACCGAGCAGTGCATTCACGCAGCGAGCTGAAGCGGGTTTTGGCGCCAAGTCTATTTTGCTGCGCTGCTCACGCTCAATTAAAGTGAAAGCACACCTTTGATGGACAAAATAAATATGATTTCACACAAAAAGTGCCTAAAATGCACATGATATGCATGTCTAGTGTGTTTTAACAAGAATTGGAGTAGGCTATGTCAGAAAAGAAAGACTCAAAAATATTTATAGAAAATGTACCAATTTAAACTTGTCTTAATTATTCAGTTTGAGTAAAACTATATGGCGTTTTATAAAATAAAAATAAAAAAATATTTGTGTGTGCTGTAAAGTGGTTCGAAAAAACGAAATCGGAATCGGCTAAAATCTGTATCGGCAGATCAAACTCAATGAAAAATCGAAATCTGCCTAGAAAACTGTAATCGGTTCATCTCTATAATCTTTCTGATAGGCTGGTATCAAACACCATCACATACTCTGATGTTCACCTAGATGTTTTATTTATTTATTTCTACATTTTCCGTAGTATTGTCGATGGGTTCAATAACACATCCTGCAAAAGGGGGCCTATGAGCAATATATTTGTTACAGTATTTATTCATCTTTGTTAATGTTAGTTAATAAAAATACAACTGTTCAATTGTTTGTTCATGTTAGTTCACAGTGCATTAACTAATGTTAACAAATACTACCTTTGATTTTTATACCGTATAAGTAAATGTTGAAATTAATATTAACAAAGATTAATAAATGCTGAATTGGTATTGTTCATTCTTAGTTCATGTTAACTAAGGTAGCTAACTAATGAACCTTACTGTAAAGTGCTACCAATTCAGGTTATTCTTGTATTGGTTTTTAAAGCAACACCAAGTAACTTTTCCTCTGCGGTCCCCCTACTGGTTGGAAGCGTAATTGTCCATTACCGCTGTCAGAAATAATTTAGCCTACCGTCACACGCACGCTCGTTGTTTATCCAGCACCGGCTTTGGAATGAACGATGTCCACAGACAAGGTGGAGTATGTTGCATGATTTCATGAAAGTATGATGTATTGCGACATCAGAAACGAAGAAAAACTAAATAATGACTATTGTAACGCTTGTCGTAAAGCAAGTCAAATTTGTAGTTGTCTTATGTCTCATTAGAACTACAGAAACGCGACCCAATCAGTCAGTCTTACATAGTGTGGTTATAGCAGATATAGGACCGCAATGCGGAGGCATAAATGCCTTTGACCGTGTTACGACTTGATGAACCACTGAAACGATTTTGGAAACATTATTTTAAGGTAAAAAATCTTACTCAGTGTTGCTTTAAGAAAACAATAAGTCACTTTGGATAAAAAGCATCAACCAAATGACTAATGATAAGGTCTGGAGCCTCAGGTTTAGTGATTGTCAGAGTGGATGTATTTCAGTACATGAACGGGCCGGCGCTGGGAGAGGAGCAGCCGCCCGTACCCAAAGATTACCTGGTGGAGTCTCTGCTGGTGACCATCTTCTGCTGCCTCATGACTGGCCTCGTCGCCGTCATGTACTCGTACGAGGTCAGCGCCTGAAACACAATGCATGATGAGTACAAACACACACACACAGACCGTATTCATTAATCCTGACCTCTGACCTCTCTGCAGACGCGCGCCGCGCTGACCAGGGGTGATATCCGTGAAGCTGAGAAAACGTCCCAGAAGGCTCGTCTGCTCATCATGTTCAGTTTGATGTTCGGCATATTTGTTTTTGTGGGCTGGATTATTTATGTGGTGATTGTGCTCTGCGCATAAAAACTACTGACAGATAAAACATTAATTACATAATCTACCGTTCAAAAGTTTGGAGTTGGTAAGATTTTTTTTTTATTAGTCTCTTCTGCTCACCAAGGCTGTGTTATATATACAGCAAAAACAGTGAAATATTATTAGTTTAAATCAGCTGTTTTCTATTCAGCATCATTACTCCAGTCTTCAGTGTCACATGATCCTTCAGAAATCAGTATAATATGATGATTTGATGCTCAAGAAACATTTATGATTATTATCAATATTGCTTCATATTTAGTTTTTCAGGATTCAAAAGAATAGTATTTATTTGAAATAGAAAAGTTTGTAACATTATACATGTTTTGCTGCACTTTTGCTGCATTCTTGCTGGATAAAAGTATTAATTTATTTTAAAAAATCGTACTTACTCCCAAGCTTTTGAACGATAGTGTAACTGCTGAGAAGAAACTAGTTTCACAGCATGGAGAAATCACTTCTCATTCTATACTATTATTCTCAAATGAGGAAAATAGTAATAATCAAGTCATTAAAACGCTGAAATAACTCTAATGGAAGTGCATCTGAAAACGGCGTCTCAACGTTTGACTGTTTGAGTACAATATGCAGCAAATACAGAAAACTGACACTACTGTATATGATTCTCGTATTAACAGCACAAAATGTCCCCTGTTGTGTGAGATTTAAACACTGAAGTCTTACATTGTAAACAGATTTAACCTTGACTTCATTGTATCAAAGTGTATTATACTGTAGCATTTCAAGTTCCAGAAGCAAATCATTGATAGAGTTTGTATTCAATGAAGTGACAACCAACCCTGATTATATAATTTCTTCCTAGAATCGGAAATGAAACACCGTCCTGTTACTGGTAATAAACCTTGTGCCTTTGTTGACTTTATTACATGAAGACTACCGTCATCTATAATTGCTAACTAACTGAATTATGTGTACAGTCTCTCTGTGTGACATTTATGTAGTCACACCATGCAGCACTCAATTAAAAAAAGCTATTTATGTGTTTAAATTATCAGTGAAGACCTTGAAAAAGATATATATCAATAAAATGACTTTTATTACATTATTAAGCCTGATTCTCTCCGCATGGTTTGGAGAGCTTGCATTAAATACAATAAAGAGCAAAAGAGAGCTGGAAAAACGAGAAGTGACCAACAGAGGGCGTCACTGCAGCACTAAAATCAAAAACGAGGGTTATATGGGTTCATGAATTTATGAATTCAGTTTTGGCCATTATACATAAACCATAGTGACTTGCAATACAAAATGAAATAATAAGATGATCAGAAATCAAATTATACAATAAATACTGCACACTGAACACAATATCTAAATAACGTCACAAAATCTAAAATGTTTAGCTGCACTTTGGCACTAAAAATATAAATAAATAAATAAATAAACAGGAAGTCAGCTATGAAGCAGAACTCTAAATATAGAAAGGTTTGAAATGAATTTAAAATAAATACATTGATAGGCATCATATAAAACTGGATGTGCAGTGCAGTGGGTTCGTGATGGCATAAATCAATCAAGTATGGTTTGAATCAACAGAGCAACCTTGGATTTCAGAAACTATATAAATAAACAAAATGATCATTAATATAATTCAGTCAGAATAGTTGGAGAGACTTAAAAGAACAATGGAATGTGGCAACAGCACTTTTCAAAACAATAATAGTTACAATACAATTCTACACATATCTGTAAATCATGTCAAATTGGGCCTTAAAATTGAGATGCTTAATTTGTTTACATTTTGTCTAATTAAAAAATAGTTAAGTGGCACACACAGTGGCACATGTTCTGTCAGCTTCATCATGCATGAAAAACAAGAATTTAAGGCTGGAGATCAACATTCATATTCTGGACACTGCATGTAATATTTATTTTGACGTTGTTTGCAGTGATGAACGCTGAGACGCAGTTACATCACGTCTTCATGAGACGCAGTTAAGGCTGTGTTTCATTTAGGCTTTATGGAGGTCATACGAAACGAACTCAGAGCAAACATGTTAGTGCTTAGACGGTGTAGATAAACATTTCATTTTGAGCTTAGATCAGTGGTCAGCTTCAGGAAAACCTGAATAAAGATTATTAACTATATTAAAAGGCAGAAAAGACATTCTGACTGACCACAGAACAGTTTCTAGTGCAGAAAACAGGCACATACATGCATGTGCTCGTAATGAACGTTTCAGGCATTTGTGAATTAATTGTTAGTTTTGTAATGGTGAATTATTTGTGTGATAGTCTGAAATTTAAAAAGAATTATAATGTTCTATGAATTATAATGCTGACTAATACCTTGGGTATTAACATCATAACTCATAAGGGTTTGATGTTCGGTATTTAAAAAGAAGGACGGATTATAATCTTACTGCGATGCCCTGATTTCCACTCAATGTCTGTCAATATTCATGAGCTTCTCCAAAATCATGTTAAAACTGTCAAGCGACATCGTGAACATCTTAAATATTAAAATCAAACAGAAATAAAGCCCCCTGACATGCATGTAAACATACAATAGTTTGCGTTTCAGTAAATAAACCCACGCATGGGTCGATCTCATAAGCATCCATGATTCAGTTTGGGTGTTAAAGCTGGAAACTGTGTGTCAGGACGTTTGTTTCTCGCCTCTTTAGCTCAACAGCTCCAGATATGTAACAGGCACCTTCCCCCTCTGGTTTCCTCTCTCTCCGATCAGCCAATCAGAGTCCATTCCAGGCACGGTGTACACAGTGATGAGCTGATCGTCCAATCAGAGGATGGAGAAATACATTTCATCAGTTTAGAGTCTAAATGCCTTTTAACTAAATAGAAGGCTAAGGATTTACTATATTAAATCTATTAAATTTTACTATATGTTTTTTACTATATTCACAATGTTTAATTTTTTCACCAGCAAAATTATTGTGAATATATTAGGGATGCACCAATCTGAACATTTCGGCCGATACCAATAACCGATAACTCTTTATATTTAAAAGGCGATAACCGATATATTGGCCGATAAATCTAAATCCAAATTTTTGTATAATTTTTGAGAGCCTGGTTATAAAAACTAAAGTCTCACCATTAAAATCCATGTCCCAAGAACCCAATTACAATGATGTTCTCATGTTTTATGTAGCCTATATGACAGACTTGTGCTGCACATGTTGCTCATAATTGTATTTTTCTTTTTTGAAGTGATTCCAATCATATTTCAAGCAATTCAAAACCATCATGTTGAACAGTGCACATCTGAAGCGTCTCAGCTGAAGAAAATAATACATTATTTATGTATTTAAGCTTTAATATATATTAGGCAAATATCGGACCGATAACGATAACATCAAATAGAACATTATCAGCCAATACCGATATGGTGGCTGATATACTATATTGTCCATCCCTAGAATATATTTGAATATTTAATAATTCACCAACTGTAAAGTATATTATCACTGAGTAATATATAAAAAATTTGATATATTTAGTAGATCCAACTTTACCTGCGTATACAGTACACTCATGTAAAGCAATATACAGTATATAGCACATCTCAGATGCACAATTGTTTATATCATCGGAAAAATGTAAACTGTACTATTGCACAGTTCTAAATATAAAGTTTGATTTATAATATATCCAGGTTTTTCTGCATACTTACAGTAGATAAAGCGATATATAAGATATAGCAAATCTGAACTGCCATATTATTATTATTATTAATATAACTATATTATCGCCCAGCTCTTTATATAAAGTTGAATATACAGTATAAGTATGTCCAACTTTATCTGCACGCATACAGTATTCTTGCATAGGACGATATAAACTTGAATCGTTGCAAAAGGTAAACTATATTATCATCCATCTGCTAAATGTGACTATAATGCATAATATATTAAGAAATTATCTTAATGATTTGATTACAATATGTATTGTGAAAATGCATTTACCTTGATTATATTAACCAAACCTATTAATATTAAATAGAAATTGAAACTAGCCAATATAATGCCTATAATGCATTGCATCTCTGTAACTCAGTGAGAAATAATTTAGGGCGGGACTTCAGGATACAGATTTATACGTTGATATTGTTTAAGAGATCACATAGAACATCATTGGACGTTATCATGAACTTGAATGTCTTTCAGCAGACGTCTGCTCACCTCATCAGCCATCAGCGAGAGCTCACTGGAGTCTCCAGCGTCGTAGGCGTACAGGACTTTGGCCTTGCGTGTGCCGCTGGCGGGCGGCTGCACTTCCTCGATCTGAAGAGCGTCGGTGTCTGGAGACGGAGAGTTCAGGGGCAGGACGGCGGACGGGTCTGTGGGGCTGCCGACACCGTGGGAATTCACCTCCAATGAGTCGGGGCATCCTCTGAAAGAGAAGATTGATGGAGGAGAGCTGTGACGACTCTGCTGACTCGTGCGTCCACTAACAAGACCACAAACTCAAAACTCACATGTCTCCACTGGAACTGCGAGCAGACAATGGGAAAAGTAAAACAATCATTTAGAATAATGTCATGTGATGAAGGTACACCAAAAAGTAAAGTAAAGATTTCCTCTTTAAGAAATCTTGGTAACACTTTAGTTTAGGGTCCAATTCTCACTATTAACTAGTTGCTTATTAGCATGCGTATAACTCGGATATGGGCTGTTTATTAGTACTTATAAAGCACATATTAAAGCCTTATTCTGCATTACCCAATACCTAAACTTAACAACTACCTCACTAACTATTAATAAGCAGTAATTAGGAGTTTATTGAGGTAAAAGTCATAGTTAATCCTGAGAATTGGACCTTAAACTAAAGTGTGAACGAAATCTTTAATTTAATGGGTTGTACTTTACAATAAGGTTGCATTTGTTAACTAAATTAAAGTGCACATATTATGCTATTTTAAAGGTTCCTAATTTAGTTTTTTTGTCTCCTACAGTAGGTTTACATGCATCTAAGATAAAGGGGAAAAAATATAAATGTTCTCATAATCTACATAGCAGCATCCACTCTTTTCTCACAGTGCAGCTCTCTTTCTCTTGGCCTCTCTTTCCTAAAGCCTGCTCTGCTCTGATTGGCCAGATGGCCAGGTTAGATGTGATTGGTTGATCGCTTACAGCGCCTGCAGAAAACCAAACAGCCATTACCATATCTGAATTTCAGCTCCAGATATTCCTCAGCACTTTACACACAGTGCAGCCAATAGACAATAGGGATGTGCATCTCCATAGCTGAGACCGATGCGATACGCATCTCGATGCACAGCCAACGATTCGATACATTAAAGATACATATAAGCATCTACCGATGCGATGCGATACGATTCACTACTTTAACGATTCGGTGCGATCCGATTTCGATTCGATTCAACGCGATGCGATTCAATGTAATACGATCCAATGGAGAAAAATATGATGCCATGCAATTCAATATTGTATAGATAGTTAACTTTTATTTCTTCTGTTCAGACATACAACAAATCATAAAGTAGCTTAAGTGCCATATATCTGACTTTTAACGCATGGCTCTTTCACAAACACAAGATTAGGCTAGATAAAAACAGACATACTTTTCCTGTCCTGTCTCCAGTTACATTTTTTAACAGCTCACACATTTAACAGTGAAACAATCTAAGGATGCTCAGGGATAAACAATAAAGAAATGTTCCTAATGTGATTTCAGCAGGTAGGCTAACAGTGACCAGAAAGCAGGTGCTGTTTCAACATAAACAATAATACAAATAAAAATAAACTTTCACAGACAGGTCTTTCATAACTGTATTCAATATATATATATATATAATAATAATAATAATAATAATAATAATATATATATAATATAATATAATATAATATATATATATGAAAAACGATTATTTGGAGTCACAGGCTCCTAAACCAGATTAACTTAAATGTCCTACTTTAAGGTTTAAATGTAGCCTATAGGTGATATCAGGACACGCCTCGCACTCGTAGTGTTGTGATACGTCATATTCACGTACAGCAGCGTCAGCAGTGGTGATGAGAGAACGCGCACGAGCAACAGTTTAGAAAGAAGAAATCAATCTAGTCGAACTGGACGCGCGAATGAGGCGAAATCGCAGGACCTCCAGGCTCCAGACCCGCGTCAACGCGTCTTTACATTGACTTAACATGGAAATCTCCCGCTACAGACGCTACATCTGCGTCCGGTGTGAACGCAGCAGTTACATAATGGTCACAAATGATTGGTCACTTTCTAAAATAGTAAAAGTATAACGCATCTACTAATAATTATATATGAATAAATCTTTTTTTACCGATGCAGATATGTTAGAACCGATGCATCGCGTTACAAATGCCAACTTGTATCCGATGCACACTTACAGTGGGGCCAAAAAGTATTTAGTCAGCCACTGATTGTGCAAGTTCTCCTACTTAGAATGATGAGCGAGGTCTGTAATTTTCATCATAGGTACACTTCAACTATGAGAGACAAAAGGAGAAAAAAAATCCAGGAAATCACATTTTAGGATTTTTAAAGAATTTATTTGTAAATTATGGTGGAAAATAAGTATTTGGTCACCCACAAACAAGCAAGATTTCTGGCTCTCACAGACCTGTAACAACTTCTTTAAGAAGCTCTTCTGTCCTCCACTCATTACCTGTATTCATGGCACCTGTTTGAACTTGTTATCTGTATAAAAGACACCTGTCCACAGCCTCAAACAGTCAGACTCCAATCTCAACCATGGCCAACACTAAAGAGCTGTCGAAGGACACCAGGAAGAAAATTGTAGACCTGCACCAGGCTGGAAGAGTGAGTCTACAATAGGCAAGCAGGTTGGTGTGAATAAATCAACTGTGGGAGCAATTGTAAGAAAATGGAAGACATACAAGACCATTGATAATCTCCCTCGATCTGGGGCTCCACGCAAGATCTCATCCCGTGGGGTCAAAATGATCATGAGAACGGTGAGCAAAAATCCCAGAACTACACGGAGGACCTGATGAATGACCTGCAGAGAGCTGGGACCAAAGTAATAAAGGCTACCATCAGTAACACACTGTGCCGAGAGGGACTCAAATCCTGCAGTGCCAGGCGTGTCCTCCTGCTTAAGACAGTACCTGTCCAGGCCCGTCTGAAGTTTGCCAGAGAGCATGTGGATGATCCAGAAGAGGATTGGGAGAATATCATGTGGTCAGATGAAACCAAAATAGAACTTTTTGGTAAAAACTCAACTCGTCATGTTTCGAGGAAAAAAAATGCAGAGTTGCATCATACCTACTGTTAAGCATGGGGGAGGAAACATCATGCTTTGGGGCTGTTTTTCTGCAAAGGGGACAGGAAAACTGATCCGTGTGGAGGGAAGAATGAACGGGGCATGTATCGTGAGAATTTAAGCCAAAACCTCCTTCCATCAGTGAGAGTCTTGAAGATGGAACGTGGCTGGGTCCTCCAGCATGACTACAATCCCAAACACACCACTCGGGCAACGAAGGAGTGGCTCCGTAAAAAGCATTTCAAGGTCCTGGAGTGGCCTAGCCAGTCTCCAGACCTCAACCACATAGAACATTTGTGGAGGGAGTTGAAAGTCCGTGTTGCCCTGCTCTAGAGGAGATCTGCATGGAGGAATGGGCCAAAATACCAGCTACAGTGTGTGCAAACTAGAGGATGGATACCCGACCCGAGCCCGACGGGACCCGCCGGTACCCGACGGGCCGGGCCGGGTTCGGACAGATATTTAGAAATTATGTTCGGGTTCGGGTCGGGCTCGGTCACATCAGAGGCATTGAACATTTTTTATTTAAAACAGCTTATGTAGGTAGCAAATGTGCCTGATGCTTTCACTTGATGCAAACGTTCGTTTTGTGATTAAAATACCTGTAAAATATTACCATAACATCTGTCTTCCTGTGTGCGGAAATTTGTTTATGTAGCCGTGACAACGAAACACGTGCATGCACGCCTGTGTTAAGTGCGCTTGTTTCTGCGTACGCGCTGATGTGCTCGTCCTGTTGACATTTCCGAATGCCTTCCTACATTTGCTTAATAAAAAGCGGGCTTTCCACACAAACAAACGTACATGTGTCATTAGTATGAGAAAAAAATGGGATTTTAACTGTCGGTCTCGGGTCGAGCTGGGACATAAATATCTTTATGCCTGTCGGGCTCGGGTCGGGCTCGGTTACTGCTCTGTCGGACGCGGGCCGGGCTCGGACAGAAAAATTCGGCCCGATCCGCACTCTAGTGCAAACCTGGTGAAGACTTACAGGAAACGTTTGACCTCTGTCATTGCCAACAAAGGTTATGTTACAAAGTATTGAGTTGAACTTTTGTTATTGACCAAATACTTATTTTCCACCATAATTTACAAATTAATTCGTTAAAAATCCTAAAATGTGATTTCCTGGATTTCTTTTTTCTCATTTGTCTCTTATAGTTGAAGTGTACCTATGATGAAAATTACAGACCTCTCTCATCAATCTAAGTAGGAGAACTTGCACAATCAGTGGCTGACTAAATACTTTTTGGCCCCACTGTATTTAAATCGATGCATCGCATCGTTAGCTTTTATACCGATGCACCGATGCGAATCGATGAATCTTACCATCCCTAATAGACAAGCATTATACAAACGTGTTACAAACCTACATACGTTCATGCAGGAAGTGAGACTGGAATTACTGACGACTCGTTTTAGTTCAGAATCACTTCTTTCTTTTTAGGAGACAAAAACTCTATTTATCTGCACTTTGATCTGTGAAACTATGCAGAGCTTTTACATTCACAAACAGCTCTATTACACACAACATGAAAGGTAATATGTGAAAAACCATAATAGGGGCACTTTAAAATGAACTAGTAATAAACAATCATGTCCATTTTAACATTTACTAACATTTTCAAATCAAAAGCGGTCTCTGTTGACATTAGTTAATGCACAGTGAACTAACATAAATAAACAATTTCTATTAACAAGTAAGAAATATATTGCTCGTGTTAGTGAGACCTAATTGTAGTGTTACCATTTAATGTTATATTTTTTAGGACTGTTGTTTCATTTTGGAAAAATCATTCAATAACCCAAATTGGATTTTGTGCATGCTAAACATCATTAAATATGAGGTGTGCCCACCTGCCCAGCTCTCTCTGCAGATCCTGCATGTATTTGTGGCACTGGTTGTAGTACACCGTCTGCGCTTCCACAAACTCACACAGGCAGCGCAGATGATTCACCTGCGCAGACACAAAAGACCTCATTAACCTGTACAAACACAGACTGCACTTCATTTGTTTGCATAAGGATAATAGATATTTAAGCTTGTTGTCAGAGTCTTTTGAAATATGATTTAGCCATTACTGAGTGATGTTTTGAGTTTCAACGTGTGCATATTTTGAGAGGTTATTAAGAAAGCCTTTAAGCCAATCCTGGCCATGAGGGTTATCCGTTTAAAGTGTCTTGTTTAACGTTAAACTATTCAAACAAACACTTCTGATCAGGTGTGTAGGGTTGGATATCGTTTGAATCTTAGTGATTCTGATTGATTTCCAGTTTTGATTCCAAAAAAATAAGCATATTTTATTTACTTTATTTTGTCTTTTTGCTAAACATTTTGCTGCAGATGAATAAGAGCACTTACGTGAGGAACTGTATCTATGGTTTTAACAAAAATACCACAGCAAAAAACAACTAAGTAATATAGTTACAAATTATTAAAGACAATTAAACAGTCAGTAATAAAATAAGAACAATATAGACTTATTAAAGTTATTCAGTCAAGATCAGCGAGTGGTCTTTTTCTTTTGTTCTTTGATTAACATTAATGACACAGACGGCAGCAGGTCTTTAGGCTGCTGTCACTTTAAGACCGAATGCACGGATCCAATATACTGTTACACACACTTTTTCTTTCTCAACTGTTTATGTTCACTTAAAACAAAACCGACTGTTTTTACAAAGATATTTTGACAATTTTGTGTGCATTTCTCTCCCAAAGTTGAGTTCTCTTTCAGTCTTGTCTTCTTGCACTTGAATGGTTTAAAATCACATTCAAATGTGCACATAGGAATCGATAAGCGGAATAAATTTTTTAATTCTATAACAAATATCCTTTTCTGACCTTAAGTGTCCGATTCCGGAATTGGAATACATTTTCTATTCCCAACCCTATCTGTGTGTAACGTGTGTTAATGCAGCATGCAGTGTGTAAACACGACTCACATGTGTGCTGTTGATGCCCTCCAGGAGCAGTCTGGTGACTTCAGCCTGTCTGTCAAACTCTGTCTGAGCAACACGCAGTTCATGATCCGCCTGCATGAGCGAGAGAGAGAGAGAGAGAGAGAGAGAGAGAGAGAGAGAGAGAGAGAGAGAGAGAGAGAGAGAGAGAGAGAGAGAGAGAGAGAGAGACATTGCATAAGAAACATTTGCTTCTAAACGCTGATCTGATGAAAAAATTAATCTCAAATGCATATTTTAAGCCAGTCAACTGAAAGCAAAAACAAGGAAATAAATATATTTTGATTTATTTTACAAGATTTGTGTATCTCAATTTCCTCTGAATTTAGTTTAAAAACGGCAACAACAAAAAAAAAATAGTTTTTATGATTTTCATTACTGAATTACAAAATGTTTTTGGCATAGTTGTGAAAATAATCTCACAACGCTTTTTTACATTCTTCACTATTTAAACTTTGTGCTTTATACTAAATATTTGATGCATAAAATGTACTTTCTTATTTTGAAATATGACCCAACATTTCATCACGAGATTCAGTCAAATTTGAATTCAACTAACTTAATTCACTTGGCACATAGGAAGTGTGTACAAAGTGATCTGTGATGACCTGACGAATTAATAGCGACCAAACCAGAAGACAGTAACAAAACATTTTGACAGAATATATATAAACATCAATATATATGTGATGATGTCACGCTTACTTTATCAAGCTCCTCATTCCAGAGCTGATCAGAGGAGAGAGAAAAAATGCAGATAATATAATTCAGAATGCTGACCAAACTACAAACGTGTAATAAAACTGTTCAATACGAGAGCAGAAGAATATGTGATTGGTTTGGTTATAGTGGTGAGTATGAGGTTGCTCATTTACTGTGCTGTACACGAGGGTGAAGCATGTAGAAGACTAATGTAGATTTGTATAATAATCACAAACTCAGGATGCACAGGATTAGCATTGACACCAGAATGTCAGGATAATGAATGACAGGCTATGTCTCATGAATATAGATGCTGGATATGTAATAGAGTGCATGCGTGTGGAGGAGTGAGGATGCTCTTACCGCAGATGCACTGGCAGACAGCACATAATTACGCGGTCTGGTCTCTTGAAAGTCTGGAGCGGCCTGAAACAGACAGGAACACACTTTGATGCACACCTCATGCCAAAACACAATCAACAAACACATAATGCTGCAGATATTTTAGGAAAGAGACTGACTGGCACCATTGAACTATGATAAATGCTGGTCATTGTGGGAAGCTTTTAAATTCCATGCATATAAACAACAGATAGATTCAAAGATCAGAATATCGTGACTAGGCTTGATCAAATCGAGATGATATTTAGCTGATCTTTAAAAAGTATGATAATGAAAGCATCTGATCTTTGATCTTGCTGACAAGCAAAATAAAGAAATAAGTGTACTGAAATAATGATTTTTTTTGTGTGCATTATCTATACATTCTGTTGCATTAATAAATCCCAAAACAATTAGAGTGGGTATATATTATTATGATATGATGGAATAAATGATCACATAATCTCTGCAATTATTGCAAAAATTAAGCTTGTTGCAATTCATTTTGGAAATGTTTTTAATGTTTACTCTGATACATGTAATTACATCATGTCATTTAAAAGTAGGTCTTATGTAAATCCTGGCAAGTGGAGTGCATGAAAAAAGAGGAACAAAACTGAAAAGTCTTTGATTCAAAAATGTTAGAAAGGCAGAAAAGCATAATGAGGAAATTTACTGCGATACTCACTTCTCCCTCACACTGTGAAGGATAAAGCAGAGACACGCGGTTAGTGTTCGTAGAGTCAACGGGGGAGAAATCACTCAATATTCACAACAAACACGAGGAAGAGACTCATATCAGGTGATGCTATCAAAGCATGACAATAAGGAAGGGGAATGAGAGGGTTGGGAATCATTCTTGTTAGTTTTCCAGACTACCAAACCTGTAAATGCACTTTCTGTGATGGAAATGACACTTCTGTGCCTGCTTTATGGAGGAAATACACCTTTTGTTTTTGTTTTTTTTACAGACGTGAAACATGTTTTTCCTCAAGAATTATACAGTTTATTTCTGATTTGCCATGTTGTTCTGTTGATTTCATAATGTAAATGCAATAAGACTCGTTTTAAATATCATTATCTGTTATTTCTTCCTCAAGCGTCACCTTTATTTTAATAGTGCTTTATACAATAGAAATTGTTTCAATTCAGCTTCAGTAATAAGCAGGAAAAAAAACGGAATTAATGATGCAAACTTCAAATTAAACTTCCACTGTAGATCTGCAGTAGCAAGATAATTGTGTCATTAATATTATTAGAAAACACTGTTATGCCAATGATACTCCGCTATATTTCATCACGACAAGTTGACAGAGTGTGTTAAAGATATAAAATATTGGATTTTTGTCTATTAAATTCGGATAAAATTGAGATATTGTTTATTGGACTAAAAACCTGTAGACAGAATCTCTTCAAATACAATTTGCATCTAGAAGGATGTACAGTTACTTCATCCTCTACAGTAAAAGACCTGGGCGTTTTATTAGACAGCAACAGCAATCATATTTCATGTTAGAAAAACGTCTTTCTTCCACCTCAGAAACATTGATAAACTCCAGAACATGCTCTCTGTTTCTGATGCAGAAAAGTGAGTTCATGCATTCATGACCTCTAGACTAGATTACTGTAATGCATTACTAGCTGGATCCTCAATAAACAAGCTACGATTAGTCCAAATTGCAGCTGCTAGAGTTCTTGCTAGGTCAAGAAAATATGATGATATGAACATATAACACCAATTATATAATCTCTACACAGGTTACCTATTAAGTTCAGCATCAATTTATAAAGTACTGCAACTAAATGGTTTAGCCCATGAGTATTTAACTGATCTTCTATCATCGTAAAATCCATCACGCTCTTTAAGATCAGAAAACTCTAGGCTTCTGGTAGTTTAAATCTAGATTAAAGATGCATCTATTTAGCCAAGCATTCACATAATATATCTTATAATCTTGTACTTCAGTTATATCTGATGAAATGCACATGATTATCATTAGCTTGTAACGTTATGAACAGCAGCTACACTAATTATTTTCCATTTGCTTTTCTGTTTCTACCTCAGGATGCCGTTATTATTCACCTCGATTCAGTTAAATGCTCATTCGGTTCAGTTCAATAATAAAATCTGACTGTGTGAGCCAGAATGAGAAATGTTAAATCCCTTATGGTTCCCATCCCTAGAGAAATGAGAGGGGAAATGAACAGAGAATCAGTCTTACAGCCGCTTTGGTCTCTGCAGCTTTGGCCTTCTTGAGTCGGGCTTTACAGGCGTCGAGATCCAAGCGCCGGTTCTCCAGGAGTCGCCGCTCTTTCTGTAAAGCGAAGAGCATTTGTCAATGCATCAGAACCGTGCTGATTAACAGAGATACTATCTATTAGGGTGCTTCCACACCTGCCTGGTTTAGTTGGGTTGGATCGCACTAGAGCTTGTTGTCCCCCTCGGTGCGGTGCGTTTGGGTCGGTGTGATGCAGCGATCGCTCTCGGTGCGCACCAAAAGTGGACCAAACAAGCGTACCGAGACCTCCTCGAGGAGATGGCCTCTGTATGCTTTCACACGGACTCTGGAGCGGTTGATCCGACTGACAAAGAACTGCGCATTTTTGGACTAAACCAGCTGCCGAAGTCAGCCGCGCTGTGCATTATGGGATGAGGACTAATGTTTGTTGATAGTTTGCACTTTTATCATGGCAGCTCACGGACAAACTTGGAGTTGTGAGGAGGAGCGGAGCCTTATAGAAGTTTGTTCTGATGACCATATTAGGTCCCAACTTTCAAACACTCACAAGAACAGCGTAATCTCCATAGTAAAAGCGCGTGTTTCTGCCGGATTTTCCTCCTCTTTGTTTACTTACGGGAGTTCTGTTGGAATTTTCCCGTACGTTAATTCTGACCAATCAGAATGCAGTTATGGATTTCCATAATACGTTCAAGGCACATCTGGCCAATGAGTGATGTGGATGTTGTCACATGACTGCATTTTGGTTCGTTTCATCAACTGATTCAGAGCATTCAGTGCGGTGTGAAAGGGAACCGAAACGCCTGAAAAATGCTACAAAGTATAATTTTTCGCCCTTGGTCCAGACCAAATGAACCGAACTACAGATGTGAAAGCACCCTTAGTCAAACTCACAGAAATGGTCCTCCAGTCTCCCTCCAGAAAGTTGCGCAGGGGTGTGAGGAAACTAATGGATGAGGTCTGCAGAAAGTCTCTCTGAGCGCCGCCCAGTCTCCTCTGGCAGTCGCCCACTTTGATCAGGGTGCTTCCTACACACACACACACACACACACACGTCAAAATGAGGGCAGATATAGAATAAAAACATTTCCCAGTGTTTAAAGAGCATTCATTCATTTGTTAACACTTTACAATAAGGTTCATTAGTTAGTGTATTAACTAACCATGAGCAATACATTTGTAGCTGAATTTGTGAATCTTTGATTATGTTAGTTAGTAAAAATACAGCTGTTCATTGTTTGTTCATGTTAGTTCACACAGTGCATTAACTAATGTTAACAAGATTTTAATAGAGTATTAGTAATTGTTGAAATTAACATTAACAAAGATTAAAGGTAGGGTTGGTAGAATCTTTCTAAAATACTTTTTTCCCAAAAAAATTAAACTGTCTTTATATATCAATGCATAATTAAAATGTAAGAACTCTGGAAAATAAATGATAAAAATCGAGTGTCTGTAGTCCTCTCAGGACTGTAATAAACACAGTTCATTATTCCATTCGGGACGAATGAAATGATTGGCTGGGGCGACTGTCACTCTCCCTCGCTACCATGACTACCAACTCTGCTGACACAGGATCAGCCCAAAAGCGCACACACGTTTGAATACGCACGGAAGCTAGTAATAACAGTTATGGCAGAGAAAGAACAGTAAAAATTCTCTGCATATACAGGCAGCGAAGACAAACAAGTTAAAAAAAGGAAGACAGTATTTGAAAAGGCTATGAACAAAAAGTCTTTGGATAAATCAAGAAATAATACGAGTCAATATCGGCGTGGCATTCCAGCGGTGGCGACAACTGAGGGATCTCAAGGGGCTTAAAAGTGACTCCATGGTGGCTTTATTTCTGCTGGACAGGTAATCTTGCTGTTTTCATTTTGATGGCATTTCGTTTTTCATGAAGCATGTATCACTAGCACAGGTAGCTACCTAATATAGCTACCTAACGTTACGTAGCATAACTAACGTTACACTGGCTTAGCTGTGACAGTGTAACTTTGGTGTCCACTGGTATAACTTACTGTTAGCGAGCCAGGGTTGAGATGATAAATAATCAATAGGCATATCTGCAGTTGAGAGCTGTTTTTTTTTTTTTTTTTTGCAAAATCTAACTTTAGGTTAAAAAGTTTAGGGGATCTATTTTTATACCTAGCTTTACCCTATGCCTAAACTTTGTTCCTATGTTCACCGGGAACGGCAAACGTGTATCAACGAATGAGCTATTTATAGCTTTGCCTTATATTGAGTTTGATTCGGTTACGAGCTAGTAAAATATTTTAAACTTTACCAGTATCGATATGCAAGCTTGATAGTGAGTACTAACGGCCATGTTAGTTGTTTATATTCATACTGATAAAGTTAGTTATTTTATTATTGTGATTCTGACATGATGTCACTATACATGCACGGCGCTCCTCTCCGCTCGGCTCTGGTAAACGCGTCCAACTCTTCCAGCTGAGCGAGCGGTCGTCAGCGCGCGTTCATGTGTTTTGGGGGCGTGGCTTTGGAAGGAGCCGAGAAGAGAGGGGGTGGGAGTTAATGGAATAATGAGCTGTGTTTATTGCAGTCCTGAGAGGACTACAGACACTCGATTTGTATAATTTCTTTTCCAGAGTACTTACATTTTAATTATGCATTGATATATAAAGACAGTTTCAAATTTTTTGGAAAAAAGTATTTTAGAAAGATTCTACCAACCCTACCTTTAATAAATGCTGTATAGCCTAAGTGCAGTTCATTATTAGTGCATGCTAACTAATGAACCTTAAAGTGTTAGCAATAATTTTAATGTTTGTCTTGAGTGCAGTCCATTTACTGTATTGCAATCAATGCAGAGTTTGTTTGTTTGTTTGTTTTTTAAGCGCCTTTAAAAGTAGCATCTCAAAGCGCTGTACATAAAATCATTCACCGGAATAGACAACAAATAAAAATTAATAAAAACACAAGCAGAAAAAATAATAATAAAAATAAAAAGGCATGCCAGCCTTTTCATGCTTTGAAACATTTATAGTAAAACTATATCAGAGTATTATATAAAGCTGCATTTACACGGCAAGTCTAAATGCACAAATCTGATCTTTTGGCCATACATAAAATGTTTTTTTGCCCGCCTGTTTAAATTCACTTTAGACACAACTGGTATCCGATATGCGTGTTTACATTAATGCCCGCCCAAAATCATAGTCAGTGATCGATCGCTTTACTATGCACGTTGCAGAAAATTATTTATAGGCTATAATTCATGTCGGGTGGCCATGATTGTTTGCCAGCATGGATAAGTTAACAGCTGTCATGGATGTTTTGCAGCGCAAAATCTGACCGAATGTGCAGGAAAATAATGGTAATTTTCATTTGTTATTTTACCTACAGCTCGATAGATCTAGAATTGTGAAGTGAAATAAAATAATACAACATTAAAAAGCTATCTTTACGTGCAGACGTGTTGAACTCGGATATACGCATTTCCCATTCGGATATGTATCCGATTTAAAAACACATTTGAAAGTGACTTCCGATCCAGATTGTGCGTATTTTTGTTTTTACACGTGTGCAAAAAATCTGATTTTTTTGTGCCAGTGAACATTCAGTTTGTTCACGGTGTACATATAGATCCCACTGTGTGCCATTTGTTAGTAATATATGAATTTTCAATATGTTTTAGATCCATTAGAGATATTGTGTAATTTTCAAGGCCTGCTAATAGCAATCAATGAAGAGATTTGATGTGGATGCAAAATGGAGATGGAAACGAATCGTCACAGCTGGTTCAGAGAGTGACGTTCACAAACACACATTAGTCCGAGCATCTGTTCGGCCCACTGAATCAATAATTAATGATGAACGCCTTGCATCGACAGCACACTCTGTGGTTTTAACTGCACAATTGAATCGGCTGATCTAATCTCGTTGTTACCTAAAAATAAAGCTTCCATGAAACTAATCAAATGTAATTCAATGAGTATTCATTGATCATGTGACAAGGTCAGATGTTCTTGATGCTCTGTGGATCATCTCAAATCCTGCTGGAGAATACGATCAGAATATGTGTTCATGTAGTTTCAGTGCGGCTGTCATTAAAGGGAAAGAGACGCACTCAAATACTGAAACATTCTCAAATCGTTTCATTTAATTAGTTAAAAAACTGCATTCAATTAGAAAAATGCAAACAAAAGCATTTAAATGTACTGTATTAAAACCTGTATGTGGAAATTATAGTGTGCTTTCTTGACATAAGAAACCTAATTAATGGCCTACTGCAAATGCAGTCAAAAGATTACAGGAAAAAAAGACTCTCCATTAATTTTACTAATAGACACTTCAAGGTTTTCTACTTTAGATAGGCTGCATTAGTCCCGTACTTACAGAGATAAGCCGTGTATTTCCACTCACACTACAGCCCATCCTAAACCATGTGGTCAGTCACGGGACGTTAATGAGCCATTTAAAACCACTAAGTGCACTTTAGTTTGAGAACAGAAAAACCAGAACGCCCAGTTCCCTCTCTGCTGTGTGGATCTATTAGATATTAGATAAAAGGCAACCAGACAGAGCAAAAAAAGCATTTATCATGGTTGTAAAGAAAACAAAAAAAACTTAAAAATTCAGAATTCATATTTATTCACTTATTAATAGCAATTTACTAATATTATATATACACCAATCCATATTTAATGTAGTCAAGTCAAATTTATTTTTGAAAATTTTTGACAATACAGAAAATCATGATGTTAGTGTTTATAATATCTTAACGTCTTTATGCCTTATAGCCAGATTTAGTAAATTAGAGCTGTGCGATATATAAAATAGTCACATTTTACAATGATACAAGCAATCAACCAGCTGAGATTTGCTATATAGGTCTAGTATATATATATATATATATATATATATATATATATATATATATATATTGCTCTACGCAATATGATGCATGAATGCGAATAAAGTTGGACTTACTTATGAACCTTTATATAAAGTTGGAAATATATTTTCTTTTACCGTGTTTTTGTTCATAGTGACAGATGAATTTTGCACCAAATTATTCATGTTTTTTTGATTGCACATATATCTACTGAAAGTGATGGCCAGGAAATGACATCAGACACTGCTGTGACCTCTGACACTATTGATCACTGTGATGGGGAACACGCATCGAGAAAGAAAGTGCATTGAGATGTATTGGTTTGGCTGTTTCCACACAGCCAGCAGCGAAAAACCATCAGAGACTGGGAAATCAATTCAATCACTGAAAAACTTTCTGTGCTGTTTAATTATTCCACCACCGCTAACTAACCTATTGTGTTTTCACATCTACAAAAGCAGCTTTAGAATTACAAACACTAACTTAATGTCACTGAATTAAATTAAACCAAATCAATGGATTTGTCCTCAACCAAGTGTTCAGCTTATTCTGCTCTTACAGACAAAATAAATCAAGCATTTACTCTCGGCAGCCAAAACTGCACATGAGCAATCCAACACTGAATTAAATTCACTCCAAAATTTGCTAATTAATATGCACTGATTAAAAAAAGGAATGCATGAATGCAAATTGTGAAGACACAAAAACATTTCTGAGTTTGGATTCTTACTGTAAGAGCCACATAGGGACTAGTTCATCTAATATCATTTTTTAGTTTAAAAACAGTAAAAATAATGAACTATTTCATGAACTATTTCATGAAAATTAATAAGAAATGTACTGGTTTAAAATGCATGATTTAATAATGTTTAGATTATCAGCGCAAACGATTGGATGTAGTTCGTTTAGTTTGAAGTTAGAGACGTTCGAGATTTTTGACCGTGCGTACCATGTCTATGTATCATTTTATGTTTTGGAAGTAAACATTGTTGAAGATTTTATTATTTAGAAAATAAGTAGCCTAATTTAGCAAGTATTTCTACACTATTATTTCTGTGTGTGTGTGTGTGTGTGTGTGTGTGTGTGTGTGTGTGTGTGTGTGTGTGTGTCTCTGGTCTGACTTTGAAAGCCTAAAAGGGCAAATTGCTGAGACAACAGAGAGTGCTATTTCAGTATGTCACATGGTACAAAAGTATTTCTCAAAATATCTATAAGAACGTATTACCATTTTTGGAAGGGATCAATGGCATATATATGTGCGGAGCTGGGCACTGATCGGGAGCGATTTTCTGCAGGAGTCGCTCGACTTTTGTTTGTTAAATAAAGTCTAATCTTTCTGGCATCAAAGATCTCTGAAAAGTCATTTCCCAAAAAAGATTGAAACCACAACAACATCTAAAAAGAAGATCGTTTGGTTTGCTCGTGTTTCAAATACTGGTTGCAGTTAGACTGACTTCAAACATTGGTACAAAAGAATTAGAAGCAACTAGGTGCCACAACACTTACCATACGGGGTTCCTGGTCCAAACTCCTTCGCCGCCTCCAGCATGAACTGGCCTAATATTTCTCCATTAGTGGCTCGCGGTGGAATCTTCCGGTCAAGCTTTTCATACAGGAACTCTTCGATGCGAGCACCTGACACACAAACAGACAAATAATAACTCAGGGCTCCAGACTGCGACTAAATGGTCGTATTTTGTGACATTTTTTCCTGCTGATGTGACTAAATTTTGCCACCAATACACTGTCTGACTGATAAGAGTTGCCTATTTCTGTTGCATATGAAAATATGAAAAACATCAAACGGCAAACGAAATGAAAGCGTAATGAAAGCGTGCTATAGGACCATTTATCAGCTCAGAGCAATAATAGAGAGCGCAGAGTAAACTCAGAACAGGCACTCGTGGGCCGAACTCGATCACGCGACACTGTTACAGTGAGAAAGTAGAATTAATAATTCTGTTATAAACCACAGATATCAGATCAAACAGAGCTGACGTGGAAACCAGGAGAGACATTGTGCCATGATAGAACGAGTTATAAAAGGCTTTTCAATCCACAAATCACCAACATACAAGGATTGAATGTAGCAACGCTGACTGTAACCATGGTATTGTGGCATATAGTCAAAATGAAATAGTCAAATGTTTTTTCACTATTAATTTCAGTGTTCGTACAACCTTTTGAGAGTGAAATTCAAGCACTTTTTAAAGAATTCACGCTTTTTCTAGCACTTCAAAGTTCTAAATATTATACAATAGTTTTTTATTTTTATAATATGAATATGATACAAAATAATCCTATTCAAATCAAACAAGTTAGGTCAAAAGAAATGAAAAAGTAGTCCGATTGACTGTATAATGATTAAAATGTGTAATTTTATAGATTACGTTACTTAGTACAATTTTCGTCATGTAATTTGTTCTCAGTAATGGATTTCTTAGTATTTGGTCTTGTTCCATTTTTAATAGTATACTTTGGTAACACTTTATTTTAAGGTCCAATTCTCACTATTAACTAGTTGCTTTTAAGCATGCATTTTACTAGAATATTGTAGTACTTATAAAGCACATATTAATGCCTTATTCTGCATGAACATATTCTTTATCCCTTAATCCTACCCAATTCCTAAACTTAACTTCCTTACTAATTACTAAATAGCAGTAATTAGGATAAATGTCATTGATTTTAAAATCTTTACATGAAGATCTGAGCATTGCTTTATTCATTTACTACTACATCTGTCAGTATTGTAACTGATCATTTTACTTGATAAACTCATTTCTTATCATTTTTAGATCTTAATTGACCAAGACTTATCCAGCATTTTCTTCAAAAACTGAATAATGTCATAACCATCATATACAGTAGTTTAAAAATCAGATATTTATTACATAGACATTTACCATAGATAAAACACAGCTCACATAATTAGGCAAAAGTGCCCTTAAAGGGACACCATCACCCATTTAACAGATCATATTTGATCTGTTAAACACAAAAAAAGATATTCTGAAGAATGTCGGTAACCAAACAGTTGATGGATCCCATTGACTTCAATATTATGGAAATTAAAAACTACTATGGAAGTAAATTGTTCCCCACAACTGTTTGGCTACAGATTCCAAATATCTTCGTTTGTGTTCAGTAGAAGAAAAAAACTCATACAGGTTTGGAACAACTTGAGGGTGAGCAAATGACAATTTTTATTTTTGTGCGAACTGTCCCTTTAATTGATTATTGTTTAATTGTGTGTTTTCTGGGCTCCTGCTTACCAGGGTTTGGCTGCAGCAGAACTTCAGTCTGTCTGTAGATTTTCTCGGTCCAGTTTTTGGTGCAGTCAGCTCTGGACAGCAGACTCTCGAAGTGAGTGTCCAGCTCGGTCTTCTCAGCCTGTCCCAGTTTCTCCTCTGTAAACTGGAGCAAAAGTAACGAGATAAACAAGAATCTGTCATAGGCTATTCCTAAGAGGAAACGCATCAAAATATAATAACAAACACCCTAAAATATGTAACTTAACGGTAACGTTAAATAAGCCTCACGTTCAATCAATATATCACCATTTAACTGTTAACGTTATATAATAACACTTTTTTTTTTTTTTTACAGTCAGTGGATTTGTGATGATATCTGTAAACCGGTTTCGTGTTTTGGTGTAAACGCAGAGTCACGCGCTACACATCAACTGTCTACGACACTCTGACCGTTGCGTTTAAACTCATATATTTATCCATAAATGGGGCTTCTTACCTGAACAGCCCGAGAGAAGAATATTCCAGCATCTGTAGCGAGTTTCCTCACGTTGAAATCCATGTTGTAAGCGGAGAAAGAGGCGGAATCCCCGCGGCATCAGGCGCTCCGCAGAGGCCAGTGTGTTTCAGTCGCTCAACCGTTTCTGTAATTCCCTGTTTATTCCTCTAGTGGGCGCTGAGCGGCTCACAGACGGAATCCTCCATTTAGTAGTATTCAAATCTCAGTACGGTTATAATTTTTCCTGTTGGAAACATTTGTGCATGTAAAAGCATAATCGTTAGAATTTTAAGGATTAATAGTTGATTTAAAAATCCGTTAAATCAATCTCTATAAAAGCACTATCGTTGACCACACTCACACTGTGATTGGTCCATTCTAGCTGCGCTGAGAAAAGTAACAGGAGTCACGTGAGGTGTTTGTCGTTTTAGCACATATCCTGACAATAATTTAGTCCCGAATATTGACACTGAGAAGCAAATAATAAGATTAATATTATTTTATATAATTCTTAATTGTTAAAATAATTATTACGGACCAATTACTGGCAGCTCCCCACGTATTTGTAAAATTATTTTCCTGCAAATATCCATTTTACTTCTTATAGCTCTATGGGCTGTGAGGCATCATCTTGATTTAAAGGGCAATTACATACATATATTATTACATATATTATTTATTATTTATTACATATATTATATATATATACATATATTATTACTTTCTAATGATTTCTGTGACACTAAAGACTGGAGTAATGATGCTGACAATTCAGTTTTGATCACAGCAAAGGAATACATTACAAATTAAAATATATTAAAATAGAAAACACATTGTAATAAAATGAAACTAGATTACTGTTTTACTCTATCTTTGATCAAAGAAATGCTCTGCTGAGCATAAGACATCTTTCAGAAACATAAAACATCTTAATTATTCTAAACTTTTGACGTAGGCCTAGGCTACATATGGAAAATTCAGTATAATTTACATTTTTCCCCAGATAGATAGATAGATGTTGGTGTGGCTGCTGGAATCTGACACACTCATGGTGATTATTATCACTGGTGTGTGAACGGACTGCAGTGTTAGTTAGTGTTCAGACTCTCAGACTCAGTATGGGTGAATGTTCACTATGGTTCTTGTCTCTCTGACTGTGCTTTATTTCTCTTTAGGACTCACGGCAGCGGATCCTCCATCCGGCTGTATTAAAGTGAATGAGTGTAAATGTCTGATGCGGGACGGATCCGGGCTCGTTGATCTGGGCTCAGTGGCGGATGAGGACGGGTTCATCCAGCGGCTGAAACCCCTGCCATCAGCGCCTCAAACCCCAGATGTGTTGCTGTCCTTCAGCCCGTGCGTGGCCTTCTCTGAGCCCGAGCGCGAGCCCGAGCGCGTCACCGACACCGACTGCACCGGCGTGGCTGTGTGTGTCAGCAGACGGTGAGTGGATGCATGGATACATAGCTGCCAACTCTCACGCATTGGCCGTGAGATACCCGCATTTGAATGGTTTCACACGCGCACACGCCACACCCCTGATTTCTCACGCTGAAGTGTCAACCTGGTCGGTCAAATGCCTGAAAGATGAGTTTATCTATAGATCTACGTGTTGAGCCACTCGGGATCGAATAGTTATACGCAAATTCGTTCAAATCGGGCGTAATCTAGAGCGAGCGTGCATGCGAGACAGACTGTGCTTCAAACCGCGTAGGGCGCGCGAACGGCACGAGAGAGAGACCTTGCGTAATACTGAGAGTAGGATTCCTGTCCATCACGCGCACAGGTTAAATCTCTTTAAAATCCCCCCCCCTGTATATTTTTTTTACAGTCTGTCTCATGTCACAGTAAACTGGCCTGTCTATCATCTTGTCAAAGATAAAATCCTCCACATTTTATTTAATTTCCTACCGTATCGGAGAGAAATGCAGAAGCACGTTGATCTGTAACTCGCGGGTCTTTCATGTGGAGAACTCTCCTCATATGCATAACGTTAATTATGCATTTAAAAGTCAATGGCCCAACGGATCTTTATAAAAGTCGACATTGTTATTGTAGATGAAATATAACACGGTCACGGATAACTTTAATTAAATAAACTTTTAATTGAGTCACTCAAACTTTTATCTAAATCTCTCACCGTCGGTCGCGCATGTCATGTTTTGTAGTTTTTTTTAAACACTTTTTACTCGTGTTTGTAGTTCCTCCAAAGCGCCTTTCAGACAGAACGCGGAATGCGCGGCGCTGCGCTACCATAGACAGTAAAAGAGTGTGAAACCCATTCATTTTGCGCGGCGCAGCGCGAGGACGTTTAGTATGGAGTTAGAATTGTTGTGTCTTTATTAAATGCAAGAAAATAAATTATCTGAGAGAAGAAAAAAAGTTTGAGAGAAAAAGTTATCACACTGATAGCCCCCCCCCCCCCCCCCCCCCGAAGTCTCACGCAAAGCTGTACTCAAAAGTTGGCAGGTATGTGGATACAAGCTTTAGAATATTTCATTGTCAACTCATTGCCAGTCATGTATGTTGAGTAATGTTATGTGAAGTGAAACTCATGAAAGCCGTTTTTAGGAATCATGAGGACAACGGGTTCGTCACTCAATACTTCAACTACGGCAAGCACAAGGGCAATACATTCAGTTATAACGACTCAGAGAAGACGCTCTCGGTGTTTTATTACAGTAAGTTACTGCATCAAGACGCCTTTAATTCAACATTCACTTACATTTAAGGTATATTTAGCTTTCTATCTATCTATCTATCTATCTATCTATCGCTCTGTTATCTGTCTATCGCTCTGTTATCTATCTATCTAAAAGTGATTTACTTATTTATTAGATTAAATGCATATTTATTTGCAACTTACAAAAAGTAATTTAGGCCTCTTTGTTTACATTTATATTTTTAAGTTAACCAATTCCTTCATTTTATTAAAAAAAATTAAATATTGTCTTTTAGTTCATATCTGTAATTAGCACAATTATTTATTTATTTTTATTTATTTTTGTGTGCATATATTGGATTTGCATTTAAAAATCACAGCATTTCTCTAGCTGGGAAATAGAGCAAAAATATCTTGCACTAATTGTGCCCAATTTTTTGCCCAATAAAAAAAGTAAATCATGTTTCATGGCTGTAAAAGCAAAAGGCTATTAACTATTTAATGAAATCATGAGACCTTCAATATACTTGTTTGCACACACGCACAGTAAAGAAAACTGCACTCCTTCACGAGATCTTTAAGTGGCACTCATCCTCCTTCATACATAGTTCAGAGAAATTTCACTAAATGTTTCATGCTCTCTGAAAGCAATATATCTGTCATGTCTTCAGCTGTTGATTGTCTTTCCTCAGAGTTTCCTGACAGCGAGCCTCAGACTGTAGTTCATTACCGATGCGGCCCGAATCACTCGGTGACGTCCAGCGTGAGCTTGAGCGAGCGCGCGCTCCTGCAGTTGTGGGTGGAGAGTCCCTGCGCGTGTCCGAGCGCCTGCGCGCTGGTGGACGTGGGTCCCGGGACAATCCTCCTCATCATCCTCTGCATCAGTGTGACGGCTTACTTCATTATAGGTCATTCTTCATCTCTCGCTGAGGAGCCTGTAGTGGAGCTCCAGTCCTATAGAGGGCGCCACAACCGAATCAACAAGTCCGAACGGTTATAGTTATAGCCAGTGGTGTAGTGCAGGGTATACGCAGGTATACGGCGTATACCCACTTCTTTTTCAGTCGGCATTGCGTATACCCACTTCTAAATCCCCTCTGACGCGCATCATTTAGTAGCTTATCCAATCTCATGTGAACAAAAAACACCCAGTAAGGGTCGTTTTTTTTGAGTGTAGCCTATATAATGATAGTAAAATAATTACCTAATATTAACTCTAATTTGGTGCTGCAATGATTCGCCCATCGCGACGATAACGTAACGGACCTCCTCTGAGCTGCTTCAGCACTCAAACACCCGCTCGTCAATATCAAAATGTTTGAGACCAATCAAAGCAAGCGAGATTTTTGTTCACAGAAGCGCGAATGCCAACGCGACGCTTCACTTCAGTTAACGATCATACAGTGCGGGATAATATCCAAGTAGCTAAAATAAACAGCTTTTTTTTTTTTCTATATTAGTTTTAAATGAACGACAGAAATAATCAGTTTGAGACAGTTTGAAAGACAGTGGAAATTATAAGCTCAATTTAACAACACAAGCACCCTATTATAAATATATTGACATTATTATTGTATAAATATATTTGTATAACGTTACCTCGAATGTGTTGTTTGTATCACTCCGCTTGTCTGTGTTTGCGCAACTTGCATCATTAAGCCAGAAGGTGGCGACAAGTGAGTATCTTTATGAGTGAGCAATTGAACCATTGATTAAATTATCAGATTAGTCCAAAAACATTGATTAATTTAGGAAAGAAAAAGTAGCTGAAACTGATCTTTGATGCTCATTGATGGTCATGTGCCTCTGGACACAGAAGGATTGCATTGGTGTTTGTTGAAATGTAACATCTATGCAAAATAATCCTTGAATCAGTTCTTATTCAAGGCCATTCAGACATTTAAACTGATTCTCATGTTTAAGAATCTGATCAAATACTTCATGCTACTGCCCACCAACATACTTTTAAAGCTACAGTTGTCCATTTTTTTTTTGGCCTTCAAAACACCTTAAAATGCTCATCTCGAGATCAGGAAAATCAAAATTTTCTAATTTATGGGAACTCTGTATTTATAAAACCCTGTGTATGGCCCTGATATGCAAGAATACTAGTAATTCTATGTTCTATTCTATTAATTCTATTCTATATTATATAGTCTTGCATATGCAATACTAATATGCAAGACTAGTCTTACATGTCACTGTTTATAACACAGAGCGTTCATCCTTTGCTGGGACGCTTAAAAAAAATATTGGGGGCATAAATTAAGAGTATACCCACTTCTCCAGGCACCACTACATCACTGGTTATAGCGAACGGTTATGGGACGCCACTGAATAAAAAAATTCAATGTTTTTATTGAATACAATTTATGTCTCAATTCTGACATTTGTTCTTAGAATTGTGAGTTATAAATTGTTTTCCTCAGAATTTTGACATTTTCTCAATAATTGCGACTTCTTATCTCAAAATTCTGACTTTTGTTCTCAGAATTGCGAGATACAAACATGCAATTTTGAGATATAAATCAAAATTGCGAGAAAAATTCCAATTCTATAAAGTCCAATTCTGAGAAAAAGGCGGAAATGTTTTCTGAAATGTTCTGGTAATTTCGAGTCTAGCAATATCGTGCAATTCTGAGAAAAAAGTCATAATTGCACTTTTTCACAATTATGACTTTTTATAATTCGCAATTACAAGTTTTTTATATCACAATTCTGAGAAAAAAGTCGTGAGACGTTAACTCCTGATTTCAAGAAAAAATTTTTCCGAATTCTGAGATAAAAGATGCAATTATCGTTCTTTTATTCTATACTCAGTGGTGAAAACAAGCTCCCATAAAAATAACTTATTGTAACTTTTTATGTCACAATTCATAGCCTTTTTTTTCCTCGCAATAGTGAGTTCTGACTTTTCTTTTTAAAATTGCGGGTAGAAAAGTCTGAATTGTAAAACATCACAATTTCCTTTTTTGGCTATTTATTTTTTATTCCGTGTCAGAAATTATCCTATATTTTTAAAGTCCCCCTGTAGTCAATAATTGTATCCCTTAAAACTCATCTTTAATCACCAAAATGACATATTTTTCAAAGTTTTTCATGCCTTATAATATCTTGAATGTAACTCAGTCTGTCTACCCTTGCTTCATTTAGTATGCACAGAGCCATGAATATGCTAATTAGCTTAGAGATCCACTCGGTAAACTTTACTGTAGTAAACGCTGCACAATGGTATTGCTCTTTACAACGTCGGACAAATAACTAATTAATATGATTAGCCTTTTGCTTGCCTACATTATTAAACATTATGCTAATGTTACACAGGTGCCTTCTGATAATCAGCATCCTCAGAAATGCTTTGAACAACTCAGAACGTCAGTGGAGAATATAGTTCATCATTACATAAACATACATAATAATATATCATAATTCACCTGCTATATTGCTAAATGTACCCGATTTTTCACATTTTCACAAATCAGGATAACCTGGCTTCACCCGCCGGCACGTTGATCTGATTGGTTACAAGGTCGTTTGTGACGTCAGAAACACCAGCGATTTCACACCGTGTTTTTGAGACTGTCTTTGGTTCACTGCAGTTTTAAGGAGAAAATACTCAGCAATGCTGTCGACTTATGAACTTACATATGGTCTGTCTTAAAGCACATTAAAAACACCACATAGACATATAAACAACATTAAAAGCTGGATTTTCACCACAGGGGGACTTTAACAGTTTTTTGAGCATGTAAAAGGCATTAGTACAATATCCTATAGAGTTGCATTATGTTAATGATGCATGTCCTCTCTTGTACCCGCAGGATCGTGTGCGCTTCGGCCGTTCCGGACGAGTAATGGTGTTCAGATGGCTCCTGAAGACAGTGTTTGGTGTACGATCTGCTGTCAGCTGACCGTCAGGAGAAAGCAGACACACACTGGGATCTCACTGCAGAACTGACCCGCCGAGGAAGAAACCGCACTGTTAAACACGCTCAGATGGGACACAATGTGTCATAACTCACCATTTCAAATGCATATTATTCATGGAAATTGAATTTGTTTGCTGAGGAGTGAGTAGCCTATTCTTTACTAGGCCTTTTATTCAGCAAGGATGCATTACATTGATCAAAAATGAGAATACAGAATCCTGAAAACAAAGCATTTTCAGCATTGATAATAATCAGAAATGTTTCTCGAGCATCAAATCATCATATTATCCTGATTTCTGTAGGATCATGTGACAGTGAAGACTGGAGTAATGATGCTGAACATTCAGCTTTCATCACAGGATATAAATTAATTTTACTATTTATTCAGATAGAAGAATATTATTTTAAATTGTGATAATATTTCACAATATTTCAGTGTTTTTTGATCAAATAAACTCAGAAGAGCAGAAGATACTTTTTTTTTTTAAACGTACAGACCCTTTTAAATGGTAATGTAAATCAACTCGTTACACAATATTTAATAACTAAAAGGATTTTTTTTTATTTTTTTTTTACGATTTAGTTTCAGGCAGGAAAAACCTGTTAATCAGAGAATGCTAATTAATGGAAAAAAAATTTATATTAATATACCGCATCCATAATGACATGACAACAAAGCAGAATGGGTGAGAGTTTCTTAAAATTTATTGATTAAAAGCACATTTGAGATTCACAAAAATAGTGCGCTACATATATAACTACAAGTGAATTTCATTGAAATTACAGACATTTATTAAGTTATAGGTCTATTTTATTAATATAGCATTAAAACGTTAGCTTATTTGCAAGAGATATGAAGGGCTTGTGCATTTTGTGCTCTCTAACCTGCTTAAGTTAAAGAGCATGTAAAGATCTCAGTGTTTGGTGCTGAACGGATGAACGTCATTCTGCTCGAAGATCCAAAGTTGAACCTGCATATTATTTAGTGCTTATGCTGTGATGGTGATTTAGCAGGCCAACATGCTGAAGCGCTCAAATTAACGTGAGTGTATTCTCGTTAGAATAAACGAGAACGGTTTGAAAGCTTAAAAAACAATTAAAAATGTGCTTTCAATTCGGATTTCGACAAGCACTCAGTTCATATGAGCAGCACCGAAAGAGTCCATCACAGCTTATTAAGTGCACTTGAGAAACACAAAACACTTAGTCTTCAACAAAAGCATCTGTTTTACACAATTTTAGTGAAGGAAAATAACCAGCCAGCTGGTTCTGTACTGGGAAAATTAGAGCTCAGTTTAATGATTTCAAGAGCAGATGAAACTCACTTTAATAATGACAGTAAAAACAACTTTACTGTACATGAACCAGCAGTGGCTGATGATTATGATATTGTGAATAATCAAACAGCCACTGACTGTAGTGAGAGTGATACTAAAAATTTATATCTGAACACATTGAGACTTCTTCCAGTAAACATGCTCTTATAGAAGTTGTACACGGCAAAATTATTTTAGCCTTTTTTCCAGCAGAAATATCTAAACATTCTTAAATCAAGATGCATTTATTGGAGAAAAAAAATGACTGAAAATATTAAGTCTTGTTTACTGAGAAATGTGTCAAAATGAAATGAGTTTGTGCTTAAAACTAGAACAAATATCGGTCAGAAAAATAAACTTAATTCAAAGTGATAAGGTCATTTTTCTGATATTTTTTCTGGTTTTAAGCATAAACTAATTTCATTTTGGTACATTTTTCATTAATCAAGACTTATTATTCCAAGTCATTTTACTTCTCCAGTAAATGTATCTTGATTTAAGAATGTTTAGATATTTGTGCTGGAAACCAAGACAGAAACACTGAGTATAAAAGTAATTTCTTGCAGTGTATTTAGAAATGTTATGTATTTTGTATTTAGTTGTATGCAGTTTGGGGTTTTTTGGGCATACAAGTGAATGTCCAAGTCATATTTCATCCAAAAACCAGAAAAAAAAAACAACTATTATTAGTACCATTAAGATTTGTGACTTTATTCTTTATGATAAAGCAGATTACCGCAAATGTCTTGTAATGCAATATATATATATATATATAGATATTTCAAATGTATTTGTACATCAAGGTAGTATTTGTTGTACTGCCTATGCCTTTAAGCTAACTGAATATATATTGCAATACAATGAAAAACAGTAAAAAAAAAAATACGAAAATAACCATTGTGAATAAAAAAAATTTGAATTACAAAAATACTCAATTATCATTGATGTAACCATCCAAAAATATCTTAATGATCCTAAAATAGTAATTTTCTTTGTGGAAAATACAAACTGTACTACAGTACGTGACCAGGACATGTTTTTGTGAGATTGTTTTGTAAAGTGCATTAAACTGGTTTTATAACACTAGGATCTGTAGGGAGGGAGATTACAGATTAGTGCTGCACAGCAACACAGAAAAACACGAGACGAGACGAGACGTCCAGTGGGCCGGAGAGCATCTCTGGTCCTTTCACAGCATTCAGACCGGCTGATACTCCAGGAAAAGCCCACGTCACGTCCACGTCCATGTCAAAACTTAGTGTTCGGCGCAAATTATAAACCTGCCATCAGACTCACAAAAATAAACGCACACTTACAGATGTGTAAACTCAAGACAAAGACACAGACCAGACGAATCACATGTAAATGCAGCTGTAATAGACAACACACATGCAGTCGGTGAAAAACCCAGTGCAGTGGTTTGGCACTTAAACATTTTTTTTTAAGAAAATGAAAACGCAGGAGGTGATTTGAATAGACCAGAGTTTGTGTGATTGTTCCAGTGCCAAAACAGGACACACGTTGGGAACAAATCTAATGGCTTTCAATGACGACCGGCTCAAACACACCAGCAGAGACCCTGCGAACACAATGCAGAGTTTGATCAGTACGGTTTGTGTTTGTGCGACAGCAGGCCGAGCCCAGCTCCAGTGTGTTTGTGCTGAATCACCTGTTTCCCAGCTGGATCCCGCTCAGCGCTGTGGTCCCGTCTCGGCTCACGAACAGCCTCAGGTTACTGTCTGAACACAGGAACACAACAGAGGAGTGAGTGTGTGACTGTTCACACCTGGAACTAACACACGTCTGCTGGGAGCACTTGTAAACGGATTTTGTCTACATTTTATTACATTAAAAGTAAATAACATGCGCATAAATAAAATGAAAATGATTGCAAATCTACAAACAATTATTTCATATATTTATTGTAGATTTGTATTGTGTTTTATTTGCATTTTATTTTTTTATTTACAGTTTTGATGCAGATAAATGAATAACAAATTATAATATGTTAATATTTTTAACACACTCGCACGCAAACACACACTCACGCACTCATTAACCCACACACACTTACACACTCACTCACACACATACAGTGCTATGCATAAGTTTAGACACCCATGCTAAAGTTGAATAAAAAGAGTAATAAAAAAATCATCTTTTGGAAATTGATCTTAATGCCTTAAGAAAATGAGGAAAAATTCAACCTTTAAGGACACCAATTTTCTTTGTGAATGAATAATGTATCGCAAATAAATAAATGTTCTTCCTTATAATACAGGGTGCATAAGTCAGGACACCCCTGTGTTAAAGTCCCATAGAGGCAGCAGATTTTTATTTTTAAAGCCCAGTTATTTCATTATTCCAGGATACTATCCATCCTGATAAAGATCTCTTGGCCTTTGGAAGTAAAATATCCCACATCATCACACACCCTTCACCACACCTAGAGATTAGCATGCTTTTATCTCAGTTAGCCTGATAGCTGGTTTGATTTGCATTGAGAGATGATCTTCTGGAGAGTCCCCCGTGCAGATGGGTGTGATGATGTGGGGCTATTTTAATTCCAAAGGCCAAGGGAACTTTTGAAATCCATCCCTGATCAGCGATCGGATCAGCCGAGACCAAGGCATCTGAACTCTCACCTTCAGTGTTACTGATGTCAGAGAAGTTCTGGCTCTGGACGATCTTCTCCACGATGTCGCCTGCGTCTATGCGCGTGTCGTTGACCCAGGTCGGGTGATCCTCCACCGAATCTTGTTTCCTCCTGGAATAACCAGGAAACACCAGTTACATTTACTGTCGGACTTTCAAGTCGAGGGACAATATTTCATGAGTACATACATCAGTGTGTCACCGCATGTTTATATATATAAAATTTTATAATATATTATAACATATTTTATTAAACATAATACTATAATATAACAATTTTTCAACTATATATATATATACAGTATATATATATATAAAATGGAAATATAATAATGCCAGACATTTATGTTTACATTTAATCATTTAGCAGACGCTTGTACCCAAAGCGAATTATAAAAGAGGAGAACGATAGAAGCAATTCAACTACTAATAGGACAACAATATGCAAATGCTGTGACCCTTCCCAGTTTAATGCTGAGTCTGGGTTCTCCAAGGGTTTTTTCTCCATTCTGTCCCTGATGGAGTTTTGGTTCCTTGCCACTGTTGCCTTGGCTTTTGACTTGCTTAGTTGGGGACATTTAAATATTCAACAAAATTATTGATCCACTTTACTTAAGGAGGATGATGACGCAATTTTCTTCTAGAAACAAACTATTGTATTATTTTCATGTTCACTGTGAAGCTGCTTTGATACAATCTGTACTGTAAAAAGCGCTGTATAAATAAAGGTGACTTGACTTTAGTCTAACGCATGTTTAACACCCGGCTGGCCGTACCGTGGAGGTCTGTTGGAGGGTAAGATGGGCCGCGGGGGTCGCGGAGGTCGGTCGGGACGGGTGTCGCTCTCAGAAGGGACGTCTGTGCTCACGCTGCTGCCGGTAGATGCGTTTCTGCGATGGGTCAAATCAGACAGACTGGAGGAGCAGGAGTGTTCGGTGCTGTAGCCTGCACACACACACACACACTTACATTTAATCATTTAGCCGACGCTTTTATCCAAAGTGACCTACAAAATGAAGAGAGAAGCCATCAGACTTACAATAGGACAACACACACACACACACACACACACACACACCACTTCAACCTCAATATAAAAAGTAACAAAAGTTACTGTGCGTAGTAAACCATGAAAACATGCATTTGAGCTTCTAAAAGAATAAAGTTCTGCCAATGGCTTTTTTTGTGAATTCAAAGTCGTAGTCGAGTGCAAGGTTTGTTTAATGATGCTTTAGGAGAGTCTCGATGTTTAACTTCCCCTAAGAAAAAAATTGGACCATTTGTTTTAATTAAAGTGATAAATGTTGACAATTTACAGAGAAAGAATATTAATCAACCATTCACAGCAAATAAACAATGAGAAAGTGATAACACAATAACAACGTACAATACAATAAGGTTTCATTTAAATAATTCTAAAGTATTTATTCATTTTAGTTCATGTTACTTTCAACATTTACTAATATGTTATTAAATCCAAAAGAATGTTATGAATGTTCTGAAAGAACAGAGAACCATTGTATTTTTATGAACTAACATTAACAAAGATTATTAAATACTGTAACTGTAAATGCATTGCTCGTTATTAGTTCATGTTAGTTGATGCATTAACTAATGGGACCTTATTGTAAAGCGTTACAGAGAAGTACTAAAAACAAATCCGTGAAACAATATGATAAAATATGCAATTGATCTCTTTGACAATGTTTTTTTGGAAGGACATCGTCATCATCATCAGTCAAAATCATGTCTGAAAATAAACTTAAATGCAAAGCTGGACCTGTTGTAAGCAAACACAGACATTGCATGTCGAGTGAATTTTCATGCAGCAATAGTTAGCTTCAAGAGTACACACATACACACACACGCACACACACACACACACTTCAACCTCAATATAAAAAGTAACAAAAGTTACTGTGCGTAGTAAACCATGAAAACATGCATTTGAGCTTCTAAAAGAATAAAGTTCTGCCAATGGCTTTTTATGTGGAGTCAAAGTCGTAGTCGAGTGCAAGTTTGTTTAATGATGCTTTAGGAGAGTCTCGATGTTTAAAGGTGCAAAACGCAAGTCCCTGAGTTTTTGCAGAACTACGCCCCCTCTGGCGACAAGCGAAACTGCAACCAGAGTGGTGGCACTAGACAAAATGTTTCTTTTCTTTACTTTACGTGGAGTTTGCGTTGGGGTTTGGAATGGACTACAAGCCGGTCTCTTTGAATCCATCTTCTACCTTTGACGCACGAGTTGTCTTCGCTGATGCGGAGAATGGTGGCTTATACACAAACCTGCGAGACATAGCCTGGTGAGCGTGAACGCGCATGACGTCACGCCCAGTCTCAAATTCGAGTCCGAATCCCTCTTATATATTTTACTGTACAGGATTATTGAGGCAATCTCAGTGAGCAGAGAAGGGCTCATTCAGCCCATCAGGCAGTTCTTTAATCATGTATAGGATAGAAAAACAGGTATTTTTAACATGAAAAGTTGCGCAATGCACCTTTAACTTCCCCTAAGAAAAAAATTGGACCATGTGTTTTAATTGTCTAATTGTAAAGTGTCTAGTTTAAAAAAATATTAGAGTTATCAATGTGGACCGATGTTTAATTGTCACTTAAAACACACACACGCGCTGTAGCTGATGAGATTTACGAGTCTGTTTCTGCACTCCTGAAGTGTCAGTAGGAGTATGTTAGAAAAACATTCCCACACAATAGCAGCGTGTGGGAAGAGCAGGGACCTAAAGCATGGGGAAAAAAGACAGGATGCTGTAGGCACACTTCCTGAATCAGCAACTGGCGTCGAAACGTACAGAATTCACCGAGACACACAAACACACACCTGATAGTTTGCTTTGCTGGCTGGCATAACTTGAGTTGCGCGAATGACCCGTGTGAAACGATTCATCAGGACTCTGACTCCGATCCACCTCATCGGGAAGAGCTGAAAGAAAACAAAAAAGACAAAATAATGATTAAAAATTCAAATAGAACTACTCAAGCCATGTCAAGTCACATTTATTTCTACAGCGCTTTATACAATACCGATTGCTTTAAAGCAGCTTCACAGTCATTAAGAAGAAAATAACAGTATTAATGTTGCAAAATTCTTCAATTATGAAATAAAAAGCAGCTCTAAAGAGCGTAATTAGTTCAACAATAAAAACAGTGTGAATGTTTATTAGTTATGAAAATAACTCAGATCAACAGAACATAATAATGTCATTATTGAGAAGTCAGTTCAGTGTTGATTCAGATTAGTTCAATAGTGCAAATTTCATCAAATTAAATGGAAAAAAGCTTAATTAGGCATAATAAGACCCCATTATGCATCGTTTAAACCCACTATAAACTACTGAAGATTAACAATAATCCCACAAACAAAAGAGTATAAACATGAGAACATGTGCCATGCCATGATGATAAAGCATCTTGGAGTACCACATAAATATATAATTAAATTTTTAACTGAACTGCTTATTTATTAATCATATTGCTACTGACAAATAAATCCCTCTGATATCATGTCTGTTATGAAATACAGCTTTAATGACATGAGTTTTACCGGAGGGCCTCTGTTTACTGTGCAGAACTTCAGCGGTTCCTTCTCCTTTACAGTCCAGCTGCAGGGAAGCGTCTCGGCCCGCCACAGATATACACTTGGCTGAGTTTGGTGCACTAATTATACAAAAACAAATTTCACACACTCATTAAATCACTCAACTCATTATTGCTTGTTGTATTGTCCTTTATAAGCCTGAAGGGGGCGGCAGAGCCCACATTACAGCAGCAGACGGTGAAAAGTGTTCAAACTCACGTTTTAAAACACGGATCTCCAGATAACAGGGTCATTCCAATGGTCACCTTCATTTGGATGGGAAAGAACATGTTTGATTTTTACAGATCAATTTAACATTAAGGAATATGCTTGCTTAACTTGCAACCTTAGACTTCAATTCAATATTTGTGGAGTAAGATGGAGCTCAGTTTCAGGAATATTGCATAACCACGACTAATAAATCATATAGGAGAGAGCAGAAATGTGCACGCAATCACAGACATGTTTACAAACCCAGTGCTATCGATTTCTCTTCCGTGCTGAATTTGAAAAGTTTTCTGTCTACTGTCCCTTGCATTTGCACCCCTGTTGGCTTGATTTAAAATTTTTGTTTTTTTATTTAACCTCTTTACCAGCACCCTATTTTTTTTATAGAATTTTCTGAAAATGACATACCCTAATACAAATGTCTGTAGCTCTTAAACCATATGGTCCACATTGATGACTCTAATATTTTTTTAAACTAAACACTTGAAACGTTGTTACCCAAGAGTCATAATAACTCAATGTAGCATAGGAACAGAGTAAATCAAGGAAAAATTTACATGAAAGTGACTCACGATTTTTTTGAATGACCTTCATTTAGGGGAAAATTTATCAGACTTTTATGTTAATTTACTTCTTTATGTATTTGTTATCCTTGTTGCAATTATTGACACTTTTAATTGTATCTCTTTGTGTATACCTGCTAGAAAATATTGTTTCTAATAAGAATGTGTTTATTTACTATATAAACTGGTTTCTTGTCATTTTTTATTGTCCTCACTGCAATCTTTGACTCTTTTATTATTTTAACTGTAAAAAAAAACCTTCTAGGGACAGCTGTTGCGAATTAGCCACGCCTATAAACACTGTGATACAGGCATCGGATTGTTTCTTATGTAATAATCTATGTTTTTTTTGTATCTGTCCCTATTAAAAAAAATTAAAAATAAGGAAGAATATAAAAAAAGAATGATGGAGCACGTCAGCTCCGGTTTGACCTCTGACCTTCAGGATGGAGTTGTCCTGGCGTGTGTTCTTGGTGTCGTACCCCTCCAGCAGACAGCAGCGCGCCGTGGAGCCTGAACCAGCAAACTCTGCCATGTTCAGATCAGCAAAGCCCAGCTGGGAAGATCAGACACATACAGACACGGTTGACATTCGCTTTTGTTTATAAGCACAGGGTTCCCATCATGCCACAGCAAATGTGAAATATGTGCTGATTATAGTTTGGCAGTGGTATAGAGCATATGGTGCACGTCAGGCTTGTTCTTCTGTGAACTCCCTCCTGCTCTTTCTCAGCCAAACAGTTTGGTGAACATTTGCCTTTTCATAACTAATATGATTATAAGATTGAACTGTGCTACAGGGGAATACCGAATCTGTCCATACTGGAATATCACAGTGATGACCAAATGAATCATGTGTTTTCCAGATAATGTGACAGAAAACAAAAAATTCTACTACCTCAGTAAGATTTGTTTTGTTTTGTTTTTGAAACAAGTCTCTTCTGCTCACCAAGGCTGCATTTATTTGATAAAAAAATACAGGAAAAATAGAAATAATGTAAAATATATAGTAAAATGTAATTTATTCCTGTGATCAAAGCTGAATTTTCAGCATCATTACTCCAGTCTTCAGTGTCACATGATCCTTCAGAAATCAGGATAATATGATGATTTGCTGCTTAAGAAACATTTATGATTATTATCAATGTTGAAAACAGTTCATATGTTTGTGGAAACCTTGAACCATTTATTTCAGGATTCTTCAATGAATAGAACAACATTTATTTGAAATATAAATCATTTGTGACATTATAAATGTCTTTACTGTGACTATCAATTTAATGCATCCTTGCTTAATAAAAGTATTTACTTTTTTCCTTTTTTTTATTCTAAGATTGTTTAAATGTTATTGTGCAACACTTAAAAATGGTAAGTCTCATGCGAGTCTAAACTCATAAATGCCTGGTTAAAGGACAACTCCGGCGCAAAATGAACCTTTGGTCTAATTACACATTGGTACATAGTCAACCGTTCTGAGATTTGTTTTCATAATTGTCGAATGTAAAGAGTTTTATCTCTAAAAACGGTTTAGCTTATAACACTAGTATATAGGGCATAGAGTAATGAAAATAAAAATCGCTAGTTAATACCACTAACAAGGCTCGACTAATCGAATTCATCCAAGGCTCGACTCGGCGTTCATGATTCGATTAGTCGAAGTGGACTGTCTTTATAAACTATCTTCTTATCAAACTGTCTGTACACTTACAACGTTCTCAATGCTTCAGTTTGCAGGTAGGGACCCTCATTATGCTATTGTGTTAGTGTTGGGCTATTTTGAGACTTGTTAGTGGTATTAACTAGCGATTTTTCATTACTCTATGACCAATATACTAGCGTTATAAGCTAAACCGTTTTTAGAGATAAAACTCTTTACATTCGACAACCATGAAAACAAATCTCAGAGAACGGTTGACTATGTACCAATGTGTAATTAGACCAAAGGTTCATTTTGCGCCAGAGTTGTCCTTTAAGTCGATACGTTGACACAGATGAAATGGCACTGAGCTTTAGGTGACTGTTTAAAAGAGGGCTGATGGTTAAACATCCTGTTGACTTATTGTCAGGTCTCTGGATCCCCCAGGGTTCATTTCCCTGAAACTCTACTGCTACCAGACGCATGTTTTAAAAGAGCACTTCACGAGTATTTTTAGATCAGGGAAATCCAAACTTAGCCCTGCTGCAGTACAAGGAAAACCAATCGAAAATACAAGGAGAAGTCGATTAACTGCTGAAGAATGAAACATTCCCCACCTTTGTGTGCTATCTAGAGCACTTTTATGAGTAACGCCAGATCCGGCTACGACTTTGAATGGTCTTTTATGTGAGCATTAATAAGTGTTGCTCATGTAAGATAAGCATCACATGCCTGAAGACTGCGATCAAATGACCATGGCATCATAATGAGCGTGTAAATCTTGTGACAAACCAGACAAATGTGTTTACAACATGCTGACTTCTGTACACAATAATGCTGTAAAGTTTGATGTGATGTATGACTCCAACTACACCTTGTAAAGGTCCTTTCACATGACATGCATTAGACAGCATGAAAAATATCAGTACAAAACTGAGCGTACTTAACTCAAGGGTCCATTGACCAATGAAAACAGAAGAGAGGGATTTCCAGTATTTCGTCAATTTGATTTGCCATTTTACTGCTCGATTTCAAATTGACACAGCACTTTATAGACCCTTTATGAAATTCATTTTTATTTTATTCATTTTCGTAAATTCTTTGGAGCATTTTAATGAGTACGAGTACACAAGTGCAGTATCGGGCCTGATACCGATACTGGTATTAGTGCATCCCAAATATAAACTACTGTGTTGGTATGATTTTTTAAATGTTTTTGAGATTGAGATTGAGATTGAACTGTATTGAACTTCGGGAATACCGAATCTGTCCATACTGGAATATCACAGTGATGACAAAATGAATCATGTGTTTTCCAGATAATGTGACAGAAAACAAAATATTCTACTTCCTCAGTAAGATTTGTTTTGTTTTGTTTTTGAAAGAAGTCTCTTCTGCTCACCAAGGCTGCATTTATTTGATCAAAAATACAGGAAAAACAGTCAAATTTAAAAATATTATTACAATTTACAGAAAGGTTTTCTATGTTCATATATGTTAAAATGTAATTTATTCCTGTGATCAAAACTGAATTTTCATCATCATTACTCCAGTCTTCAGTGTCACATGATCCTTCAGAAATCACTCTAAAATGATGATTTGCTGCTCAAGAAACATTTATGATTATTATCAATGTTGGAAACAGCTGTGCTGTTTCATAATTTTGTGGACATTTAATAACATCATAAATGTCTTTAATGTCACTTTTGATCCATTTAATGCGTCCTTGCTGAATAAAAGTATTTCTCAAAAGTACTATTCATTCTTCAAGTATAAATTGTTTTTGCGAACCTTTGAATGTTAAATTGCTCCGTCTTAGTTCTATATATAAATGTACAGAAAGGAAAGATGTGGATGCTTTCACTCACCTTTGAATATGTTTTTCCTCCTTTGAGTTCCTGTAATGAAAACAGGAAGAGTGTGAAGTTCAGTGACGGGACAGTCAGACGCACTAAACGGCATCGATGTTTATCCTGACATACCTAAACACAACCTCACCCAAACACACTCTTCATAAGCAACACTTCAAGCTGACAACATGTGATGAAAACCTTCCAAGTGCCAAACTCAACTCGCCATGTTTTCCAGCCAAAAGTCATGCGGGAGTTAAGACCTCAAATTTAACCTCACTTTAACGAGACCAATCCTTAACGAACTCATCCTACCTTCCTCACAGAGACGCGACACACACAGGGGTCCAGAACGCCCGTGTTGGGGTTGGCGCTCATTTTGCATACAAAGGAGAACTTCTTCCTCCAACGAACGGCGTTCTCGTGGACTTCTTCTCTGTGGGCGAGAGAACAAAGATTCAGGACTGTTATTTCAGACACATGCTCAAGTGGGACCCAGACTGAACGCTGATGATATGTTGATGTTGGTCGTGACATCGACTCTCTGCTAATGTTTCCAGCTGTGGGTCTGTTTGTAATGGCTGCTCGTGTAGTAAAGGGTTCGAGGCCGTTAGCGACTGAAAACGATCCAGACCTTCAAAGGATCAATCAAACTAAACCGAAAGGGAATAGTTTCAATATAATAGCCTTTCTGAATTGTTTAGTAATAATGTGAAGGATATTCACATGGTATTATATTACATGAGGTCGATGATTGACACAATGCATCGAAATAATTTTTTACTGAACAAAGAACAACTATTTTAGCCAAAAAATGTAACCGTTTACTTAATAATAAATTGATCAAATTGATTTAATAATTAACATTCAAATAAAAGCCGAGTTGCACTGCACAGACATTTACACTGTACATGACGCAGTTTTAAATCAACTATTTAAGTAGTTATGTTTCTACTCCAATTCGTTGTTGAAATATAAACATTTAAAAAGTGGCTGCAATAAAAACTTGTTTTACATTATCCATTAAATACATATACATTAAATAATGAAGGCATCAATAACATGTGCATTTATTTATGTGCATAAATAATGAATAATAATAATGAATTTATTAAGTATATTTTTTTAGCTAACTAATGAGTTTATGACATATTGCTTGTTTTATTGACGTCTTTCCGCAGTTGAAACACTGATTGATCGATCGCATGAGACGCAATACATTTCAGTTGTACTGTATCATTTAACATACCTTATGCTGTTTATTCATGATTATTTCGATATTTTCGACTCAGACTCGATTGGTTAAAGACTCGAATAAGGTGAACTCGAACTCAACACTACAAAAATACACACAAACACAAGCACAGAAACTCATGATTGTGTTTGAGAATGTAAAGAGAGCCATGAACAAACAGTACTGAATATTCATGAGCTTCTGACCATCTGCTATGCAAATATACGTCTAATAATCCGATTCAGAAAACCGCAAAGGAAAGCTATCAGATGGCTTTCAATTAGAAATGATACATTAATGTTTAACAGTATGCAACTGCACAGCAACGTGTTCACACTAAAAACATAGAAACAATGCAGTGGATTTGCAAGCAGCTGGACAAAATAAACCTGTTGAATGATATTAAAACTGTATGTCATCATGGATTCGGTGAATATAAACACACATCTGAGTTTCAGGACAGATCCAGAGCAGATATCTCCCTCTACGAAACGTTCAGAGAGCTGTAATGTGGCTTATCGCCAACGCCAGCATCTGTTCCTAATCCTTCTTCACACTCAAACACACACACACACACACACACACACACACACTCTCTCTCTCTCTCTCTCTCTCACACACACACACACACACACACACACTTCATACCGCACTAAGGAGTGGCATTAGTGTGTGACTAATGTTCATGTTTCATGGTCTGGGACTAAAACAAACTGCATACACGTTTGTCTAAATCAGGTCACATCACAAACTTTAAAGCAAATTAAACAGACTAACCCAAACCATGACCCTGAGCTCAGTTTGGGTCTCAGACAGCATCTCAAACATACTTAAAAGCATTTTCAAAACGTGTTTGTGCTGAAGAAACTACTTAACCGGAATAGAATAGCAAAACTAGTCACATTTGTGAAAATGTCCGATACCACAGATGGATTACAGTTCCAATAATATCTGTTAAATGGGTTTTAAAAGGACACATCAATATATTACAAGAATTCAAAGGGAAATTAGAGGTTAATTGTGTAAAATAAATATATAGATGTATATTAATATGTGTGTGCGTGTGTGTGTGTGTGTGTAAAATATTTTTAGGGCTGCACGATCTGGGGAAAATGTCATATTGAGATTATTGAGGTCAATATTGCGTTTGCGATATAATAAACAAATGGTTTCATGAGTCAGCTTGCTTTCTTCTCGAGGAAAACACACACAGATTAGAGATAATGCTAAATGTGTAGCCTATTTCTCAACTCAAACTAGCAACAACAACTAAATGCACAGTGTTTTCAAATTAAAATGATATTTTTTACTAAATTAAAATGACATCTTTGCATTACTGCAAACTTGTTATTGTCTCAATAGTACAATATTATAAAATAAATAAAACAATAAATAAGAAGATTTTGTATGCTCATGAAAATAAGATATTTTGAACATTCTGTAAGTGTATTGTGATTGTCAAAACATTTGTTAACTAAACAGAATTGTGTTAAGTTTAGTAACAACATGTTGGTAGGCCACTGTTTTTATTATTGCTTGGCACAAATTTCACGATTTCAATAAAAATCTTGTGATTTGATTCCGATCTTGATTCAACATCGATTAATTTGGATAAAAATTACAGTAGATACATTTAGATACTATTAATAAAAAAATAAGGTATCCTAGTTTCCACAAAAATATGATTATTATCATTTCTGATAATAATCATAAATGTTTCTTGAGCAGCAAATAAACATATTATCCTGATTTCTGAAGGATCATGTGACACGGAAGACTGATCATGATGATGATGATGCTGAAAATTCAGCTTTGATCACATGATATCAATTACAGTTTACAATATATTCTCGTAGAAAACTGCTATTTTAAATTATAATAATATTAATCTTTTTTTTTTACTGTATTATTTTGATCAAATTAATGCAGCATTGGTGAGCAGAAGAAAAAATCAGAAGATTTACTTACAAATAAATTTTAGCATTGAAGATATTAACAAAACACACACATTGATTCCAAGAACCCTCACTGTCCGCAACAATATCTACTTATTATTTATGAAGCACCATTGAACGCAATAAACGCGTTCAGGGTCATCAGAGGGTTTAGTATTGTCCGGTTCTTCTGTTATCAGAGCCGGTGTGGTTTATTCTCCCCTCCAACTCGACACATTCTTCCCCAACATTCCTGGGGCCGTGGCACTTTGTTCAATCACTGTAGTAACAACGATCACCTCGTGTCCACAGTAACACTGAGGAAGGAGAAGAGTTTATAAGAGAACGTAAGCAACACCCGAACAACCAGCCACAACATATTGAGACGCGAGTTTTGCATTCACAATCACCACTTTTTAACGAATTACTGCTCTATGCAACCAAAAGTTGCACATCACATCTTCAAGGCATCTTATAATAAATAGTCTCACAAACAACAACACAACAGGCTTTGTGCGTCCTTGCGTTTTCTCCTTTCATGCTCCCGGCTCGACTCTCTCCCACGCCGGCCAAAGGCAAACCCAATCAAGCGCTCCTGAATGGACCGATTGTTGGGAGACTCGGGACAATTTAGAGCGTACAAAAGATCCATGAGCGAGATTCATGTGGAATAAATATGCATTAGATGCTGGCCAGGCAGACTAGCAGGAGAGAAGAGTTACAGGCAGGAGGCTAGGATACACAGACACATCTATTAAACTCCTTATTATCAGTAAATGATCAATGGCAAATAAAGACAAGACAAAAAAATATATAAATATATCTTAAACCTAAAGCCTAAACATTTGCACAACGTTTGTCATTTTTGCAATGTATTTTTTTATATTTGCATTGATCTCATAAATAAAAAATATATTACTAAATATTTTTTTTTTAAATGTATATTTTTGACATCATAAATGATTTTTTACAAATATCACTGATGCATGAAATCATAAATAGCATGAAGTTTGGGGTCGATAAGATTTTTAATGTTCTTTAAAATAAGTCTGTTCTGCTCATCAAGGCTGCATTTATTTGATCAAAAATACAGTAAAACAGTAAAATATTATTACAATTTAAAATAACTGTCAACTTTGTGGATATATGTTAAAATGTAATTTATTCCTGTGATCAAATCTGAATTTTCAGCATCAGAAATCCTTCAGAAGATCCTTCAGAAATCATTCTAATATGATGATTTACTGCTCAAGAAACATTTATGATTATTATCAATGTTGAAAACAGCTGTGCTGCTTCATAATTTTGTGGAAATCTAATAACATTATTATCGATGTTGAAAACAGTTTATTTGTAGAAACTGTGATTTTTCAGGATTATTTGATGAATAGAAAATTCAAAAGAACAGCATTTATTTGAAATAGAATAATTTTTCTCACATTATAAATATTGGTTCACTTTTAACCAATTTAATGCATCTTTGCTGAAAAGTATTACTTTCTTTAAAAAAAAACCTTTTGAATAGTGTATATAAAAATGTGATCATCAAGGTGCATTCAAGTATGAAATGTATTTTTTGTATTAATGCATATCACATAAAACAAAAGAATTAGATCACTAAATCATGAAGCCTGCATGCTGCAGGTAACACAGCACTGAATATGCATCTATGCAAGACATAGATCAACCCTGTACAGCAACCCTGATAGTGCATGGTGCATGTTTTGTTTTTTTTAGATGTAGCGTGCACACTCGGGGGGGTGGGTGGGGGGGTCAGAATAGAAAACAAAAGAGAGAGGCTTCATTAAAGAGAGGAAACCCTGAAAGAGGACAGATCCTCCCCCTGACCCAAAACACACGGCCTCTCAGCAGCACCGACACAACGCTCACAGTGACCTACTCGAACTCAACAACAACTCGAGTCGACTAACCCAAACCCACTTTACACTCACATCGACCTCATCCAGGCCACAGCTTAACATCACAACACCGATGAATGGTTTAATACTGATAGTCACATAAATAGCTCCACTTGAGTGTGTTGAATAGCATACTAACATACTAACAATATGCATACCATTCTTATAAAGATATGGCAGAAATATGGCCAGTCTGGATTAAAAATGCAAAAGCAAAAAGTATGCAGTGCAGAGACAACAATACATTACTGTTCAAAGTTTGGGGTCAGCAAGATTTTTTGTTTTGGAAAGAAAACAGTAAATATTGTGAAATATTATTACAATTTCAAACAACTGTTTTCTATGTGAATATATTGTAAAGTGCAATTTATTCCCTTGATGCAAAGCTGAATTTTCAGCATCTTTACTCCAGTCTTCAGTGTCACATGATCCTTCAGAAATTATTCTAATGTTTCATATTTTTGTGCAAACCATTATAGATTTTTTTTCAGGATTCTTTGATGAATAGAAAGTTCAGTTATTTGAAATAGAAATAACATTTTAAAAAATTGTACTTTGATAAATTTAACTCATCCTTTAAGTATAAAACTATTTATTTCAAAAAGATCGTAAACTTTTCTTACAGTAAGCAATAAACATTTCAGATAATACAGTATATATACATAGCAGTACACTTGTACTACGCCATGCTATCAGATTCCATACTTAGCAAAAAAACAGATAAATATATGTTAAACATACTCACACTCACGTAGTCAACATACCAACGGCACTGAATCTCTACGGATATTGATAACTGGTTATTGCAACCTAAAGCTAAAACCACAGCCGTTTTAGGAATATTCATTGATCCAGTGTGCTTGTTTTTAGGGCTGCACGATATTGAAGAAAAATTATCATTAAATAATGCGATACGATAATGCTTAAAGTGTGTAAAATAAACTTAAATTATCTTAAATATATATTTAAAACCTACATATGTGTTTCACATTCTTTTTGTGACAGAAAGCATCCCTACAGCTTCTGAAAGTGAACAGTGTTTTACGTGTTATTTTAACATCAGTGTAAACCACGGGTTCAGGGTTTCAGGTTATCATACATTAGGTTTATTTAACAACAGACACTGAATAATCAAATGTAAAAATAAACACTGTTGAATTAAATACTGATTCTTATTAAAGCTACAAAAGTTATTCAGCCAAGAGCAGTGAGTGAGTTCATGACCGCAGTTATTGCAGGCTGTTGTGATATTAGGGGTGTAACGATACATGTATTCGTATTGAACCGTTCGGTACGAGGCTTTCGGTTCTTGGTCCATTTTTAATTTTGTGAACCGTTACACCCCTATGTGATATGCATATCGCGATACTTCGATATATTGTGCAGGCCTACTTCTTTTGGTAAACTTGTGACGTTACACAAACACAGAGAAGCCTATTGAACAGCAATTTCACTTTGCAAAAAGAAAATCGGCCAAATCAGGCTTTAAATCTAACAAAAATCAGAATTGGGTGTCAAAACCTCAAGTGTAAATGCGGCCTAAGAGAAGCAATTCTTGCACTCAACAATCTGGAAGGGTTAAAAGACCATTTCCAAACAATCTGAAATCTGAAAGAGTGAGGAAGTGCATTATCAGACTGAATGTACTGTTAGCCTCTTCTCAGTCTGTGTACCTCTGTTTGTACAGATGATTCAGTCGAGCAGAAATGTGCTGCGCTGAAACCGGATTCTTATCTCCCATCCTGTCGCTCGGCCCCGTGTGAGACCCTGACAGCGCTTGCACAAACATCCCAGAGCGGCTCGCTCCAATCACACGGCCTGACGTCACCGCAGACCTTCCTATGCGGTCTCCTAGCGGACACAGAGACGCTGGATGACCGGATAACAAAAGGTGAAACGTACAGAGGGTTCGGCTCTGCAGAGAAGCTGTTGTTTAAAATCAAAATCAAATGCACAACGATAAAGCATCCAGCAGTAACTACAAGGAAAAAAGAAAGAATAAAATCAATGTATTGTCCTTTTATTGTTTATTATCCTATTACTCATAGCACTATGAGTTGTAATTGCTGCCAATCATTTGTTTAACTGAACACCTGGCATTAATAAGCATATAACATTATATATTACAGCTTTGTATCACTGCCATATGGATATTACTTTGACACACTCATCTGATACAGAATACTTGCTAAATTGTAGCACTGAAACAAGCATTTTCTGTAAAGCTGCTTTGAGACGAGTGATATACAAATATACAACATTAAGAGCATCAAGTTGAGACTTGTTTTTATTATTATGAAATGATTTTATATTACGTCGTAATCAAACCAGAACAGACTTAAAGTTATAATGATTATAAATAAATAAATAGATTAAAAATACATAAAATAATAATATTAGTATTAAATAAGTATAAAAATGTTTTATATAAATATATGAATATTTTATTGAATAATTATTAAAAAAATAATAATAATTCAACAGATAAATCTATATGCAACAATCAAGAGCCTGACTGACATCCTGAGCCTAACACGTTTACATATGCAAGAATAAAATATTGTCATGTCTAGTGTTGATTTAAGCACAAAATCATCCCCAGCTTGTGAAGAGCATTGTGATGATTCTGAAAAAACTGTGAAAATGGCATTAACTTTCTGATTACAAATGTATCTAATTTCATTTTCATCAAGGCAGGAAGCGATAGCCGATCAAAACAGGAAGTGATAGCCGGCGTGTCCAATAAATAAAGCGATCTTTCTCTCTCTCTGCCAGCCTGAACCCGCTCGTTTCATAAAGTTCACATCAATCCCATCAGGATTCAAACACTGTTTTTTACTACTTTAAAGGGATAGTTCACCCAAAAATGAAAATGCTGTCAGTAATTCCTCACCCTCAGAAGACTTTCGTTCATCTTCGGGACACAAATTAAGATATTTTTTATTAAATCTGAGAGCTGGATCACTCCTCCATAGGCTTCTAAGGGATTGAAACTTGCCGGCCCAGAAAAGTTATTAAAGACATCGTGAAAATAGTCCAAGTGACTACAGTGGCTCAATCTTCAGTTCATCAAGCGACACGAGAATACTTTTTGTGCACAAAAACAAAACAAAAACGACTTTATTCAACTATTAATTTCCTTCTCTGTGGGCCTCAAATTGTAAAAAATATATATATATATATATTTTCTCTGAACAAATAACTATATTCCTTTTTGCAAATAAAAATCATTATACAATAAAAATAAGAAATTCGAAACATTTTCTACTATTTTGCTTCATGTACTTTAAAACCATTTCTGCAATATTATGTGGAATTTGAGCCACAAGTCCAGGAAAAAAAGTTAAATTCAATTTCAAGTCACATATTATGTAGACTTTTAATTTTTGCATAAAATGTAGTCCACATTTAGTCAAGTTTATGGCAATACATTTTAACAAAATATCTACTAGATGCATAAATGCAGATTGTTAGAAATACAATATATTAATCCTGCTTATGAACTACCCAATTAAAAAGGCACAATCTAAAAAAAAATGCAAGACAGTAAATCTTTCAGATGTTTAGGGGTGGGTATATTCGGATATAAATTTGTAAAACACAAAAAAAGAATATATAGTTCTGTTGAGCACATCTTAATTGATTCCTATTAAGCAAGTCAAACAAAACAAATATCTTTAAAAGATTCAATTTCATGAACCAGTCAAACCTACAGTGATTAGCTCTTCCTCAGAAGAGTTATTTTTTAGCTTGGTTAACATGCGTTTTCCAGCGGACTGACATGACCCTGCACAAAACAGCTGTCAATCAATCAGTCAATCAGACTGAAACTGTAGATTTCAGAAAAACACTTGCTATTTTTGTGTACAATACACATCAAACTATCCATGCGCAATCGCTGATGTTAAAACTATACGTTATCCATAAACGTTTCACTCTGAATTAAATCAATCAACCTCACACATGACCAACTGACTGTTCTGAACTCTATCCGTGTCAATCAATGAAGATCACACGTGACTTTTAACGAGCTGAGGTCAAAAGGTCACAGCACAGCTATGAACAGGCAGCTGATTTACAAACCCGGTTGCATAATCGCAAAGTTTAAGGCTGTATGTCACTGTTTCCAAAGAGCCCTTGTTCTGAGCAATCAGGATTTATATCGGTCGGACATCGGGGAGAGAAACCTCCAAAACATGAACGATAAATCCAAATGAGTGATTACATAACGCAAGCAACACAAAGACATTTACAGTTCAGAGCTACAAGAACCAGTCGTATAGGGCAACGACTGACCCTTTGAACCGGCCAGCTGCTTACAGCATAAGACACGTTTTACGAGAGCATGCAAAATATCCGCTTTAAATCATGATAAGTCCATTTCGTGTTTGTTTGGTTGGTTTATGGCCTTCAAACATCATCATTATGTGCAGGACGCAAAGCAGATCATGTGTGTGAGGTTCAACGTTCAAATTTAATTGCAACAAGGGATTTATCTTGGTCCGAAGGGACTGACCCCCTATCTGAGCCTCTTATCCCTGTTGTTTCGTGATGTTGGCCACTTCTCTGATGTTGCTGGTAAACAGCAGATAATCAGAGACGGACTGTCCTCTGTGTAGATACTGTAATGAGGACAGGCACGAAGCAAGAGAGAAGACCGATCTGAAAGCAGGACATATGTGCATGTTTGATGATGCATACATTACATCAAGCTATTTTTTTCATCCAGATGTATGTGCATGATTGGAATATTGCATAAAACATTGTTTCCATCACGTGTTTAAGAGAACAAAATTTTTACTTAAAAATTTTAATTGTGGCTCTTTTTTCCTCCATTATAGATGAGTTGCGTCTCAGAACATCAGACGAGATGTAATAAACGCTGTAATGTTGTGTTTGGGAACACAATCGTGTGAGACACTTCTGGAGGGAATTAAACCAAATCATTCTGATGACAGACTTTTGCTCAGGCGTTTCAGAACCACCAAACCAACATTTGAGATGCTGTGAGGCGATTGGTCCGCTGGTTAGTCCAGTTATCCAATCAAATCCTCTGTTGGATTTATTTGGTGAATGTGTTTTCATCGTAGTTTCTTCATATCAGATCAAAATATTATCCGTCTCAATTGACCCTTCACAGGGAGTTTGATTGACAGGCGATCTGACCAATCATAATCTGACAAAGCAGTCAGAACGATTAACGTTGGAGGATTTGAACTTGAAAAACAGTGTGTACTGATGTCTTTCCATGGTTAAAACAAAACTCCTTCTTAAATGTTCTTTCATGTTTATGTGATGCTATTAATTAACTAAAAGAAAGAGATGATCGGTTCACGAGCTGCTTTAAGAGGCTCTACAGCGATCTGTCACGACACATTAAAGAGCCAGAAAACAATATTTATTGTTCAAATTTCTTAAAAAAAATTACCAAATTTGAAAGTTGAGACTTTGTTTCATATCAAAAGTAAGCTGGTCTGTAAACACTACAGTAAACATGAAAAAAGTAAACACTTAAGCAAAATTAACATTTCTGAACAAGATGTCATGTAGTTGCCTGGAACAAGATTTTTGCATTTGAACATTTAAATTGCTGACAACAGCTATTGTTTGTTAAGAGAACTTAAAAAAACTTTTCTAAAGAATTTAGTTTTTGCATTAGAGCTATAACATCACAACATGCATCATTTAATTTAAAGAGGAATGATTCATCAATGCCTGTCAGGTCCTACAAACTGAAAGCATGTTGGTTAAAACACACAGATTTCACAAAAAGGGAAACTGCACATGTGGCAAGAGGCTGGCTGTGGGAACGGTATCATACACCCAGTGGTTTGCGTTTTATTATGGTTAACATTTTAAAAGGGCGGCACAGCAGACCTGCCTTAAAACTACAGGGCTGCGTTTCCCCAAAAAAGTGGATCATAGAACATTTGCCACCAATGGTCTCCACCATCAACATAACTCAAGATGCTTTTGAGAAACGCAGCCCAGGTTGTTGTGCCGCATTTTAGGAAAGACATCCATACAACTCTGAAAAGTTCAAGACAAGTCACGTTTGCTTCCCTAAAAGCACTAAAACAAAAACTGCACAAAAGTTTCCACCTAGAAATGCTTAGTAAAACTTTCAGTTCTGGAATAGAATAAACATGGATGACAAATAAGCCTGCAAATAAAGTAAAGAACCAAAAACTGTAGATTGCAATTCAATATTTACTCACTCACCCTCGAATCAGTCCAAATCATGAATAATGCAACACAAAAAATTTTATATTTTTAAGTCGCACGGACCACTTTTATGTTGCTTTTTATCTCTGGATGCTTTCATCATACGGAAAAGAGACGCCTTGTTCGTTAAACTACCTTATTTTGTGTTCCAGAAAGTCATGATAATTATGAACTACAGTAAATACAAACTGAGGAAGGCAGGTGACATAACTCAGAGAGGAATCTGCTATAAATATCATGAATAAATATGAAATTAGAAACCTTTAAAGCCGTGCTGTCCCAGTGCTCATGCAGGCGTATGAGGAATGAGATTGTGATGCTTTTAATTTAACTGCAGGCCAAACCCTGCTAATTATGAGGCTGAGACAGGCGATCATTCGGCCCACCCAACATTCCTACGACAGCCTATACTATTCATAGAAAATACTACATTTCTATCTATAACAAAAGTTATAAATAGACATATAGACACTATTTAAAAGCGTCACATCATGGAAAACAGCGCTTGCTTTGTTCTATGAAATTCATTTGATTCTGTTGTGGAAACAAATGCTGAAGAATGTCACATATAAAACATTTAAAGTAAGAGAAGCTTACTTTAATCTGAAGAAAAAAGAACTTTAACAAAAGGACAATAAAATATAACTCATGAGTATTAGAGCATAAAGAAAAGATGTTTTATTAGTGGCTCTCGAAATGGTCTTAAGTTTGTTTATTTGTTTGCTTTTATTGCCATACCAGCATTTATAGCTGTTTTCAAGGCAACAAAATGTGGTTAAGAGTTCAATTCAGTTTCAATAAACTGATTCAGAAAGCAATGATCTTCAGAAGTGCATGCGTGGCGTTTTTTGCATGTATTAAAATGTTTTTGTAGCAATATATGGAGTTAAAGAATGCTGTTTATGGCTATGAATTGTTGCAAATTAATGAAAATGATTAAATGCAATTCTTTCGTTGTGCTCACTTTGTGAAAAAAAAGTGTAGAAAAGCATGTCTGGATTTATTTTTAGTATTTACTATTATTTTACATATATTTTAATTCTAGTCAACATGAAGTCAAAGAGTCAAAGTTAAAAATAAATAAATAAAAATGGAAGAATAAAAATAAATAAATAAAAGAGAGAGAAATAATGCAAAATATTAAAATATTTATTACAATATAAATTATGTAGATATATATCACCAAGCAATAAAATTGGGAAATGCATCTGATTTATTGTCCTGATATAGAGAACAGCTGATGGCCTCATTCTTCCTGCTTCCCGTCTCAGTTTCCTGTTGTCTGTCTGAAACCGTGTGAATCCAAACACGCAATTTAGCAACAAACTTCCTACAAAACATCAAGCAACTTTCCCTGTCTGATGTTTCTGTTCGGATATCAACAGCATCCTACAATCCTCAAACTCAAGACATGTTGGATGCTAAACTGAACCGGACAGACTACGGCCTCATCTGAACTTCCTCTCATTCGTATTCACGACGTCTCTGTCCGTCTACCGTCTCAAATAGCGGTTTATGTGCTGCGAGAAGTGTGTGTGTGTGTGTGTGTGTGTGTGTGTGTGACTAAGATTATTAAATAAACCTAAACATCATCTCAGAATTAGGTTATCAGAGCCAACTACTTGTGCTCATATTTGGCAGCTTAGGATACACACACACACACACACACACACACAGGCTGGTTGAAAGAGGGCTTCAACAACTTGGGATGCCCAAAAAAAAGGGCTAAACGGCTAGCAAACTACTGTGCTCTGTCTGCTATTATAGGCAGCCGTCATATCTGGCGGAGAACTACTTGTATCCATAACAAATTGAGTGATGCTTAAGTCACGAGTCATGATTATGTACATTTATTTGACTGCATCTATAGTATTTATGTCCATGTAAATCATTTCTGATTTACAGGGACTAATCATTTTTCATTCAAGTGGACTTAAATAAATAGTTAAAGTGTGTGTGTGTGTGTGTGTGTGTGTGTGTGTGTGTGTGTGTGTGTGTGTGTGTGTGTGTGTGTTTGTGTGTGTCTTGAATGAGAATGTTAAAAGGACAAGTAATAAACGAGAACCAGTGCCAGAATTCAGCCAAATTCAGTCGAGTCAGCATGAAATCAAAATACTTTATTGCATGTTCCTGGTCTTAATGCAAATGATTTATTCCTAAGTGCAAAACTTTGTCCTTTCATCAAAATTTTACTTTTGAAATGAAATCAGTGCTTTTTCTTGCTGAATATCCCATGCAATATTGTATTGCTCAGATGTTTCTCATTTATACCTCAATTGACTTCATGGAGATTTCAGTTGTGTTTCATTTAAGCATTAACTTTATCTGCAATGTCACGGACAGAGAAACACAGCAGGTAAAGTTTATGCTTCATTTAAACACAAGTGAGATCTACATTTAAGTCACCATGAAATCTACATCAAATCAAACAGTGATGTTGGATCGTAGAGATGGGAAAAAACTGCTGTATGAAATGCAATTCGGACGCCCTCACAAGGAAAAAAAGACAGACAAAAACATTGTATGCAATGCGACAGCAATTACTTTATCTCTGTTATATTTACAATGTTATCTCATATTATTTCACTCTTAATAGTCTAGTATCTATAAACACATTCTACCTCTTTAACCAAAACTATTGTTACAATCACAACCGAAAACAAAAACGGCATTCAATCTTCGTCAAAGATGAAATGATATTAAAACCGTGAATAAAAAAAAGGTGCCGACAAATCATTGTCTTAACAAGTTATAGTCATTGATTTATTCAGGGACAAAGCAGAAGTGAGTCGTCGAGTCTTTCATTAAATGATTCATTAAAAAACGTGGATTCATTCAGTAACGAAACTGAAACTTGTTTTGCTCGGAGACGCACAATGGCTCTAGTGTTCCTAATAGCCTATTATCTTATTGTTTATTGAATTGTTGTATAAGATCAATATCACATTTGCAAACGTGCTGATATTTGGGAAAACAGCACTTTTGCTTGTGTGATTTGCTTATAAATATTAAAATTAAGAACTTAGGCTATACAGAGACTTTTTTTTTTTGCATCATATCTGCATTTTGGAAACATTTTTATTTAACTTTCAAGTGAAACAGCAAAGGACAGTGATACTGATAGTGAGTCTTCCCTGTTATTCTGAAAGCGATGAGCAAAAAGGAGAAAAAAACACAGCTTTCTGACCGCCTGTGAATCAAGCTCAAATAAGGATTTTTATTATGCATAGATTAAGACTTTACAACCATTCTTTACGAGTTCATTTATAGGACACCTAAACTCAGTGTTTCTGTAATGTGAGAGACTGTGTGTGCATGGCTACAGTGTTTGAGTTCACCAGTAAAACGAAGGACAACAATATCAAGATTACACACGCAAATCCATTACTGAACTCGTAATGACATTAAAAAAAAACGGAGAGGAAAATATGGACAAGAGTATCAGACTACACAAAAAAAAGTACAACAATTCAACAGACGCGTCTGTCTTCACTTCCCTCTGATCACATGTCATGATCGACATCCTCATGCAAACAGATGAAACTGAGAAACAGATCAGTAGTGCTGGTTAAAAAGATAAGCCTCACAATTATGTTTATATCAAGGGTTTGTGATCAGAACAACCCCCTGTAATATCAATCATCTACAGACATTAATGATTCCTCAAATAATGCAGAAAGCATCCAACTAGCTGTCATTCATGAATCCCTCCAACAACCACACAGCAACATGCAACAACAAAAAAAAACATCTTAGCAACGCCCTGGCAACCACCCACAACACTATAAGAGTGTTACTTTAGAACCAATGTTTAGAAGAATTTAAAATGTAACAAAAAATGTTCTAATCTCCTACAATCATACAGCCAAAAAACTGCATATTGACAAATAAAAGCCATGGTTATAGTAAACTAAAAATAATATCATAAAAAAATATATTTTCATTACTTGAAATAAAAAAAATATTAACTGAAATAAAATAAAATATATGAAAACTAGTGCTGTCAACTCGTTTAATCGTGATTAATCACATCTAACAAAAGTTTGTGTTTATTTAATCTATGTAGTGTATACACATATGCACACACACACATATTTGTATGTATATACAGTATGTGTGTGTGGTTTGTGTGTATATATTAAATGTGTATATAATATATATATATGCATATATATATACAAATTTAATATATACACAAACTTTAGTTAGATGTGATTAACCGATTTGGCAGCACTAATAAAAACTTGAACTTTTATTTTTATTTAAGCTAGCATTTTCAATTATTTTAACTTGATGTAGTAAAATAACAAAAACTGAAACAAAATGTAATGAAAAAAAAAATAGACATTTATTTAGAAAACTAATAAAAATTACAAGAATGCAACAAAATGACAACCTTTAATTAAACTTAAAAATGCAAACAGAACATATATAAAGAAAACAATTCAAAATATGAAAAAACTATAAATATAAATAATATCTAAATAACACTGCAAGAGGGTCCTGCTGAACATGTACTATAGTGGCATTACAATACCACAGTAACTGTGATACATCATGGTATTTACATTTTAAAAAAAATTACTTTTCAGGACTTTCCGTAGGTGTAGTACCATTGTATTCTTTTTAAAGCAATATGTAAACACTCCGACCATAACTGTACGTTACCATCAGTAGGTAGAGGTACAATAAAACCATCCAGAACTACACGAATAAACAAATGATGAAGATGTTGAAGTGTTTTACCTGGATGAAGCCGAGGTGAAGTCTCCTCCATCTAACAGTCGGATCTTACAGAACAAAACCCCGTTGACAAACGGCACGGACGTCAGCTCCTCCAGAGTGACATGAGTCTGAAACTTAAACTTCTTTTTCTTCACTAGAAACGCCATGAACTCCAGCTCTGGATGATTGAACTCTCTGAAGAAACCCGATGTTAGACTGAAGACTGCGGTGTAACGGTTCTAATCTGGCAGTGGAAACTCTCTCTGTGGGATCATGATGATCATCTGTGGGGGGGGAAACACAAATCACAACTAACATGAGAACAGATGAACACTAACATATCAATAAATAAATAAACTTCTATTTTACAGTATCATTTAGGTGGAAAAAAAGGTTTCTTTGTTATTGTCAGGTTTTAGTTCACACACCCGCGAACAAACAATCGCCTCGGGGTTTTTCTCGTGCGCGCGCAAATAAACGGTCAACCTTTCAAACATTAGAAACATTAACGCTGATCGCGTGAACTCACGTATTTAGTGTTTCTGTCTGTCCTGTGTGTGTGTGTGTGTGTCTTCTGTGTTCATATGAATCTGTCCCTGCCTAGATCACTGTTCACTGCGGGTTTAGTTTTTCTACAGGGGTAATGAAGCACCGCCCCCTCTCTTTCTCTCTGTCTCTCTCTCTCACACACACACACACACACACACACACACTGATTTCTCTCAGGCCAATTATTAATATTGTCTATATTTAAATATAACTTAAATATTTAAAAATATCTAATAATGGTTGTATTGTTCTCCAAATGTAATTTTGTGTTCTCGATATATTATCAGTTTAATCGTAGTATAATAGTCAATAAAACACACATATATATATAGCTATATATATAGCTATATATATAGATATATATATATATACACACACACACACACACACATATTACTATTTTTAAGGGTTTTAAAAGACGTCTCTTCTGCTTAAGGTTGCATTTACATGATCAAAAATACAGATTTTTTTTTTGTTGAAATATTGTGAAATATTTCTATGTTTCTATGGTTTTCTATGTTCATATAGGCTATGTTAAAATGTAATTTATTCCTGTGATCAAAGCTGAATTTCCAGCATCATTACTCCAGTCTTCAGTGTCACATGATCCTTCAGAAATCAGGATAAATGATGATTTATTATCAATGTTGGAAACAGTTTGATGTTTTTTTGGAACCTGTGATACTTTTTTTTAGGATTCATAGATGATTTCTATTTAATCTATTTTAATCTATTTTAAAATAAATGCTGTTCATTTTTAACTTTTTTTTATCATCAAAGAATTATAACAAAGTATCACAGGTTATAAAAGAAAGCATTAAGCAGCACAACTGTTTCCAACATTGATTGATACATTGATATATATATATATGATTTTTTCCCCCCTTCCACTTCTACCAAAAAGAACTTAAGAAACCATTTCAATAATATGAAGTCCCTCAGATGAAATACGGCGCATTTTGTGTCCCTCTAGTGGCGGGAAAGTAAACTATATAAAAGCCGCATCAGAAAAACACTTTTTTCGTTTTATATTATTAAATTAGGGTAGGGATCGATTAAAAGTGAAATTAACAATATATAATTAAAATAAAAACATAACTGTAGATACGTAGATCTACTGCAAGGCAAGGCAAAAAAAAAAAAGATAAGTTAGCTTTAAGAAATAAATGGATCAAGAGTTTCTGTAAAGTGAGAGACTGTGTGTGAAAGGCTGCAGTGTTTGACTTCACCAGTAAAACGGAGGACAACAATAAAGTGAAATATCAAGATTACGAGAAAATCCATCACTGAGCTCGTAATGACACTAAAAAATAACTAAAAGTGTAAAATATACAAAGTAGTACCAGAGCACACAAAAAAGGTACAATTCAACAGACACATCGGTCTTCACTTCCCTCTGATCACATGCCATTAAAAAAATTTAACAGCATAATTAAAGACATATTTAAGATTATATAAATATACACAGGTGAAACTCAAAAAATTAGAATATCGTGCAAAAGTTATAATTATGGCTTACAGCTTATGAAAACCCCAAATTAAAAATCTCAGAAAATTTTTATATTACATGAAATCAATAAAAAAAAAGGATTTTAAATACAGAAATGTCGGCCCGCTGAAAAGTATAATCATGCATATGGATATAGTTACTATATATACTAAATATATTAGTTTCACCTTTTAATTTGAATTACTGAAATGAACTTTTGCACGATATTACAATTTTTCAAGTTTCACCTGTAATTTAATACCTCCAAATGATGTATTTTTTGTCAAGCAATGACGCCTCTGACTGTACATGGATATATTGATAGTAAAGCCTGTCAGACATCTGGACTTTTGATCACAGGAAGATAAGGAGGCTTTAGCATCAATAAAACACAAATGAAGACTCACACATGTGTGGAGAGTTTCTTTATTTAACATACATAAATAAAAATGTTATTGTCAAAAGCTAAAGAAACAAAATCCTCCACAAAGTCTTCCAAGGCCTCACCTGTAAAGGAGCCATTCCATTTTCTACATAAATAGGAGAAACTGTGTTTTCTGTACATTTTGGCGTTTGCATTCAATCCATGCAATGCTTTCGTTCAATTTAGGGTCAGTTAAACAAATATAATGTTGACAAAAAAAAATTTCGAATCAAGTTTGTTGCAATCTATTTGCTTTTTAAGCAACCAAATGTAAAAAATAAAACCCACAAGTTAAAGATGAACTGAAAATAAGTTTCACTTCAAGCACAAAAAGCTCTTTTTAAAGTAAAACGTATATGACATTTCTATGGAAGCTTGTTTCCGCCACAGAATAAAAGATTTTAGAAGATAATTGTGATTTTTTCTCAGACTTGCATGTTTATATCTCGCAATTCTTACCTTATTTATTATTATTATTATTATTATTATTACTACATTTTAACACGCAATTGCAACTTTATATCATGCATTTCTGACTTTATATCTCCCAGGTGCGTGTTATAAAGTCAAAATTGCAAGATATAAACATGCAATTCTGAGAAAAAGTCAGAATTGCAAGTTTATTTCTCGCAATTGCTAATTTAATCTCACAATTCTGACTTAATATCACACAATTTCGACTTTATATCACACAATTCTGATGTGAACTCGCAATTGTGAGAAAAAAAAGAGTCAGAATTGTGATAAAAAGTCACAATTACCTTCTTTTTATTATTATTCTGTGGCGGAAAACAAGCCTCCATACATTTTAGATTTTGGCCACTTCTTTAAAATGCACGTCAAAGTCCTAATTTCACTTCATGATGTCCCTGAAACGTCCACACACACATATAAGCACACACTCTTTGAGGCACAGTGCTGTACAATAATTTACAGTCTATCCAGACCCGTCACTCGTCTGTCATCTCTACGGTCCGTCTTCAGGCTTGGATGGCGGCACGTTTCCCACTCCGTCTCCTCCAGGCTCTGCTGTGTTTGTGCTGCTGGTGTTCTGTAGGAACTTCCTCAGGTCCTTCAGAGCGGGTCTGAACATCTGGATGAGGGCCAGCAGAGCGGCCTGCGTGCCCTCCAGAGCCTGGGCTTGTCTCTCTTGAGCGCAGGCCTGGGCCTCCTGCGAGCGCCGGATCATCTGGAGCAGGTCGTTCTGGTTCTCCAGGTGCTGGGCGATCTCACGCACGTGCAGGTTTGTGACGCGGTGCTCCTGGAGAAGTCTGGCCGAGTTGAGAGCGATCCGGCTCTTCAGCTCCTGAGGTTTGGCGGAGCATTCGGCCTGCGCGGCCAGCATCTCCACCGGCGCCTCTGCGCTGACCGTCACCGGCGTCTCGGTGGTGCAATACTCCACCATGCCTTCCTCCAGCGTGTGGTACGTCGTCTCGTCTGCAGGGGCGCAATCACACACAGCTCAGCCAATGTGAAATCAAAACAGACAACTAGGGGTCAATATATGTACATATAGGGGTCAATATATGGGATCTAGGGGTCAATATATGTATATATAGGGGTCAATATATGGGGTCTAGGGGTCAATATATGGGATCTAGGGGTCAATATATGTATATATAGGGGTCAATATATGGGGTCTAGGGGTCAATATATGGGGTCTAGGGGTCAATATATGGGGTCTAGGGGTCAATATATGTATATATAGGGGTCAATATATGGGGTCTAGGGGTCAATATATGTATATATAGGGGTCAATATATGGGGTCTAGGGGTCAATATATGTATATATAGGGGTCAATATATGGGGTCTAGGGGTCAATATATGTATATATAGGGGTCAATATATGGGGTCTAGGGGTCAATATATGTATATATAGGGGTCAATATATGGGGTCTAGGGGTCAATATATGGGGTCAATATATGTATATATAGGGGTCAATATATGTATATATAGGGGTCAATATATGGGGTCTAGGGGTCAATATATGGGGTCTAGGGGTCAATATATGTATATATAGGGGTCAATATATGGGGTCTAGGGGTCAATATATGGGGTCAATATATGTATATATAGGGGTCAATATATGTATATATAGGGGTCAATATATGGGGTCTAGGGGTCAATATATGGGGTCTAGGGGTCAATATATGTATATATAGGGGTCAATTATGTATATATAGGAGTCAATATATGGGATCTAGGGGTCAATATTTGTATATATAGAGGTCAATATATGGGGTCTACGGGTCAATATATGTATATATTGTATAATATATATATATATATATATATATATATATATAAATAATATATGTAACAATATATCATGTCAAAATGTGACCCTGGATCACAAAACCTATTCATTAGTCGCACGGGAATATTTGTGGCAATGGCCAACAATACACTGTATAGGTCAAAATTATACATTTTTCTTTTATGCCAAAAATCATTTGTATATATTAAGTAAAGATTATTGTTCTGTTAAGATATTTTGTACATTTCTTACCGTAAATATATAAAACATTTATTTTTGTGAGTGAATGTGGCACAATCACGGACATAAATGCACATTTTCTCAATGTTTCCTTTTTTTGAGATTTTCAATAGTTGTATCTCGGCCAAATATTGTCCTATCATAACAAACCATACATCAGCGTTTAAAAGACGTCTAATAGCCGAGACGTCACAGCCCAGACGTCGAGGCTGAAACAAGACCAAATTTGGGCTGTCAGTGAAAATTTAATAGACGTGTAAACCAGAGCCGCAAGAATAGACTAGTCATCAATTAGATAGCAAAGAAATGAAATGAGTGAAGAAATTAAACCAAACACCTTGTAATCACTTTGCTTACATGATGGAATATCAAGTTATTTTGGCATAAACGACATCTAACCAAATTCAAGGTTATTTTGTCTAGAAGTGAGTTACTCAAAGCCGGACTATATCAGGGCCCGTATTCATAAAGATTCTAAGAATCCTCTCAGAAAACTTAATTTAGCTTAAAAACTTTTACGTAGGGGTCTTAGCTTAAGAGCGATTTGGGACCGATCTGAGAGCAACTCTGAGTCAGGAAAAGACACAAACGTTCATCTCAGTGAGGAGGCGGGGCCGACCCTGTTGCTATGTGTGACACAATCTTCTGAAGACTGTGATTGGTCGGTTGTCCAAGAAGGAAAAAAAGAGTGATTTTAAGTATAGGGTCTTTTCTAAGCCTTCACTTTGAAATTAAGGCGTCATTTTTCGTATTTGACCGTTCTCACACACACACACACACACACAAACATATTATAAATGTGTATATAAATCCTTTTTTTAATTTACCATGCTGTTAATTTCCTATAATGTATTTGATAAAAATGGTTACACTCTTTCCAATGACACTGATTGCTGGCGAGTCTATTTAAGTGGTGGTTTGGTTTTAATGTATCAAACATGGAATCAAAACCAAGAAGGCCAAGAAAGCCCGACAGAAGAACAGTGTTTACTGTTAGCCAGTCAGTGGACGAACACAAGGCCATCATTAAAGGAAGATTCGGGCCGGGTGTCGATCTATAGCGTCTTATTAACTCACTGTCATCCATCGTCTACAACACACTTCTTCTCCCTCTTCATCTTTCCTCCATTTTCTCCTCTGCTAAAGAAACTCTTAAGCCTCTTAAAAGTCCTCGTCCGTACTCCTAACAATTTTGACCTTAAGACCTCTTTTAAGGGTTTAGATGCTTTCTGAATTACTTTTTTCTTCACTAGGATTTTGTCTTTAATTTTAAGAGTAAACGCCCACATTTCTACGAATTTTCTGAGAATTGTGTCACTAGGAGCGACTCTTTGCATTAAGATTCTTCATGAATACGGGCCCTGGTCTATAGTTAACCGAGACTGTGATATGACGGCTGTTGCTTGCTGGGTATATATCGTGTCACAATATATCGCAATACAAAAATGCAACAATATGTATCGTGGATAGTGACAATATGCATGTATAGTGCATATACAGGGGCGGGTGTTGCTCCGACTTCGCGTCCAGCCGTGCACGAGCGCAAAACCTCACAACACTCGCCCCTGTCGGTGATTGGTTGAAACACTGTTTATTTTGGTTTTGAGTGGTGGTGTACCCATTTGTTTTTGTGTGCAGATCTCAGAGCCTAGGCTGCATACAGAGACGCGTTTTCCGACGGGATGCTTATGGGGCGGGCAGCTAGCGGATCGGTAGGAAAGATTAGATGAATGTGATAATTTATTTTTGAGGCCTTTTTTGAGCCTGAAATGACTGATACAACCTTTAATATTAAAAACAGAAAATTGTCTTAGATAAAGATCATGTGTAAAACTAAAACCATACCTTCAAGAGTTTTTATCTCACACGCTCCTGCGGCCGCTGGTTGAATGCCTGTGAAAAGACAATCACATTTATACAGCATCCAAATGCATCTGTAAAAGTGTAAACTCAAAATGTGAATATATATTTTTCAACATATAAATACATTTCAATATATATTTAACATTTTATTACTAAAATCATGGTGAAAAAAAGAACAAAATTTTGACAGAATAATATTATACTACATTCAGAATATGCAGTGTATATTTGCATATATTATTATTCATAAATTATTCTTGAACTGACCAAAGTATTTAAAGGGAGAAGATTACATTTAAAACAATTATTTTATCACTAGATGTTTAATCCACTATTGTTTTAGAATTGTTCTGTAGTCTATACAGTATTTAATGCAATTACATCAGAAGTAACTGTAATTAAATTACAGAAAAATGAGGAGTATGTATTTAAAGGGAGAAGGTGACATAATATAAAAAAATTTCAATCCACTATTTTTATATAGAATTGTTCTATAGTCTATAATACAATGACATCAGGAGAACATTTATTACACTAATTAATTAGGCTACTTAGTAATGAGGAACACTCAAGACTGCAAATGAGTCCATATTTAATTAGATAGATCTTAATTAGATGTCATTTTCATATTAAAACAAAATTTCTGGAAAAATCAAGCATGTAAGTATCTATAGTTAAAATCTATTATTACCTTTAGTTAATGGCTTAAAGTGTTTTTAGCAGGTGAAAATAAAGGAAGTCAAGTAAGATTAACATTATTTACATTTTAATGTTTAATCCAATATTGTATTATATAGAATTGTTCTATAGTCTACAATGCAATCAATGACATCAGAAGTAACTATTTACAGAAAATTAATTACTTAGTAATGAGTAACACCCAAGACTGCAAATGAGTCCATATTTAATTAGATAGATCTTAATTAGATCTAACTTACTTTTCATATTAAGACCAACTTTCAGGAGAAAACGCTTACAAAATCATTGCTTAATGTACTGATTGATCAAGTGTGTAAGTATCTATACTTAAGATCTATTTTTACCAGTAGTACATGGCTTAAAGTGTTTTTATCAGGGTGAAAATAAGGAAAGTAAGTAAGTGGCTGTTTGCTATTCTACGCACTGAAAGTTACGCAGCGGTAACGCTAGTGTCTTACTCTGCGTGAGTGTTACGGTGGCCGAGGAGCTGATGGGCACCGCGATCTCCGCGCCCGCCTCGGCCGCCGGGAGGCTGATGATGGTCGCTTCTCCCAGTAGATTACAGATTCGCTGCTGCATGGAGGTCAGGATCACGGGTACGGAGGTGCAGTCGCCCGTGCCCTCCATGGCCGCCCGTGCTTGGGCCACTTTTCTCCGCACCTCCGTCTTGAGATCGGACCATTTCTTCTTGACCTCGGCGAGCTCGCGCTGGCAGGTGCTGACGGCGTTCACGCGTTTCAGAATCTCCACCCACGCGTTGTTCTTAGCGATGTGCGTGACGCCCGCGTTAAAGTGATTCACCAAAATGTGTTTTTGCTTTTCCATCTCCTCCACGATGATCTCCACCTCCCTTTCGGAGAAATTCGTTTTTCTCTTTTTGGCCTGAGATGCCATAATGTTTTTAAATTGGACGCAGGGGGGGGTTATAAAATTGCGTAGAATACGCAAAAATAGTAAGTTTTTCTCCGACACAATTGCGCAGCGTAATGGCTTCTTGAATCGACTTCTCTTCCAACAACAACGTTTGCGGCCGCAAATGGCTGAAGTCCCGCCCCTTCGTCGCTTCTTACAAATCCCATTGGTTTAGATTCGCTAGTGACGATGACGATCTTTCTTTTCATTTGTGGAAACTGTGATCAATCAGACCTTACGTTTGCGTGGCTAGACTTATTGTCAGCCAGAAGAGGGAGCTATTTAGTAACATATATATATATATTTTTTTTTTATTTATTTATTTATTTTATTTTTTTTTTACAGAATAAAATGTAGAATGTGTGACTCAGTTTAGGAGTGTTATGAGAAAACAGTGTTCTGATTTTTATTAATAGAACATTGTAAAACAGGGTATTTGAGAGCATGGCTAAAAAAAAATTTTTTTGTTGATGACTTATTATTTTACGCTGCTTCTTTAATGCTGAATAAACAAGCAGTTTCACATAATTGTATCATTCCTGGGACTTTTGTGTCCCCAATATGATCTTACTGTGTAACTTGATTTAAAAAATAAATAAAGATTTAAACATTTCACAGCATTTTGAACCACCACATATCACCCTTGTCCCCAGGCCTGCGTAGCCCTTTTTCATAATAAATACAACACTTACTACATGATTCCTTTTCCAATTCTTTTTCCCATGGTTGGTAGTGATTCCATCAATAGTGATTTTTCTCTAATGTACTTTTATTTATTATTATTATTATTATTATTACATTTATTTGAACAATTTAATCAACGTTTTTGACTTGTCCCTCAATTGTTCACCCTGTTATTTTTGACTACTTTCCCTTTAAATGAAAATTGGACAAATTAAATGACATCATAAAGCCGTCATCACTTGTTTAGAGGGAAAACAACTTGGGCAAATCTTAATAGGCAAGATATTTGACCTGTTTCCAATTTTATCTTTCAAATTTGATGTGGTCAACATTAGTACGGCCACACTGTTAAGGGAAATATGAAAAAAGTTAGAAAAATTACAGTTTTAAAGCCCATGTAATTCTTTATTGTATAAAACTTCTGGCTTCTTGTTGCTAGAGACGGTGCATTGGCTGATTTTAGATCAGAATGTCCATCCTGTTAAATTATTTAAAGTTCACTGCCAATGTTTTAAATATTGTTTCCCATTCAAATCCAGTTCCAGTTTTACGTGAGCGATAGGAAACCACCCGCCCACACAATCTTTATACCACTTTTCCACCCTGTTAATATTTTGTCCACCCTGTTTTCACAACAATTTTAATCAGCAATAGAAACATAATTCAGTGACAATGAAAAATTACTCGAATATCAATTATGTAGTATACTTTAAAATGCCATTTTTGATCTTCCATTTAATTTATTTTGTTTAATTTGTTTATTCGTTTTTCAACAGATGCTTTTTTTTTTTTTGTGCAAAAATAAGTCCATCCATTACATCCAGATCTCAGGTGAATTATGAGGCGCTTTCATTCCACCAATAAACAGCAGTTTCTGGACTGTACTTGTATAGATCTGTCGGCAAGGAAACCAAAAGTGTCCCATAATAAACAGCGGCCCTTATATCCTTCTCAGACTGCTGGCAAAACAAAACAGTCTAAAAATATAGTTTAAGAACACTGACAGGATTTTCCAGCATTGTCAAGCTTGTGTGAATATGTCCACATCACGTCTATAAAGATTTGACCTGTGGTGTTTAATCAGATATTGTGGAAGTGTGCAAACTTATAAAGCAAGTTTTATAGAGCAGGGCTTTTGAAGTTAATGTAAATAATGAATATCATAAAAACGGGTTATGTCTTTGACATTGGCTTCCTAGAAATAATGGACTGAAATAGATCAAGCAGGACCGTTCTGAGAATTCAGATTTATGTTATCTTTATAAAACTGAATTCTTAAAATAAAGTCACCTATTGAAATGAAATGAGAGGCGCAGCCTCATAACAAAACACACAAGCAGCCCTTCATAGGGATCACACTACACAGGTGAAACTCGAAAAATTAGAATATCGGGCAAAAGTTATCATTTGGATGATTATGGCTTACAGCTTATGAAAACCCCAAATTCAAAATCTCAGAAAATTACAATATTACATGAAATCAATAAAAAAAAAAGGATTTTAAATAGGCTACAGAAATGTCGGCCCTCTGAAAAATCATGTATATAGTTATATACACTAAATATATTAGTTTCACCTTTTCATTTGAATTACTGAAATACATGAACTTTTGCACGATATTCACATTTTCTCGAGTTTCACCTGTATAATGTAATGGATCACTGTGATGTTTTGCTGTTCTGCTTTTAAAGATGTGTTGACAACATCCAAGTACACTGTAGGATTCTTTCTGAAGTGTGAAATATAATTATCCACTCATTTGAATTCAGTTACAATGTATCATTCTGTATATCAAAACTAAACTCTGTGGAATTCTAGTTTCAAACTGACACATTGTATCGTTTCCTCGAGCAGACGTTGCCCTCGCTTTCTGACTGGAAGTTTCCCTTATTTAATGTTTTATTGTTCTCATTTGCCGATTTCTAAGAATTTGGCTCTTGTTCGCAGACATTTGGGAGCTAAATTGAGGCCAGACATGCAAATGAAGTTCCTTGAATAGAGTTAATCTGTCATAATCTCTTTAGTACAGCAGTGGATTTTGTTTTTTTTACATTATTGGTTGAGTTAGGCTACACTGTAACATTTTGAAAATGTACTTGTAGAATGCACTGAAAGATCATTGTTGGTTCCACTGATGAAGAACAGGATGTTTTTCAGCACATGTCATTCATGAACATCGTCAGGAACTGCAACCTTGTGTTCTTGACTGAAGGATTGGCCAACAGCACAGAGATGTTGAACTTGCGAGACGCCGGTCGCCCTTCGCTGTGTGAGGGATTGTGATGCTCTTAACTCATCTTTTTATAGTCTCTCACTATGGCATTCACAACCTGGCAGGACTTTGTGTTTTGGTCTTACGGTCAAGCTAAACTCTGAATGCAAAACTCAGTGAACAAGAAAATCTGTGGTTTTTTTTATGGCAATACATCAACATGACAATTGTCAAAACAACAATGTTGAGGTTTTTCTTGCATGTATGTTGCTACCTGCTATACTTCTAAATGTAAAACACAACACTGTTTAAAGGCCGGTGACTGTTTTCAACATCGACAATAATCATAAATATTTATCTGAGCATCAAATCATCATATTAGAGTGTAACGTTGCTGAAAATTCAGCTTTAATCACAGGAATAAATTACACTTTACTATATTGACGGTTCTTTTAAATTGTAATAATATTTCACTGTATTTTTTATCAAATAAATGCAGCCTTGGTGAGCAGAAGAGACTTTTTGCAAAAACTTTGAATGGTAAAATTGTGAAAAATGTTGTTGCATTGTCTTTTATTGACAATCCTTTATTCTCCTCAGTATCAGATCTGTGATCTCAGGAACTCTTCAAATAAACTGCACTTTTCTCCTGTTTCTGTTGATAGGAGTGTTTGAAACTCTCAGCAGAATCGCTGTTGGTCCTGTTATTGAGAGATAAACAGTGACTGAGAAGCAGGTAATAGACGTAACGCGAGAGATAAACACATCTTGTTTTTCAGCTCAATCTGACCTCCAGGTAAAGTTTATCAGATGCACTTCAGGGATCCGATATCAGACGTATAATGCAGAACGAGGTCACAACAAACACAGGGCTTTCGGTGTGTCACTGGAACTTGACCTCTACTGTGGTTAATAATATACACCTTTAATTGCTCTGAGTTTGAATGTATGGAGCTCTTTATGAATGAGCCGTTTATCTTCATGCAAAGGATGTATTTGTGTGTGACATAAGAAACGGTTAGAACTGGCCTTGTCATGATTGGCCAGTCCATTGATCAGAAAGTTAACCTGAAAAAACAAGATACTCTGTTTCATAACTTGTGTTCAGAACAGCATCATGACCCGAGAGCTGTGAAGTATGCCTGAATATTAGTATTTTATTATTTATACTTTTTTTTTTATCATGCTTTGTATATGTACTTCGAAACAGAGTTTTTGTGCATTTATAAAGTACACCTTAAAAAACAATATTTCACTGACGATCATGACTTATTAAAAATATTTTTCTTACCGAGTTGACATCAAATCAAGTCAAATTACTGTCAAATTAAGCTTATTCAACACTAATAATGAACTCGTAAAATGTAAATTGTCACTATATGGTCATTTATGCATGTGAAAACGAACATGTTACTTTTAAAATACTTAAGTATAAATAAATATGGACACTTTTTACTTTCTCTCAAGAACACTTTTAGTTAGACACCACCGCATCCATATTTAAGAATCATTTTTAACAGAATAAGCCAAAAATACACTGTGATTTTTCAAAGTTGTGAATAAAACAAAGATTATTGGAGAACGTTTTACAAGAAAATATTTCAGTCTACTTCTTAATTTTATGTTTAATTGTGATACCTGCCTTATTTTTGTAATTATTTGTGAGAATTAATAGTAATTTTTAGTTTCAAAGTTAGTGCAGTTTTCAGTGCAGTTAAAAAGAAAAACTCTTTTTAAACCTGAATTAAATAAGTTTATTTCACTCAAACGTGACTGAAAGTTTAAAGTAAAAAAAAAAGTTAAGTGAACTGTAAATGATTATTTTAAGCTGAACATAAGTGCAGCACATAGTTCCCAGCATGCTTTGCGTCAAACATAAGGAGAATAAATTATGAAATGAAATGTTATTTTGTGTGTTTTTGCATGTGTTTAGATGTGTTAGTGTTTAATCTTCTGTTGTTAGGATTTATAGTGTTTCTGTTGCAGTAACCATTGTGTTGAACAGTAGAGCGGTTAGATTGAGGATGGACCGCAAAATCATATATGAATAATTTTTATGCCATAAAATGTGTGTTATAGCTCATTTGAAAATATTTGAGTTAATGTGACATCTATGCAATCAAATTGTATATGAGTTAGCTTAGTCAGCATTTCAATTAAATTCAGTAGCAATTAACATGTCTGTAGAGTTAGTTCAAAATCTTGGAGTTTCTTAAAGTCCCCTATAGTCAATCATTTTATCCATTAAAACTCATCTTTGATTTTTTTGTTTTTCCTTGAAAAAAATTCATTATGCCTTAAAATATCTTGAATGTAACTCGACACCCTTGGCTCATTTAATATATGCGGTTCTATGAATATGCAAACGAGCCCCGCCTCCACTCACTCACTCAGCTCAGAGATCCACTGGTTGACGATCACACGTTGATCTGATTGGTTACAAGTTTGTGACGTCAGAAACACCAGCGATTTTGGTTCTTTGCAGTTTTAAGGAGAAAATACGCAGCAATGCTGTTGATTTATGAATTATAACATTAAAAAAAAAAATGTAAGCTTGATTTTCACCACAGGGGCACTTTAATGTAAAAAAAAAAAATTGTCAACGGATTGCCTCAATTTTTTGAGTTCTGCCAACTTATTATTGTTTGCAGTGAATCTGAAACAGAAAATGTAGCTGCGTCACTCTCTGGATCTATAAAGGTCTTGAATGAATCAAACATCATTCAAACAGTGTCTTTCTCTCAACCCTGCTTGACGAAATAAGAGCTCGGCACTGACTCCCAAAGCCCGCGTCTATCCCCCTGCATGTGTTTAGTGATCCCTGAGGCGTGTGACTTATGGCTAAAATTAGTTTTTTAGAGAGCACAGGAGTCAAATTCATTTAAAAGGCCAGCCTGATGCGACGCTGCATACAGTACACGAGTGCACCACCTTCAAACTCCACTGGATTGTGTTACAAACTCAACTCTTCTGATGCACGTTAAGATATTACCTGATTTGGTTGGAGAGTAAAGGAAATAAAATACCCATATACCAAAAAACATGAGCAAATCAATGCAAGCTCACTAATTACTTCATATGCAGTGTTGGACGTGACACATTACAAGAAACACAAGTTATGTAATCAGATTACTTTTTCAGGTAACTACTGTAGTAGGCTATGCATTACTTTTAGATTTACGACAAAATATCTGAGCGTAATATCTGAGCGTAATAAATACATACATTACATAACTGGCCTATTCGGCTTGCCAAATGAAAGAAGAATAAAAAATTCTAGTTAAAAGATTTACAGGTGAAACTCGAAAAATTAGAATATCGTGCAAAAGTTAATGTATTTCAGTAATTCAAATTAAAAGGTGAAACTAATATATATAACTATATATATATATATATATGAATAAATATACTTTTCAGAGGGCCGACATTTCTGTATTTAAAATCCTTTTTTTTTTTTGATTTCATGTAATATTCTAATTTTCTGAGATTCTGAATTTGGGGTTTTCATAAGCTGTAAGCCATAATCATCAAAATTATAACTTTTGCACGATATTAACATTTTTCGAGTTTCACCTGTATAGTTAAAACTTCTGGCATTTGAAGACGTCTAACAACAAGTATTTTTATACACCAGGCTTTTCCCCCGTAACACCCCCTCTATCCAGGTTACAGATGGTTTATAGGTTGGTGTCCCCCTCACGGATACCGTATAAATCTCTGTGGAGTGAGTTTTGGCACGGACACTTATCCTCCAGACTCTGACGTAATTCTGCAACCGGAGACAGCTTTGCTGCAGGATTATGCCTTACAGAGTCGCCGTTTATATTGGGGCCTATTAATGATAATTACTGTTACTAACCAAGAAAATATCCTGTACTGACCTGCTAACTCTAATTAGTTATGTTTGGCTTCAGTTATTTTTTTATATATGCACAGCGCTAATTCTATATGTACTGTAATGTGCATTTGCATTATGTTTGTGAGTTAGAAGGGCCTCATGAAAGGGAGTGCAGTTTTTTTTTTTTTTTTTGGTTATTTAATATGAAACAGGTTAATGCAAATACAAACAGTTAAATTATGCAAACACACACTTTATGTTCACATTTATGTAAATTAATAAAGAAATTATAGAAAAAATAAGCAAAATCTCACAAAATAAGTTCGATCTCAGGAGTTTTCCAGAAATGAAAACTCTTTTTTTTATCTTTTTCATATTTATTTAATTTTTATATTTTAATAGGCTATTTGTTATTTTTAAATATATATAGGCTAATTATATAATATAATAACCCTGACTTAAGGCATGTTAAGGGGGTCAATAAAGTTTATTTTATTATTAACTTTTAATTACTTTTTTGTCTAACAATATACAACATGTTACAGGTCTATGTCGGTTTCTCTGAGCTCTGTGAGAAAATGTGAAATTCTATGAGTCACTTCCATTGAAATTTCACAGAATGTCACATGTCTCTTCTGGCAGCTCACGCTGGTGTTCAGTAGTGAAAGAGGAGGGGCCTGATTTACATACGAACCCAATGGCTTCCAGCCGTGATTGGCCTTTGAGACTCTGACATCATTGACGGCGTTCAAAAGTTTAAATGCGTAGAACCTGGTGACCAATCAGAGTCCGCCTCCTTCACTCAGTGGGCGTGTCTAAGGGCTTTTCTAGACTCGATCAGCAGCGTTACCGGCATTTCAGAGTTTCACCGCCGACAGGCGAAAGTGTTCTTGTGTTATTTATTTATTTATTGTCGAAGACTTTTACTATTTTGAAGATGTTGTGCCTTTGCCTTTATGTGCCTGTCAACAATTCAGATCATGTCGAGGTGGACTACTTTGAATCGAATGGATTACCGTCCGAACTGAAGTCGCTCAAGTCTCTCAGCGTCCTTCTGCCGTCGCAGGAATTCTCTACATACCGAAAATGGAAGAAGGTAAAAATGATCAAATCATATGTACATTCTTTCTAATCTTTCTTTATATATTATTCAATGTTAGCGAATCTTTGAGTAATGTAAAAAGTAGTTTACTTTTTTTTTTTTTTTACACCCTTTTATAAAGAAACTACACATTTTTAACGCATGACGTTTCCGGTGCTCGTTCCTCTTTCCTGCGCGCGCGTTTCCGTGAAAATGGCCATATTTGGAGTTTCCCCAGAGCGCTTAAAGGGATAGTTCACCCCCCAATAAGATACAAATTCTGTCCTAATTTGCTTCCCCTCAAGTTGTTCCAAACCTGTATGACTTTATTTCATTTGCAGAACACAAAAGAAGATATTTTAAAGAATGTTGCTAACCAAACACTTAGTGTTAAACACATAAAAGACAGTTAAGGTGTTAAACCTTTAACATACCATTGACATCCATAGTATGAACAAAATTCTATCAGTAAAAAATTATTTCAGCAGATGAAAGAAATTCATACAGGTTTGGAACAACTTGAGGGCGAGTGAATGATGACAGATTTTTTGGTAAACTATTGACTAAATAAAGTGCATCAATAATGTGTTCAGTGTTATAGCCTCATCAACACTATGGTACTGTAACTTAATAGTTATATATATATAAATATATATATATATATATATTAGTCATTTTTTAATTGAAGACTGTATGGTGCACCTAGTGGTGCAGGTTCAATGAGACAATCAGAATTGATGGGTCCATAAATGTATTGATTATGATTGTCTGATCTGCTGTAATAATCTGGATGAGTGTACAAAGTTACGGACATTATTATAATCTCACAAAGAGATTTTCTAGAGAACTCATAGTCAGATCAGACTCTTAATTCATTCAGTAATTACAATGACAGGAGGCTGAAAAGTTCCCTTGTGATTTGGTAGTTAATAGTGAAAAGCAGACACTTACCTGGGTTTCACAGATCTTGTATTGTGTCAGGTGTCTTTTAAGCCTGTAGATCATTTGATCTACATAGTTTCCCGTCTAATAACTAAAGACACTCGTTCCCTCTGTTCTAGTTTTCCAGCTGTCGGTATTCACACACTTACTGATTGTGCAATGATTTGCTGCTGGAATGCATTGGATATTCGCAGTCGCACACATTGATTCGATTTGGGTGCATTAAAAATGTCATCTTTTCCCCCCACAGAAAACATTGAAAACTGAAGAGAAAGAGCATGACGGGCAGCTGGACTTTGAAGAGTTTGTTCACTACCTCCAAGACCACGAGAAAGACCTGAAGCTTGTCTTCAAAAGCCTGGATAGAAAGAAAGCTGGTATTATACCATGATGCAATGCAATACTTGATTTACAAACCTACAACTTGGTTATTTAAAATGACTGACATTTCTTTCATTTGTTCCTTGTCAGGTCATGTGAACGCCAGTGACATTGTGAACTCCTTGCGAGATCTCGGTGTCCATATTTCCCTGCAGCAAGCGGAGAAAGTCCTTAATAGGTGAAATATTGTTTGAATAAAAAATTGGCAATGTTGACTTTAAAGTCTTGCACCTGGTTTAATTTACCTTCCTATGTTTAGCTCTCATTATATTTTTTTGTATTTTAGACGCTTACAGTTTTCTCTCTCTCTCTCTCTATATATATATATATATATATAATGCATAATGCATGCATTGAACTCTTGGTCATTTGATCTCTTAATGAACTGAGTCAGAGCTTTGTTAGAATTTTTTTATAATCTGTTAAATACATTAAGTGCTTGTTTCCAGGTTATAAACGGTCTTTCTTCTCTTATTTGTCTTGTTCCTCTTGTAGCATGGACAAAAATGGCACCATGACTATTGACTGGAATGAGTGGAAGAAGTATCCCACGCTGCAACCTGCCGAGAACATTCCCGAAATCATCCTGTACTGGAAACACTCGACTGTAAGAGTTTCTCCTCACTCAAACTAATGCTAGTCCAAATCCTCAAATGCTTCAGAATTAAACAACCTGAAAGGCCGGTTTAGTAAAAAAGCTGCTTTAATCCTGATGACTGCAAAGCGATTTAATATGGGGATCTGAATAATATAATATGGGGATCTGAATGATTAATATGGGGATCTGATTGAATAATATGGGGATCTGATTGAATAATATGGGGATCTGATTGAATAATATGGGGATCTGATTAAAATGGGGATCTGATTGAATAATATGGGGATCTGATTAATATGTCTACAGGGAATTTTTCAGGTTTCTTAAAAGGTGTGTAAATTAGGCTGGCTTGAGTTTTAGGATTGCTTTAGGACGTAGGCCTTATGAGATACGGTTGATGACAGTCGTAAAGTGACTGTTCCTAAAATATCTACAGGAACACTGTGATCTAGGACAGGCTCCAGTTTAATAGGTGTAACGTTGCAGCTACTAAATCTTAACTAGTCTGTGTCCTGACTGCTGGAGTTCATGCATAAATCCATCCATCCATTACATTTTGCAAATCAAATATCAGAGTATTGCTCAAATTAAACCAACTCTAACTGTCCCTTCCTTATGCAACAAGTCTTGTTGACATGCACAATTAGCTGTTCAATTCTAGACGTTTGATTGTTAAATTTCAGTATCAGTGACCAGTTTAAACTGGACTGCAGCCTTTGATCAGTGCACAATAAAATGGACTCTGATGCAATGTGCGCAAGTTCACGAGGGTTTCTAAAGTCCACTATGGATTTTTCGATCAAATTACACATTTGTGCGTCAAAACGTTTTGACTGCGTCACTGGTCGGGTCAGAACACACTTGACTCGCACACGGTTGCTGCCAAGGTCATTGCACTTTAGTTCTCTAGAAGTAGCATTAATGCTAAATACCAGTCGTCACTCACTGATTTAATTTCATACTGGTTCATTGTTTCAATGTCAGCTGTTTCTAAAAGCATCGGTGATCCGTTCCTTTGTTGCTTTATTTTATTAATGCAAAATATTAGTCGTCATTCACTGATTTACACACATTGGTTAACGGTATCCGTGATCTTTCTTTTGTAGATCTTTGACGTGGGAGAGAACCTGATGGTACCAGATGAGTTCACGTCGGAGGAGCACATGACCGGGATGTGGTGGAGACATCTGGTTGCTGGTGGAGGAGCCGGAGCCGTGTCCCGAACCTTCACTGCGCCGCTCGACCGACTCAAAGTCCTCATGCAGGTACGAGGATCACGTTACCTGCGTCATTCTGAGTTCAAGAGAACTAGATCAGTGTTACATCTTGTGCATTTGAATCCTGTATTAAAATCTGTTAAGTTACTCACTCAAGGGCGTAGTCTTTAATAAATCCCAACCTCAGCTTTCTCTGTAGACTAAAGGAGATTTTATTTACACAAGCATTTTCCTTCAGAGCTCAAGCCCTTAATCAACCAGTATATATTAGATAAAGGGCAAGCCAAATGAGGAGCATGTCAAAATAACTAATTATTTGAAATAAATCCCTCTTAAATCCAGACATGACCGAGTTTTAGAGTATATACAAGGTGTTGTAATAGGCCATGAAGACTGAAGAAACACTGAAATGTCTATAATATGGTTTTTATCAGGGATAATGCAAACTTATTTTGTAAGATTGACCCAGAAAAACTGGTTTCATAACCAAATGGCCAGAACAATTGGTTTTGTTACCCAAGAGTCATAAATGTAGTTAAGTATCATAAATGTATGTTCTGGGGAACAGAATAATTATACAGATTATTCAAGCGTCCAATCAGAATCCGAGTGGTCAAGCACACCCTCGGTTTTGCACTCTGATTGGTCCGAAACGAGATACGAGTGGACATTGTCATGACTGTGCGATAGTGAAGATCTGTGTCAGCTAGTCATGTTTACGTCAGCCGTTACTCAATTGGACTTTAATCGTTCAGTTGATTCAGTTTAAAACCTTTCACCTACTTTTTTTGACATACTCAACTTTGCTCCCCCATTTGTGAGGGTCTGAAATCTTTTTGTGTTAATTCTGTGCACCATATAAAGTGATATTTAGACATAACAGGTTCTAATAAACCTCTTATTTTCTTGTCTCAGGTACATGGTACTCACGGCAACAACATGTGTCTGATGAGTGGTCTCGCCCAGATGATCAAGGAAGGAGGGATGCGTTCGTTATGGAGGGGCAACGGCATCAACGTCATAAAAATCGCACCTGAATCGGCCCTCAAATTCATGGCTTATGAGCAGGTAATAGACGAGAGCTGGTCCGGATGTATACATCATCATATATATCATATGTATAGACCTGAGAAGTATGAAAAAATTGGTGCATGTTTGAAAACAAGGAAACGGGGTTATTCTCAGCAACTAAAATCAAACCAACTTTGTGTGTATCATTAAATGAATGACTTTTCTTTTGTTGACAGATTAAACGGCTGATGGGAAGCAGTGGGGAAACGCTGGGGATCAGTGAACGTTTTGTAGCAGGTTCCCTGGCAGGAGTCATTGCTCAGAGCTCCATTTACCCCATGGAGGTGAGTCTCCGAAGTCCACCTCACAAAACTGCTCATTTTTCATTATATGTATGTATATATATATATATATATATATATATATATATATATATGTATGTGTGTATATGCGCATACATGCATACAGCAGTTTGAAGTGGATCAAAACCTTTCATCAAAGTTATACATGAATAATACCTGTAGTCTTAGGACAACTTAGAACTTTTTTTGATCCATTTCAAATGTTGACTTTTAATATATATATTAAATTTGCCATTTTGCTTAAAGTCTGTTTTTGTAGCATTAAGATATTCTGTGCTCTACTTAAATGTCATGGTTGTGCTTCATATGCACGCTGTAAATTACATCGTGATGCATGGAATTTTTAGGGAAAATATTTTTTTTTTAGTTTGTTTTCATTTTATAGTTCTCAAACTAGCCAGAGAAGCTGGCATGGCATTCCAAAAAAATCAGAAAAACAATGCTATAATGAAAAAAATCTGTAATGCTCTTCTGTTCAGGTTCTCAAAACTCGTCTGGCGTTGAGAAAGACAGGCCAGTACAAGGGCATCTCCGACTGTGCCAAGCAGATCCTGAGGGTGGAGGGAATGTCTGCGTTTTACAAGGGCTACGTACCGAACATGCTGGGCATCATCCCGTACGCTGGCATCGACCTGGCAGTCTATGAGGTGAGCAGAGGAGCCAACACGTCACTATTCCTCATTATAATAATTAATACGCAGAATAAAGTGGCCCGGGTGAGTTAGTAGTGTGTTGAACTGGCGGTTATGTTAAGGGACGGTACCTTTCCCAGACACGCTCGCAGGACTTGACCAATCACAGCACATTGATCCAGCCGACCAATCAGAGCACAGTGTGCTTTTCAGAAGCAGGGGCTTCATAGAGACCGGAACTAAACCGAGCGTTACTGACAGACTGGGAAGAGAGGATATGGGAAAAAAATAACATTTAAAGCATGAAAACCTGTTCTAGTAAACCAAAATCAAGACTTTGTAAACGCATAATAGGTAGCAATCACTGGAGATGTCATTTATGAACACATTTTTTGTTTCCTTTTTGCTCTTTATAGACATTAAAGAACACTTGGCTTCAGCGGTATGGCACGGATAATGCAAATCCGGGTGTGTTTGTGCTTCTGGCGTGTGGTACGGTCTCCAGCACGTGTGGCCAGCTCGCCAGTTATCCACTGGCTCTCGTACGAACACGTATGCAGGCGCAAGGTGAGCTCCAGGCTTTTACAATGTGCTTTTACTGCGTGTCATTTCTCATGGTCAAGTCACCTTTATTTATATAGTGCATTTTATAATACAGATTGTTTCAAAGCAGCTTTACAGTGATAAGAAAATAGTGCAACAAAGTTTGTTTCTAGAAGAAAATAGCATCATAGTCCATCTAAAAGTTAAGAATTGTTTATTTTTGTAGTAAAAAGTCATTCATTTTTTTAAAACCGTGATGTCATCGTCCAGCTCAGTTCTATAATGGTGTCAATGCAGGCAGTTATCATTATTATTATTATTATTATTATTATTATATATTAAATGTGTGTTTATTCCTGCAGCTGCAGTCGAGGGCTCTTCCCAGGTCTCCATGTCGGGACTCTTCAAGCAGATCATGAAGAACGAGGGCCCGATGGGTCTCTATCGGGGTCTGACCCCAAACTTCCTGAAGGTCATCCCAGCGGTCAGCATCAGCTATGTGGTGTACGAGCACATCAAGTCGTCGTTAGGAGTGCAGTCGAGATGAGGCTTGTGAAGGCTCGATGAAAGGACTCAATCTCGGGGTTTTAAACCTTGTGGTGTGGAGGATCTCATTCTGTGAATGTGAGGGTGGAGGATGACACTGTTCATTAACATCTCGTTATTTATTCAGTTCGAAATCTGTAGAAAGTTTGAAAGCTGAAATCAGGGACCAACGTATTTGATTTCATGTGGTGTGTGTGTGTGTGTGTGTTTCGATGTGTAAAAATGCATATATAAGTGCCACTGAGAAAGAATCAAGTGCTGTTATGATCCAGTTGGGCAATGCAATTGAATCAACACTACAAACACAGCATTATTTCATGCTGATTGAAGTTGCACTGCCCACTTTCTGTCTAATGCTGCTTTATATTGACTAAAGTGTTGTATTTATACATCTTTAACCAGATATTTATTTATATTGTGGCATCTGAGAGTTTAATGAATGTGTATGTTGCACAGTGTCTTGAGTCTCTGTTAAAGCCAGTGTTTTTCAGTAGTTAAACTTGTCTAATTTAATCCTAATTCTGGTTATTTTAATTCAGCACAGTGATGTTCGCTTTGCCTTAATATAAGAGAATGTCTGGTTGATTTGAAAACAAATGCACTTTAATTGCTTTAGTCAATTGTGAATGTAACACTGTAGCGAGTAACGACTAATCTTGCAACATTGTCAAAGGGTGTAAATGTTTTGTAATGGGGACCAAATGTTGAAGTAATAAATGCACATTATTTGCTTTCTTGCAGTATTGAAGGTTTTGAGTTCACTAATTTCAACATAAATGCACAGGTTTGCGTCTGAGACTGTTCGAGGTGTTTGGAAACCTCTATCCGGAGCACTGGAACGGTTTTTGGGAATTGATGACTTGAGTTCATCAGAGTTTCATTGTAATAATATTTGTTTCTGCAAAGTGGCTCTTATTTTAGTTTGTTTTAGAGATTTGTTTTTCCTTAAATGTAATTTTATTTTTTCAATAAAAACGTAATATTCATATTGTTGTCTGTGGTGTTTATCTTGATATTCAGTAATGTTTAACATTTTTACAAGGTTTTACTAAATTAGTTTTTAACTTTGCATTTATTCATTCTAGTTAGTTAATTATGATATTTAGTAATGTGTTTTTAAAATCATAAGTTATTTAATGGAGCAGAGCTGGCATGAAATGAGAAGTTTTTATGAACTGACCTTAATGATTAATAAATACTGTAATGTGGTGTTCAGTGTTAATGTAAGTTAATGCATTGTAAAGTGTTTCCAGTTTTGTATAACTGGCTAATATGTTGCCATAAAGTTTATTGATTTAAAAAAAAAAAAACTTTAAATTTAATACTTTAAGTTT
>JAULUF010000042.1:35922500-36020000 GCA_031834385.1 Semotilus atromaculatus
TACACACTGACAGATCTGGGGATACACACTGACAGATCTGGGGAATCACAGTAACAGATCTGGGGAATCACAGTAACATTGGTCATAGAAACATTTAGGCGAGGGGAAACAATCCAACCGTCTCCGTTGACTTTGTATTACGTGAAGCTTCCTCCTTGTCATTTCTGACTTATAGCAAACAACAAAACCATGTCTAAAAGCTGCTTTGTGACAGGGTGTACAGCAAACAAGCTAAAAAAAATACAGAAATACGTTTTATAAGCTGTCGAGCCCAAAAAGCGAGCTTTTAAGGACACAAAAGTGGATTCAGGCAATAAGACGTGAAGCATCAGCTGGAAGAATGAGTAAATTGTGACACTCAGTATACCGGTACACTAAAAATACACCACGTGTGCAGTAGACATTTTATCACTGGTAAGTTAAATATGTCAGATTTATACATTATATTTCTGTTAGCTAAGCAATCCCTGTCTCCGAGTACGTAAGTTAGTAATATGATACGTTGGTCAATGTCTCAATTGCCTGTATCCACTATTGTGTCCTTAAATATAATTTTCCTTAAATTTCGATATTTTTCCTTGATTATTACGCAGGGATGAGAGTTTAGTACATAGCCTAGAAAATCACAACTTTTCATTTTCCGTCAGTCTTAGTTCACGATGTAACTACAGAAGAGGCAAGTTTTAAATAGGAAAAATATCAAAACTCTTTAGTCATTTTTTTTTGAGAGATGCTAACGGTCTAATCAGATTCAATTATCTATGCTAAGCTATGCTAAAAGTGTTACCGCCAGACCCGGAGATCGGCTGAATGGATTCAATAACGGTAAAAGTCGACAGTTTAACTCTGGGATGATGGAAAATGAGCCTATTTCCCCCCAAAAAGTGGAGTGTTCCTTTAAACGCTCGTTTTTTGGGCTCGACAGCTTATAAAAACGTAGTTCTAGTTTTTTTTAGCTTGTTTGCTGTACACCCTGTCACAAAGCACCTTTTATACATAGTTTTGTCTTTTGTTATAAGTCAGAAATGACGAGGAAACTTCTCGCAATGTAAAGTCAATGGAGACGGTTGGATTGTGTTTGTTTCCAGATTATGATGCGTGTCGCTCTGTCTCTATACTGTGTGATTGAGTGAGTTTGCATTCAGATGTTTCTCTTTTTATGTGAACCAGCAACCAATGAGGGCCAGGCACTGCCGAACGTGCCAGCGCTGTGTGCGGCGCTTCGACCATCACTGCCCGTGGATCGACAACTGTGTCGGGGAGAGAAACCACAGGTGGTTCCTGCTGTACCTGTGTGTTCAGTTCGCTGCTGTGTGTTGGGCTCTACAGGCTGCATGGTGAGTGTGTGTGAGCAGAACATGCATTTGATGTATTTGTTAACTGGATTGAACCGCCAGAGCATTATAGTTTAGATATAGTATGTGTAAAGATGTTTTAACTCAAAATTACCATGACGTATTATAAAAATGTATTTCCAAAGTAAGACCCACTTTGTAAATTAAACAATGTAATGAGGTCAAAATAATGCAGTTTCTCATTTTTAGGAATAAGTTGCGTTGTGCATTAGAAAAATATACAGAAAAAACGGTTAAAAAAGTAGAAATAAATAAATAATACAAATTAGAATAAACTAGATTACATTTGATTACAATAAAAAACGATTCAAGAAAATATATACATTTAAGTAAATAAATGTGATTAAAATAACTTAATAAAATAAAAAATAAAAAATCATGCAATTTTTGTATGCATAAAAAAACGAATAGTATGCATTATTAGAAAAGTGTAAATATAAATATTTTTGATTAAAATAAATATTAGTCATTAAAATAATTTAAGTAAATTAATAAATATGTGATTAAAATAACTTAGAATTATTGAAATAAATGAATCAATTTGATTTAAATAAATAATGCAATTTTTAAAGAATAGTGTTAGAAAATATCGTAAAAAACTGTAATAAGTGAAAATAAATAAATAAGAATAAGATTTAAACTAACTAAAAGCATTTGATTAAAATAAATTTGACTTAAATAAAAACTAACTAAATATATGTGATTAAAATACATTTAAAAAATAAATAAAAACAATATGCATTATTAGAAAAATGTACAGCAAAGCAGTTAAAAAAGTACAAATAAATAAATTATAAAATAATATTAAACTAACTAAATATATTTGATTTAAAAAAAACAAATTGATTTAAATAAATAAATGACTAAAATACATTTAAAAAATCATTACAATTAATAAATAAATAAATACAATTTTATTTAAATAAATTTGATCGAAATAAATAAACAATACATCTAACAGTACAGTACTATAGTTAGTAGAAAAAATACATAATAATGCAACATAATTGGAAAAACTAAATATTTCCCAAATATCTTTTTTCACTTATTTATAATATTTTTTCACAGTATTAGTGGGTTCTTTATACATGAAAATATATTTCAGGATAGGGGTCCTTCGCATGATAATGATCATATTTTGTGGTCTGAGGCATTAAAGTTGATGCAGTAAATACTGTACAGCATACAGTAAACAGGGATCCCAGAGGAGCAATGACTCAAACTTTCCCCTCATTACACACTGTACTCTATTGATCAGATTAATGCCTGGCTTTAATCTGCCAGATTAATCCCGACCAGTCAACGCGTGCCGTCTCACACTCACATATTCACTCAAACTCACTCTCTCACACTCACACACACTCTCGCTCACACAAACACTCACTCACACACAAACACTCACTCGCTCACTCTCTCACAAACTCACTCGCTCAGACTCTCTCACACACACACACACACACACACACAAATGCACTCACTCACTCAAACTCACTCGCTCACACTCTCTCACACACACACTTAATCTCACTCACACAAACACACACACACACACAAATGCACTCACTCACTCAAACTCACTCGCTCACACTCTCTCACACACACACTTAATCTCGCTCACTCACTCACACAAACACACACACACACACAAATGCACTCACTCACTCAAACTCACTCGCTCACACTCTCTCACACACACACACACACACACACACACACTTAATCTCGCTCACTCACTCACACAAACACACACACACACACACACACTCTCGCTTGCTCACTCACTCACACAAACTCACTCGCTCACTCTCACACACACACACTCTCGCTCACTCACTCACACAAACACACACACACACACACACACACTCTTGCTCACTCGCTCACACTCTCTCACACACACACACACACACACTCGCTCACTCTCACACAAACACACACAAATGCACTCATTCAAACTCACTTGCTCACACTCTCTCTCTCACACACAAACACACACAAATGCACTCACTCACACGCACACACTCATTCAAACTCACTCGCTCACACTCTCACACACACACACACACACACAAACGCACCCACTCACTCACACACACACTCACTCATACACACAGACACACACACACTCGAACACATAGCCTACATACACACACACACAGTCGCCCACTCTTGACGGAACCCGTCGTGAAGGACCGAAACATTTTTTAAACATGCTAGTCTTTTTATGGTGATATCGTGAAGCATCGCAGCCGCTAGTCGGTTGTCGTCCACTATGACACACTATACGAGATGAAACGATCTTGCGTCCCGAAGCCCGTTGTCATTTACGAATCCCCACGACACCCTTCGTCAAACGGATCGTGCCAAAATGGTGTCAAAATGCTGTAATCTGACCCAGGCATAAGATGTTTTATCAGTCAACGCCAAGATGCTGTGAAATACTAATTATTCACAGTCCAAAAAGAAAGAGTTATAATGCATCAGTGCAACTATGATTGACCTGGAGTGTGTGTGTGTCCAGGTCTGGCGTGGTGTCCGCCTCCTCCTGGCAGCAGTGGTTCAGTCGGAACGGTTTCTTGCTCGGGGCGATCGGTGTGACGGGAGTGTTTTCCGTGGTCGTGTTGCTCCTGCTGTGCATTCACCTGTACCTGGCCTCCGCTAACACCACAACATGGGAGTTCATGTCACGCCACCGTATCGTCTACCTCAAACACCGCGACTCTGAGGAGAACCCGTTCGACAGAGGAGTCGTCTGCAACCTGTGGGACTTCTTCTGCGTCTGTGGGACAGTAGCGTGGGAGAGGATCTACAGAAGACACGCTAACGGGACTGTATGACTGATGTTCATGAGCGAGAAGTGTAGCGGTTCAACATTGATTGTCTTTTTTTAATACTAATGTGATGTTGTGATTTACTTAAACCTGCAGGGAACATGTACTGTATCTACTTGATGAATGGAAGAATCATTATGTGACACAATTACTGTTTGTTCATTCATGCTAGCAACGTGCTAATTCGTGCTAGCAACATATTAACAATAGCGTCCGAATTCGAATAGTTCCCTACTATATAGTATGCCAAAAGAGTAACATGTCAGAATACTTAGTATTCGAAAAACTATTTCTTCTGGCGAGATTCTGAAGTGCACATATGATGGACATTTACTATCCCATGAGGCCACAGGAGAGGATTTATGAATGGCAGTGAAGCGACGTAACTGACGCTGGTAGGTCACATGATAATGATAATGATTACATCCAAACTACACTAACTCATACTATATAGAACATACTTTTTAACGCTTGTGAAGTTCACATTCAAATGTAGTACCTACTTAGTACGTGATTTCAGATGTGTTAAAACATGCTAGCAATGTGCTAATTCGTTAGCAATGTGTTAATTTGTTAGCAACATGCTATTTCATATAGCACTGTTAAATTATGCGTGTTAAAAACATGTTGCAACATACTCATGTGAACGTCTAAACATTAGCAAAATGTTAAAACATGTTAGTAATGTTAAATCATGTACTCATTCATGCTAGCAACATGTTAAATCACACTAGCAACATGCTAATTAATTCATTAACATGTTGAAAAAAAACATGTTAGCAACATATTAAATCATGCTAGCAGTGTACTGTATTAAAACATGTTAGCAACATATTCGTGCTAGCAACATGTTAAGCAAAGTGAAAACATTAAAATGTTAATTCATGTTAGCAATGTGCTAAATCATGCTAGCAATATGTTATAACATGCTAACGTACTAATTGATGCAACAAGTTAGAATATATTAGCAAAGTGTTAAAGGTGCCCTAGAATGTTTTTTTTTATTATTTTATAATGTTTCCTGGGTTGCCCTTATAATGTTAGTATGTTTTTTAGATCAAAAATAGTCATAATTTAGAAATAAAAGGCATTTTTCCTAGCCTGATTTTAGTCTCTGATTTGAACACACTGTTTGAAGGGGCGTGTCTGCTGTGAGAACCGGCCACTGCTGTGATTGGCTGACATGCTTGCATATGAAATATGACATGTGAAACTCTCTCGAATACTTTTATTACAGCTGTTATATACGTTTTAACTATTACAGCTATCGAGATTAACGAATCGTGAGATGTTTTTAAAGTATTTAAATCTATTTCCATCACATAAAATGTTGCTGTGATGAGCATTGAGCAAGCAGATGACAGTCTGTTGATCGCGAGACAACGCAGTTTCTCTCTCTAATGCTTTCACCAATGCAAACGATGACATAGCCTACTTCTATGAGAGCTTCGTTGTGCAGTGTAACAGCGTCATTGATTTCATAACGAGTTTGGCAAGAGAGATAAACTCGCGCTGTGTGGATTGTTCTTTGACCGCTTTCTGTATACTTTTTTCACTGAGAATTAGCCTATTTAACGTTAGTTATGTATGCTCGTTACTTGGAGTTTGCTATTACTGTACTAGGATCTTGCGCTGGATCTAACACAGTGTAAATTATCTTTAATAAAATCACTACTTACCGGTTGCGGGAATATAGTTGGAATTACCCCCTTCTTCAGTTTGAGACGCTGAGAGAAGCTTGATATTGTCCCAGGTTCGAAAATAAGTCCGTGGTGAAATGGGCAGAGCAAACTAACAACTTCGAATTAAACTGTTGCGGTATCCGATTAATAGAAACATCAACCACGCGTCCACGCCTGTTGACATTTCTTTTCTGTGGGAAGGGTATGAAAATACCTCACATCCCCTGCACAGCCTGGAACATAGCATTTATTCCATGATCTGCCATTTTCTCTCTGATCCTCGCTTGTTCCGATGATGACTCGGCTGTGCAGTGCTTGTCATTGAGGGCTGGCATATGCAAATCTTTGGAGGCGTGATCCCCGACTGTTGCGTCACAGTCGGTATTATGTGGAGATTCGCCTGTTTTTCAGGGGTGTTTTTTAAAAACGAGATTTAAATAAGAAGGAGAAAACAATGGTGTTTGAAACTCACTGTATGTCATGTCCATGTACTGAACTCTTGTTATTTAACTATGCCAACATAAATTCAATTTCACATTATAGGGCACCTTTAAAACATAATAATTCATGTTGCAACATGTTAGGAATTTGATAAGACATGTTAATTCTAGCTAGCAACATGTCAAAATGCCTGTAACATGTTAATTAATCCTAGAAGTGTACTCAAACATGTTAGCAACATGAAAAATAATGCTTGACACAGACACACAATAAGACATGCTAACTAACAATATGATAAAACTGGCTAGCAACATGATAAAACATGCTAGAAAGATTATACGGTTTCAAACTTTGAGACGAGGCTTTGTCAAGCCAACATAAAAGTTTGTTTTGACTAACTTTACTTTCTAGGTTTTTGTTTTTATCAAAATCAGTTTTTTGTTCCTAAAAAAGCCAACTATTTCTACTAATTTTTTTGCTTGTTGTACATCTGTGACATGATTCTTTTCACAAGGCACAGTTTGTATAGTTCTCAAGAGTTTTAGTTGGTTTCTGAGGTTTATTTTATATGTGACTAAATAAACTTTTGCACACAATGTCTATCGACTCACAAATTAATGATTATTCTAAGCCAGAAAAAAATGCTTCAGAACAACAATGACATTCACCCGATCATTATTAGGTAGAAATTGTGAGTAAAGATATTTTTTAAAATACTCATCCAGTACAAACGACTGGCAAAGTCATGCAAATTCATTGGGGCTAGAGGCCTTTCAGAATTGGAGGGCTTTTAGGTAAAAGATTTTGGTAAAAACCAGTTTTGTGGCTTTGTAGTCCATTTCTATCTACACTAGTGTAAAAAAACGACACTCCCTAAAATATCGCACCATAAAAACGTATAAACTCCAGCTTCTCACTGTATTCATCAGAAAGGTCATGATGTTTTTATTAACATTTTGCCTTTATTTCACATGACAGTGGAGAAGTGATAGAGAGAGAAGTTACAGGACTGAAATATGACAATGATCACCTAATTATGTGTAATTATGCACTATATCCTGTGAACTACATTGGCAGACACTATTAATTAATACGTTCATATAAATCGAACCCATGACCTTGGCGTTCCTTCTGCCACTCTATTGTTAAAGCTAAAAGAATAAGGGGCCATTTACATATTTTTAAACAACCAACCTTATTTAAACACAGTCATGTGTGTTTATTTGCAGTGTTGTGTTGTGTTGTGTCAGAACCATTTTAAACACATTCGGATGACATGTTATGGAGAGCTTCGTTAAAATCCCGCCCTTTTTGTAGCAGTTCCACGTAAAGCCCCGCCCCCCGTCGCATCGTCCAATCAGAAGGCAGATCCGGGGACCCACGTCGAGCTCGGCGGGTTGTTCTGGAAGGGGCGGAGTTCATTTTTCGAGCTCGTGAGGGGCGCGTTCTGTCCGAAAGAGAGCGCGTGAGAATCTGCGTTCGTTCCCTCGCCGTAAGTTTGTGTGTGGAGCAGCGCGGGCTCACTCAGTTCTGTTCCTGTCCTATCATACTCTCCAGAAACCGACTTCCAGGAGGACGATCTTCTACCTCAGCGAGTTTAAAAATCGCTTGATTCTCACTGAAAACTCCTCTCGTCGTGATCAGTGAAATCATGTCTGCTTCAGCGGCTAAAGTCAGTAAAAAGGAACTGAACTCGAACCACGACGGAGGCGACGAGACCTCGGGTAAGAAAGAACGATCGGCGGCCATTTTCACTTTATCTTCTCTCGCCGAAAGGGTTTTATTCGCTATTTTCGCTGGGCTATTAGCAGCGGCGCGCGTATGACTCGTTTATGTAGAGAGTGCGGGGTGCAGTTCTTGTGATTGGCCGTGGGTCTGGTTGGATGTTCTCGGAGGAACGGCAGCAGCCGGTAGCGGAGGCCATGTTTTATTTCTGGCCGTGCGCGAGCTAAGCGCGCCACAAAGCCCCATTTGAAAACAAACAAAAAACGTTATTTTAAAAATCAAATTCTAAACGCGGGAGCTTATTTGTGTTACTCGCGAATGGAATTTTCGAAGAAACGCGTGCAGTTGAACAGCGTGAAACATGCGGAACGGAAGCGTCCGCGCGCTGCTTTATTGTTGTTGTGCTTTAGCTTAGCCTAGCCACGTCTCCGCCATGATGTAGCACAGACTAATGGTTGTTTGTGGACTTTTAATGGTGAATGATTATGGAATTGAACGCTGAAGCGACTTTACTCGCTCACCGGGCGCTCGTGTGATTTTGGTCTCGCGACGGAAGCAGGTGCAGCGCGAGCGATTCTGTGCACATTTAAACCACGCGGCTTCTGCGCGACTCCCTCTCAGTTCAACGCATCGGATTGTTTTCGCGTCACTGAAAATGTACCATTTAATAATACTTTTTGTTTGTAAATAATTATGCACAGGTGTGTTTTTATTACACATGTTTTTATTTTATTAAAATGTACCTAATTCTATTTTTTTCTTTAACTTTGATTAGAAAAAGAACAACAAGAAGCCATCGAGCACATTGATGAAGTACAGAATGAAATTGACAGGTATGTTGAGCTTCATTGAATGCATTATCTACGCTTTAACAAATAACGTTACAAATCATTATTCAGTGCGGTAACGCTTGTGAATGGATATAATTTTTTATTTATTTTTTTTATCTTGTCCAGACTTAATGAGCAGGCGAGTGAGGAAATTCTCAAAGTTGAACAGAAATACAATAAACTTCGCCAGCCATTCTTCCAGAAGAGGTCAGAACTCATCGCCAAAATCCCCAACTTTTGGGTCACAACATTTGTCAACCACCCACAAGGTAAGATCCTCTGCAAACTCTTGCACTTGCTTTACACTGTGTATCCAGACAGTTTAATGTAATATCGCTTGGTTTTTGCAGTGTCGGCTCTTCTCGGGGAGGAGGACGAGGAGGCGCTTCACTATCTGACCAGAGTAGAGGTGACAGAGTTTGAAGACATCAAATCCGGCTACAGAATAGATTTTGTAAGTGTTCATTAGTAGTTTTTGTTTTTTTGTGGCTTAGAACTTTTGTTTTCATAACTCACCTTTTCTTTGCCGTTTCGTTTTAGTATTTTGATGAAAACATGTATTTCGAGAACAAAGTCCTCTCCAAAGAAATTCACCTGAACGAAAGTGGAGACCCAACCTCAAAGTCAACAGAGATCAAATGGAAACCAGGAAAAGTATGGATGTTTGTTTAACTCTGCATTCTCTTGTCTAACAGTTATACAATTCTTACAAAAGAGTTTTTACGTTAAACTTCTCTTCTCTCGCAGGACCTCACAAGTCGGGCCAGTCAGACACAGAGTAAAGCGGGCAAGAAGAGGCAACATGAAGAGCCGGAGAGTTTCTTCACCTGGTTCACCGATCACGCCGATTCAGGGGCCGACGAGTTGGGCGAAGTCATTAAAGACGACATCTGGCCCAATCCCCTACAGTACTATTTGGTGAGGCTGGAACAACAGCCACGCGCTGATAGAAAAATGCAATTTTTTTTGCCCTAAAACGTTCCATTCCCGCTGGTTAAATTATGCGACTGCATTTAAAATTCGTAACTTATCTGGTCAACTTTACACAGGTCCCAGACATGGAGGATGAGGAGGGAGAGGACGAGGAGGAAGATGAGGAAGGCTTGGATGATATTGATGAAGAGGGGGAAGATGACGGAGAGGAAGATGATGATGATGATGGAGAGGTACGTAACCAAACTGACTTTAAAAGTAAAAAAAATTTTTTTTTTTTAAAGTAGAATTGTGTATATATATATATATATATATATATATATATATATATATATATATATATATATATATATATACATATATACACAATTCTACTTTAAAAAAAAAATTTTTTTTGCTATGAGTGCCAGCAAAGTTTTTGTTATTCATATAAAAAAAAAGTTTGAAACTGTCTTCAAGTATTGTTCAACAAACTACAATCAATATTTTATATATATACACATACACATTCACACAATTTCTGCAAATTAAGATTGCCTCTAATTCATCCCGTGTCTTGTTTCAGGACGACGATGGCGAGGATGACTGAAGCTGAATTAGAGGAATATTATCCACATTTCCCAATCCTGTTTCCAAATTGCTTCTTTGGCTTTTTTGTTATTTTTGGGGAGCAAGATGCTTCTTTTTCCTCTTCAGATTGTTTTTTGGTTTTGAGCTCCATCTTTCCTCTATCCTGAACTTGCCATGTTGAAGTCCCAGACTCACAATAAAATGACTGCAAAATCCTGCCGACATGGCATCTACATCTCAATTTCCAAATGCATTTCGAGGTAAAAAGCAAAACACTGTAGTTATTGGCTGCACGCCGTCTGGAGTAGACTTGCGAATAGTGTTTTCTGTTTGTTTTTTTTATAAATATATATGTACAAATATGTATTTTTCTTCCTGTTAAAGTTGTGTGGTTAATTGAACAGAAGCCATCATGCGCAGTGATCTGCTAGCTGTAGCGTTCTCCACCGTTTTACTTTATTCTCGGTGTTTAAGCCCGTCACGTTTAGACATCAGTAGTTCTCCTCTTGTAACCGTGTCAGGAAAGAGGGGATGTGGACACCATCATTGAGTCTTTGATTTTTTTTATCTTGTCTTGTTTTACAGACATTCACCAGATTTGAAATGGATTACATTTTTGATAAAGAAAATAAAATCTTCCAAAAAAAAAAAAAAAAATTGAAATCATGCTTGTAACTTTTTCCCCCTTCTGCCTCAACGAAATTTGTGTAGTGGTTGTATTACCGTAAGACACACTTTTAACTGTTCAGTTTTGCTCAATAAAACTTCGGGATTCATCCAGTTGCAAAGAAAATGCTATTAAGGTTATTTGTTTTTTTTGTTTGTTTTAATTTCACACGGGTCAAAAATAAAACTAGGCGTATCAAATAATTCCAATAAAAATATCTTTATTATTAAAACGCATAAACTGTGGTCTGGCTAATAGTCAGCTCCTGAAAGCCTTGGGTGTCATCAGCAGAGTCGACGCGAAGTGTTCCTGCAGAAGTCGGTCCACGATGAGCGCCACGAACGTCTGGTCCGACGCTTCGAACTCTTCTCGGCTCACCGTCCTGGGCCAATCACTGGGCTGGAACGCCCAACCTGGAGCCAAGAGCAGGAGTCACGTCACTAGACCACTTACACTGAGATTACAGGTTAAATGTACAAGGGAAGTTGTTTAACTCTTGTTTTAAAGTTCACTTTAGTAAAAAAAAAAAAATTGTATGTTTCCATAAATGTCATTTGGAATTAGTGACCCACTACAAATAAGTTATTTAATTATGCAATTTAACCAGCACTGTGTAAATATATATATATATATTAAAAAAAACTGATGGGTGGTAAATTATTACATGTAATCTGGATTACGTAATCAGATTTGGAAAATGAAGTACTCATAATTAGATCAGTTACTTTTCAATATATTACAAGGTTAGATGTTATTCTCACAATGGCAGTACATTTTCCTTTCTAAAAATGTTGCTTATATCAGTGTGTTCAGAAGCTCTTCCGGGTTTGTGGACTTACACACACACACACACACACACACACACACACACACAGGCCATGTGACTATCACTGAAAACACCCACGGTGCATTTACACATCATTTCACTTTTAACAAGCGTTTTCTCAACATTAATCATCTCCTGACAAATACATTAAACATTATTTGAATTATCACACAGTTGATTCCATATTTATATGCAATGCAGGGATTCCCAAACTACAAATTACATCACTATTAATAAATAATAATAATAAAATTCAGTTCAGTTTTCTGATGTTAGTTAATGGTCACATGACATGAAGGTAAACTATTTTTTTTTGTTGTTTATATTTTAAAATAGTTTATTTTAATTTGACATTTTTATGATTTAATTCAAACCTTTTCATTAAACTCACAAACCTCTGCAGTTCTATCATGAACACAGTCTGCGAAACCCTGCCGTAATATTGTAATATTTAATGCACTTCATGTTATTGATAAAAAATTCAATATATTTTTGGTTACACTTTATTTTACATTTAAGTGCTGAGTAACTACATGTATTTAATAGGGTTAGGATTTGGGTGTGTTTTAGTGTTAGCTGGTTGAAATTATGCATAATTTATAGTTATTACTATAGTAACTGTACCATAAGAATACAGTATAATAATGCATAATTTATAGTTATTACTATAGTAACTGTACCATAAGGATACAGTATAATAATGCATAATTTATAGTTATTACTATAGTAACTGTACCATAAGGATACAGTATAATAATGCATAATTTATAGTTATTAATATAGTAACTGTACCATAAGAATACAGTATAATAATGCATAATTTATAGTTATTACTATAGTAACTGTACCATAAGAATACAGTATAATAATGCATAATTTATAGTTATTACTATAGTAACTGTACCATAAGAATACAGTATAATAATGCATAATTTATAGTTATTACTATAGTAACTGTACCATAAGAATACAGTATAATAATGTATAATTTATAGTTATTACTATAGTAACTGTACCATAAGAATACAGTATAACGCATAATTTATAGTTATTACTATAGTAACTGTACCATAAGGATACAGTATAATAATGCATAATTTATAGTTATTACTATAGTAACTGTACCATAAGAATACAGTATAATAATGCATAATTTATAGTTATTACTATAGTAACTGTACCATAAGAATACAGTATAACGCATAATTTATAGTTATTACTATAGTAACTGTACCATAAGAATACAGTATAATAATGTATAATTTATAGTTATTACTATAGTAACTGTACCATAAGAATACAGTATAACGCATAATTTATAGTTATTACTATAGTAACTGTACCATAAGAATACAGTATAACGCATAATTTATAGTTATTACTATAGTAACTGTACCATAAGAATACAGTATAACGCATAATTTATAGTTATTACTATAGTAACTGTACCATAAGAGTACAGTATAATAATGTATAATTTATAGTTATTACTATAGTAACTGTACCATAAGAATACAGTATAACGCATAATTTATAGTTATTACTATAGTAACTGTACCATAAGAGTACAGTATAATAATGCATAATTTATAGTTATTACTATAGTAACTGTACCATAAGAATACAGTATAATAATGCATAATTTATAGTTATTACTATAGTAACTGTACCATAAGAATACAGTATAATAATGTATAATTTATAGTTATTACTATAGTAACTGTACCATAAGAATACAGTATAACGCATAATTTATAGTTATTACTATAGTAACTGTACCATAAGAGTACAGTATAATAATGCATAATTTATAGTTATTACTATAGTAACTGTACCATAAGAATACAGTATAACGCATAATTTATAGTTATTACTATAGTAACTGTACCATAAGAGTACAGTATAATAAAGCTACCATAATTTATTTCGCTTTGTATTTTTATATCAATATGGTACAATATTATCCTATTCAAATCAATGTTGGGTCACAAGTCATCTAAAAGAAATCAGACTACACTAGCCTACCTAAAACGAGTAATCGAGATTACATGACTAACTACAATTTATGCAATGTAATCTTCAATCAGATAACGCCTACAATTTGTAAGTAATATAACGTTACTCAACAAACCACAATCTCACAGAACAAACCGACTTGTGTTTAATTTACTGAATTATTTATAAAGATGTATAGGCTATACACGGCATAATTTGTAAGTAATCTACTCAACAACAATGAAAAACTCACTCAATCTCACAGAACAACACCACTTATGTTTCATGTATACTGAATTATTTATAAAGATGTACACACTGACTCTAGGCACTAGGATACCCATGGACACCACATGTGTTGATATACGGAACACGCACCTAGGTGTGTTTTGCACCGCGGGCAGGAGGCGACGGTCCACGAGTGACCGGGGAACCAGGAGAAGTGACTGTCCGCCGGCCAGTGTTTCAGAACATCTGCTTTCTTAAAAGTCACGACTTCAAACTGGAAGCCTTGCGGATTCTCGAAGAGCTGAACCGAGACGACCTTCCCGGCGATCACCGTGTCGTTCCGGTGTGACAGAGCCAGGCGACTGGGCTCGAACCTCAGATCCGTGTCTTCTGCCACCTCGTGCCCGCAGGACCGGCACAGCATCAGCCCCGAACACCCGAGACCGGCCCGAACACACACACACAACAACAGCAACACAACAACAACATCAACACACCGCGCGGCGGGAAACTTGACTAGAAGAAACATCCTAGACAACTAAAGCGCCGCTGCGCGTCACGAGCGAAAATAACACGTGCTTCTAGTTTAAAAACGTTTATTTATAACACAAAAAATAAAAATATTTTTAAAAGCGAATTAGCGAACTACATTGCTAAGTGCCTACAGCTGAAATAGACACGAGCGTCACTGGGAAATCAGTGCGAGAATGACAGCGCCCTCTAAAGGCGGGATGAACGAGTTCATTATTGACTAATGATTAAGGTTATTTCGGTTATTCGGCACGTTTTATTGTCCCCCATCATGGGTCTTGATCAAATACAATGGATACAATATTAAACTTTTTTTTAAAGGTGGTCGCTAATCAAACGACGTTAAATTGAAATGATGGCTTTGTTTTGGGGTTTTTGGTTGCTTTGTTTGGTTGCACATATTTTTTTTATTTGATGTGTATATAGACACGTGTCTAATGTTTTTTATTTATTTATTGTCATATTGTTTATAAGTTATAAACCATTTAAAATATATATATAAAAGGTTATTGTGACTTTTCCTTAGAAAATGTGCAATTCTGACTTTATGACACAAGTGAGTTCGTATTTCACTATTCTGAAATTTTTTTTTTAATTGTGATATAAAAAAAACTTTTTTTATCCCCTTGCAGAAAACAATCTTCCATATTGAGCTGACGTAATTAATAGAAATGCATCTGATGAACTCTTGGTATGCTGAACCCTTTAAAAAAAATACTTTCTTACATAACAATAGGGGAAAATTAGCTTTTTTTTTCACTCAAAAGTTTCTGAGGAACAGAAAACACCAGGTGTGTCCTGGATTCAGATCATCTTACTTTCAGCTTTCAGTAGTACAATAAAAACAAGAATGCCACTTTCTGATCCATTAGATTTGAAAACACACTTGGTGTACTAGTTTAATCCTAAAGCCATATAAATTCATAAATATCCACATCAATATACAATGCATTTCATCCTAGATTACACTCCATCATAGCCCAAAAATAAGTCGTATGCTTTGGGGAAACTGATTACAGTTAACAATCATTAGTCTAAAACAGATAATAAACTTGGGTTGGGGGATTATTGTCATGAATCTGAGATAGACTGGATATATTAAGACTCACATGTATTTAAACATCATATAACATGCTCAGATAAATGAAAACAAACTTGAACTTAAGATGGCATGATGCTCTATTAAATGAATCCTCAACACATTTGTGCATTGCTTATACATCGCTTCAGTGTTAGGGTTAGAATAGTCCGGGTTAGTGTATTTCGACACGATCCCTCAGGACCTGAAGAAGGCAGAGCCCAGCTCGCTCTTGGGAGCAGAAATCTGTTTGGTTCGTAAAGACGTCTGTGTAAGAGAAAGAACAGAAGCGGTGAGTGTCCAAGTGTGCATTCGTCATTAAAGATCTAGAAAATGACGCTCACCTCTAGAAACTGTTTGAGTCTGGTTACCGAGCCCATCTGACCAGTGCTGGTGACCGCTTCAATTCTGGGGGAATAAAAAGGTTTAGTTAAATCAGTAAGTGAGCACTTTACACCTGGTATTAATATTTGGGTCCCAGCAGTGGCGTAGGTTTGATTTTGAAATTGGTGGGGACATCAATATATAAATAATATATTTTAAGTTTTAATCAAAATTATTGCTAGGCATATATCCGTGTCCCTGGATATTGGTATGGACACGTCCCTAGCGTCCCTGCTAAATTCTACACCCCTGGGTCCCACTTTATATTCAGTGGCTTTAAGTACTATGTACTTACATAGAAAAATAAGTACAATGTACTTATTGTGTTCATGTTGTATTGTCAAACACTTTTGCTGCTATTGAGGTGTGATACGGGTAAGGTTAGGGTTGGGTGTGGGTTAAGGTGTAAGGGAAGGGTCAACTGTGTAATTACAGCTGTAATTACATGCTGGTATTTTTTTTATTTGAAAAAAAACCCTAAAAAACATGTACACAATAAGTCCATTGTATCAAATTATTAATTTCAATGTAAGTATATAGTACTTTAAAGCCACTTAATATAAAGTGGGACCAATATTTGTTTTCGATGATTTAATCACTGAGACATTTCTGTTTATACCTGATCAGGGCCTAAAAATACTGAACTGAGCTCTCGTTCACATCTTCAAGCACATGAGCAGACAAATTCACACAAAATTATGTCAAAAATAGCGAGTATCCTAGTATACACAGTCGGTTATGTCTTAACAGTTGAGAAAGTAAACGTTAAATCAGTGCATTCGCTCTTAAAAGTTTAATGTTAATCTTAACAACAAAGGACAAAGAAAAAAAATGACTCACTTCTCTTGACTAAATAACTTTTGTAACTTTAATAAGGATGTTTAATTTATACAGTGAAGTGTCATTTTACATTTGATTACTTTATTGAATTTCTGTACCTGAAAACTACGGTCGGACCCACCGGACAAACCTTATAAGCACTGCTTATTTCATTTCTATCTTTGTTAAATTATAATTAAATTACAAGCAAAAGCACAAATAAATACTTGTTTTTATTTTCTAAATTGTTTTTACAGTTTATATTTAAATTTATATTACTTTTAGCTGTGGTCTTGAAACTGGAATAGAGAATTGTGAATCTTCAAATGACATCTAATATTTTGGTGTCATAACTGCCCGTTTTTGCAAAAACAGTTTCATGGCCCGTAAAACATATTTATGGCCAGTACATTTTCTTAAGTCACCGGCCAATGGCAGGAAAGGTTATTTTTAGGCCCTGCACCTGATTTTTAGGTTCATTTTTAGGTTCATATATAAAGGATAAGGATGTATTATGCATTTAAAAGGCAATAAAACAACACATTCAAAGTATAATATGGAAATGTCTAAAAAGACAGGTATAAATACCTTGGGAAGTATTCCTCGATAATAAGCATTATAAGTTTCCAGAACTGGCCGCGATATTGTTTCATTAGAGCATTTCCACAGACCTAAAGAGATGCACATGCCAAAGAATATTGAGTGTGAACAATCATAAAAAAACAATTCGTTTGCAATATTGGGAAGACAAATGTACCTCCAGGAAGTCGAAGAGAATAGTTGCTGTGATGTCAGCGATCGGCTCCATGTTGAGGATTTGGGCCAGCCAGCGCCAGCCGTGACTCAAGCCATGAGGATGAGGCTGTAGCAGACATGCTTATATTACAGATTCAGATTCATACATGTGACATCCAGAATGACTCCCCTACATTAACCATATAAAGCATATTCATTTTTCTAAAGCCTATAAATGATCAACATGAACAGAACTTTACTGATAAACCAGTCGTCTGATTGATAGATTAGACTTTTTTAAAGCAAATAAATGTATTTTATTATAATTGTACAAATGCTTACTGGACTGAAGCAACTTAGGTTTAATTTATTATCCATACATGATTTATGGTATCAAATATGATCATCAGGCTTTTGAGGAAAGTTTTTTAGTTCATCTCTCAATCATCATTGTATTGCATCGCATTATAAGTTTCAAACCTACAGAGCTTTGATTATTAAACTAAACATTTAAATAAATTCTTAGTTGGCAGATATATTTATATGCATTTTACAGAAGTATCTGCTATACTGTTATAAAGATATCATTCATTTACATTACAAGCATCGTATTTCATCTTATGTTTTGGTCATATAAATATCATTATAAGTGCAAAATTGCATATTTTTGCTCAGTTTGGGCCTCAGAATAAAATGTGTTTTTTTCCTCTTCGAGTGTGAACTTAATATTTTCACTATATCGTAATAGACGAGCCATAGAAGCCTGATGTATCAAATATGATCCTCAACAAAAAATACATATGCAGACTTTTTTTTTTATATTTGGTCCATTTGAAAAAAAAATTTTTTTCAGACTATTATTTCATAATTCAAGCTTTAGAGTGTGAATGCATGTAAATGAACACCACTAACCCCTTGTTTGCCAGTGTAAGGCCATCTCATCTGGATGATCGCCGCATAGAGACGAATCATTCCTGACATTCTCTTCAGGAAGCTGTCCTGCCCTTCCACTTTGGAGTCATCCACACGGTATCCCAAAATCCTGATGGGCAAGGTACATTCATAATGCTTTACACCTCAAAGAAGATTAAGATTTAGAAATTATATAATACAATTTCCATCCATTTGGACACAGTTTTAACATAAACAAACCGTAAACCTTTAATATGATGCACATTTGTCAGTCATACAAAAATGAAACCGGTCAGATTTCTGTAATAGTTTGATTTTGATTAATTGAATATTGCTTGTTCCACAGCTAGCAAGTTAATATTTTTCCACAATGAACTGATTAATGCTGATTCTGAGCTATACTAATAAATGTGTTTTGAAAACAAGATTATTTAAATAAAATCAAATGCAAAGAGTTAATAATACACTATGCCATGACATTTGTGAGTGCTGTTTCTTACTCGGTTCGTTTATGCATTACTGAAAAATATGCATCATTAGTTTATGTTGAAACTGTGTGATCCAAATGGATTGAAAAATGAACAAAGACATTTGTTTTCCTCTTCCAACCCCCTCTTTTTTACCAAAAGGGCCATTTGTGATTCCTGAAAGCTCAGAGGTGCCGATGGTGATCAAGATCTGCTAATTATCACGCCTCTTGAACAGTGGGTTAGCTGTAATCTGCTGATTGGTCGGTTTGAATGTCTTTAAAACACCAGGTGTAAACGGGTGTGTGTCTCCCTCGTCTACTTGTGATTCGAGACAAAAGCGCATCTTAATACCAGGTGTAAACGGCCTAGACATTGTTCTAAAGGGTCAGGATGTTCACTAACAGTTTACCGCTGGTCAAGCATTTAAAATGTCTTTTTACCCATAAGCAAAGAACGAAATAGAACTTCTCCGTGATTATATCGGGGTCTTTAGTCATTCGGCCTGAACCCCTGTAGTGAAACCACCTTTACAATATGCAACTCAAATACAGAAATCAAAGTTTAAGGTTTGGCTGTCTGCATAGGAACCGGTCTTGTATTTTAATGCATGGACAAACAACTAAACACCAGTGCAGACGCAGAAACACATTCTGTGTGAACGTAGGGCTGTGCAATTAATTTAATTAGCTCCCAACGATCACCAAAATAGTACAATCGAGTAAAAATTGAGTCTTGGGAGAAAATGTTTAAATTATTGATTTGATTGTATAATCTGTGTGAATTAATTTAGGTTACTCATACAATCTACATGCTTTGCGGGGGAATTTCCCACATTATAAGTGGTAGACCTGCAGGAATTATTAAAATACTTATTTAAGCATTATCTGTTATATTATTTATTTTAATAGTTAAAGTACAATAAATGTTCAAATGTAAAAATAAATGTTGTGTGAAATAATCGTGATTTCTATACTGACAAAAAAAATAAAAAATATCGTGATTATGATTTTTTTTAACATAATCGAGCAGCCCCGGGCCCCTTAATTTTATTGTAAAAAGTTTTTGGCCACAAGTTCCTCTCGTTCAGTAGACCCAGGTGGTCAAGCAATATTCGTACCTCTGGTAATCCTCCACAGACGTGCCACGTTCCATCGGTGGGTAGTGTGGCACAGCGTACGGGCACTTCTTGTGGAGGTGGGCGAGTATAAGGTCTCCAATTTTAGGATGCATTTCCATGATTCCTGACGCCACAGCGGCGATGGGGAACGCTGCCGAATGATTAGACGCCACCTCCTCTTCTCCTTGTTTCTGCAGATGCATTATTAAAATCAACTTTATTTGCCTTCAAAAATCTACTCGTTTTGTGTAAAAAACCTGCCTTACCACAAACTTTTCTGCCAGTCTATAACTGACAAACTCCAGACCCTGCGGATGCTGCGACGTCGACACACTGTTTCCAGCCGACGTCACTGGACGTCCCGACAACAGCTTATCGATCTTCTCGAAGGCCTCTTTCAGAGGGGAACCTGCGTACATGCAAACCACGTTTAAAGACATTTATTCAGTGGAAACAGCAAACAAATGGTTTTGGTTTTCCTTGAAAATAATTGCACACGTTAGAACATTCATCAACCAATCAGATTCAAGCATTCAAAAAAAGCCCAGTAAAATAATTAGCACTTAACATTCTCCATTGGCACATTTTGCCTGCGTATTTCAACGTGGAGAAGCTACAATAGTAAACATGTCAGCTGTGTGAATGCTAGAGCTGCGATCTCCCGTTTTAATAGATTTTCAGGTAGATGAAACAATATTGATTCTTTACTATTTCCACGGCATTGACCGGCTTTCACCGTTATACTTTGACATCTTCTGAGAGAGTACCGAAGCTACAAACAGGCAAAAAAGAAGCAGAAACAAGCAATAAAAGCATTGCTTGTGCACGATTGTAGTCTTTGAAAAAAAACATGATTTTTGGTTCAAAATGTTGCTTTTTTATTAAACTTACCCACATTCAATTGTTGATAAAAATAAATAAAAATAATGCATGAAGCTAGAATTAGATGGGTTTGTTTAAAAGCAGAGCCTTCTTTCTTTTGATATATTGCACGGTCAGATATTCATTCAACAAAAAACTTTTTTGTGAAAATGATCAAAACTGTTGGCGGTTGCAGGGAACTTTTTTTTTTTAATGCTGGCGGTGAAAGAGTTCAATCTCGATATCGATCTTAGTATATAATGTTTTCAGTTGATGCATGAACAAAACTTCACTAAACGCTATTTGTATTCTTGCCATTCAATATATATTATACTATTACAATATTATATTAAAGCTGCAAGCAGCGATGAAAGGGCCCTCGCACCCGTGCCACCGCCACCCGGTGGCTTCAGGAAGACAGAGCACGGTGGGCAATGTGCATTTAAGTAGGTAAATATAGGAGGAGTATGTCAAAGTCAGTTACAAAAATGTCCTTTATTATGGGGATAATTGTATGCGTTATCAGTCAGATAAGTTTTGCTAGCATGTTTTACCATGTTTCTAGCATGTTTAGAACTCAATGGCATATTTAATATGTTGCTAGTCGCATCACAGTGTTAAACATGTCACTTCCTGTTGACAGTAGGTGGCGCTATTACTTTAACTGAAAATTGTCATGTAGATGTATTCAGGGCATGACTCTTTTCAAACGTGTGAAGTTTAGGGCAGATTGGACATTGCATTTTTCAGTAACAACAACTTCCTTTTTCATTGCATTAGCATGCTTTAGCACTTAGCTAAGAATTGCTAGCATGTTTTAACATGTTTATAACTCAATGGCATATTTACTATGTTGTTAGTACTGCATCACAGTGTAAAACATGTCACTTCCTTTTGCCAGTAGGTGGCACTATTACTATAACTGAAAATTATCATGTAGATGTGTTCAGGCCATAACTCTTATCAAACATGTGAAGTTTGGGACAGATTGGACATTGCCTTCTTGAGTAACAACAACTTCCTGTTTCATTGCATTAGCATGCTTTAGTATTTAGCTAAGAATTGCTAGCATGTTTTAACATGTTTATAACATGTTTAGAACTCAATGGCATATTTAATATGTTGCTAGTACTGCATCACAGTGTTAAACATGTAACTTCCTGTTGCCAGTAGGTGGCGCTATTACTTTAACTGAAAATTGTCATGTAGATTTGTTCAGGGCAGGACTCTTATCAAACATGTGAAGTTTGGGGCAGATTGGACATTGCCTTCTTGAATAACAACAACTTCCTATTTAATTGCATTCGCATGCTTAAGCGCTTAGCTAAGAATTGCTAGCATGTTTTAACATGTTTATAACATGTTTAGAACTCAATGGCATATTTACTATGTTGTTAGTACTGCATCACAGTGTAAAACATGTCACTTCCTTTTGCCAGTAGGTGGCACTATTACTATAACTGAAAATTATCATGTAGATGTGTTCAGGCCATAACTCTTATCAAACATGTGAAGTTTGGGACAGATTGGACATTGCCTTCTTGAGTAACAACAACTTCCTGTTTCATTGCATTAGCATGCTTTAGTATTTAGCTAAGAATTGCTAGCATGTTTTAACATGTTTATAACATGTTTAGAACTCAATGGCATATTTAATATGTTGCTAGTACTGCATCACAGTGTTAAACATGTAACTTCCTGTTGCCAGTAGGTGGCGCTATTACTTTAACTGAAAATTGTCATGTAGATTTGTTCAGGGCAGGACTCTTATCAAACATGTGAAGTTTGGGGCAGATTGGACATTGCCTTCTTGAATAACAACAACTTCCTATTTAATTGCATTCGCATGCTTAAGCGCTTAGCTAAGAATTGCTAGCATGTTTTAACATGTTTATAACATGTTTATAACTCAATGGCATATTTACTATGTTGGTAGTACTGCATCACACTGTTAAACATGTCACTTCCTGTTGCCAGTAGGTGGCGCTATTACTTTAACTGAAAATTGTCATGTAGATTTGTTTAGGGCAGGACTCTTATCAAACGTGTGAAGTTTGGGGCAGATTGGATATTGCCTTCTTCAGTAACAACAACTTCCTGTTTCATTGCAATAGCATGCTTTAACGCTTAGCTAATAATTGCTAGCATATTTTAACATGTTTCTAACATGTTTTAACATGTTTCTAACTCAATGGCATATTTACTATGTTGCTAGTACAGCATCACAGTGTTAAACAGGTCACTTCCTGTTGCCAGTAGGTGGTGCTATTACTATAACTGAATATTCTCATGTAGATGTGTTCAGGCCATGACTCTTCTCAAACGTGTGAAGTTTGGGGCAGATTGGACATTACATGCCTGAGTTACAGCAAATTCCTATTTAATTGCAGTAATAGCATGCTTTAGCACTTAGCTAAGTGTTTGCTAGCATGTTTTAGCATGTTTCTAGTATGTTGTTAGCATGTTTAGTGCTTGCTGGCACTTTTTTATATGTTATTAGGAGTCCACAACAGTGTTAAACATGTCACTTCCTGTTGCCAGTAGGTGGCGCTATGACTGTAACTGAATATGAGCATGGACATGTGTTCAGGACAGAACTCTTATCAAACGTGTGAAGTTTGGGTCAGATTGGACATTGTTTGCCTGAGTTACAGCAACTTCCTGTTTCATGGCGAAACATCAAAATTTGTCAGGCCGCCGAGGACACGCCCTTCGACGAAAACTCAAGATCTTCGCAATTTAACGTCGCAAAGGCCTTAAGATTAGACTCACCAAATTTGAAGATGATCAGATTAAAACTGTAGGAGGAGTTCGTTAAAGTACGAGGCCTGAAAATGGCAAAAACTGCACAAAAATCTGAGAGGAAGTTCAAAATGGCTGACTTCCTGTTGTGTTTAGGGCTATGCTCCAAGAGACTTTTTTGTAGGTATTGGGCCATTACATGTATGTACCGAATTTCGTACACGTACGTGAAACGTAGCAGGAGGCGCACTCCGTTGAACCTTTATAGGTGGCGCTATCGAGCCATTTTGCCCCGCCCAATTCTGAAACGCATATCAGATGTAAATTTTCGCCAGTTCTGACGCGTGTGCAAATTTTCGTGAGTTTTCGTGCATGTTTAGGCCCTCAAAAATGCGATTCATTGCGGAGAAGAAGAAGAATAATAATAATTAAAGCTGCAAGCAGCGATGAAAGGGCCCTCGCACCCGTGCCATCCCCACCCAGTGGCTTTAGGAAGACAGAGCACGGTGGGCAGTATGTAATGATAATAAATACAGGAGGACTATGTCAAAGTATTTGTATTTGCCACACTTCCTGCTACCAGCAGGTGGTGCTATTACAATAATCTAATATGAGCATGGTCATGTGTTCAGGACAGGACTCTTATCAAACATGTGAAGTTTGGGGCAGATCGGACATTGTATGCCTGAGTTACTGCAGGCTGTCTGTGGTTGTAACAAAAAATACAAACACAAAAGTATTTGTATTTGCCACATTTCCTGCTACCAGCAGGTGGCGCTATTACAATAATCTAATATGAGCATGGTCATGTGTTCAGGACAGGACTCTTATCAAACATGTGAAGTTTTGGGCAGATCGGACATTGTATGGCTGAGTTACTGCAGACTGTCTGTGGTTGTAACACAAAAAATACAAACACAAAAGTATTTGTATTTGCCACATTTCCTGCTACCAGCAGGTGGCGCTATTACAATAATCTAATTTGAGCATGGTCATGTGTTCAGGACAGGACTCTTATCAAACATGTGAAGTCTGGGGCAGATCGGACATTGTATGGCTGAGTTACTGCAGGCTGTCTGTGGTTGCCTAGCAACACCGGAACTGCATTCAACATTTACACAGAAATTATCTGATTATGCATATTTCACCCAGAGGCTGAAATTGGATTTGCACATCTACATTTTTGTCAGGCCGCCGAGGTCACATCCTTCGACGAAAACTCTAGATCTTCGCAATTTAACGTCGCAAAGGCCTTAAGATTAGACTGACAAAATATGATGTGGAACTGATTAAATCTCTAGGAGGAGTTCGTTGAAATACAACATCAGGAAATTACGAAAAATGCACAAAATCTAGGAGGAAGTTCAAAATAGCTCACTTCCTGTTGTGTTTAGGGCTACGCTCCAAGAGACTTTTTTGTAGGTATTGGGTCATTACATGTATGTACCAAATTTCATACCTGTACGTGAAACGTAGAGCCGGGGCAAAATGTGGGGGCAATAATTTACAGAATTTGCCCCACCCAATTTTGAAAACCACATCACACGTAAATTTTCACCACTTCTGAAGCGTGTGCAAAGTTTCATGAGTTTTCGAGCATGTTTAGGCCCTCTAAAAAGCGATTCTTATTAGAGAAGAATAATAATAAACGGAGCAAAAACAATAGGGTCCTCTCACCATCGGTGCTCGGGCCCTAATTAAAGCTGCAAGCAGCGATGAAAGGGCCCTCGCACCCGTGCCATCCCCACCCAGTGGCTTTAGGAAGACAGAGCACGGTGGGCAGTATGTAATGATAATAAATACTATTTGGACTATGTCAAAGTATTTGTATTTGCCACACTTCCTGCTACCAGCAGGTGGCGCTATTGCTATAACCAAATATGAGCATGGGCATGTGTTCAGGACAGGACTCTTATCAAACATGTGAAGTTTGGGGCAGATCGGACATTGTATGCCTGAGTTACTGCAGACTGTCTGTGGTTGTAACACAAAAAATACAAACACAAAAGTATTTGTATTTGCCACACTTCCTGCTACCAGCAGGTGGCGCTATTACAATAATCTAATATGAGCATGGTCATGTGTTCAGGACAGGACTCTTATCAAACATGTGAAGTTTGGGGCAGATCGGATCTTGTATGCCTGAGTTACTGCAGACTGTCTGTGGTTGTAACACAAAAAATACAAACACAAAAGTATTTGTATTTGCCACACTTCCTGCTACCAGCAGGTGGCGCTATTGCTATAACCAAATATGAGCATGGTCATGTGTTCAGGACAGGACTCTTATCAAACATGTGAAGTTTGGGGCAGATCGGACATTGTATGGCTGAGTTACTGCAGGCTGTCTGTGGTTGCCTAGCAACACCGGAACTGCATTCAACATTTACACAGAAGTTATCTGATGATGCATATTTCACCCAGAGGCTGAAATTGGATTTGTACTTCTACATTTTTGTCAGGCCGCCGAGGTCACATCCTTCGACGAAAACTCTAGATCTTCGCAATTTAACGTCGCAAAGGCCTTAAGATTAGACTGACAAAATATGATGTGGAACTGATTAAATCTCTAGGAGGAGTTCGTTGAAGTACAACATCAGGAAATTACGAAAAATGCACAAAATCTAGGAGGAAGTTCAAAATAGCTCACTTCCTGTTGTGTTTAGGGCTATGCTCCAAGAGACTTTTTTGTAGGTATTGGGTCATTACATGTATGTACCAAATTTCATACCTGTACGTGAAACGTAGAGCCGGGGCAAAATGTGGGGGCAATAATTTACCGAATTTGCCCCACCCAATTTTGAAAACCACATCACACGTAAATTTTCACCACTTCTGAAGCGTGTGCAAAGTTTCATGAGTTTTTGAGCATGTTTAGGCCCTCTAAAAAGCGATTCTTATTAGAGAAGAATAATAATAAACGGAGCAAAAACAATAGGGTCCTCTCACCATCGGTGCTCGGGCCCTAATTAAAGCTGCAAGCAGCGATGAAAGGGCCCTCGCACCCGTGCCATCCCCACCCAGTGGCTTTAGGAAGACAGAGCACGGTGGGCAGTATGTAATGATAATAAATACTATTTGGACTATGTCAAAGTATTTGTATTTGCCACACTTCCTGCTACCAGCAGGTGGCGCTATTGCTATAACCAAATATGAGCATGGGCATGTGTTCAGGACAGGACTCTTATCAAACATGTGAAGTTTGGGGCAGATCGGACATTGTATGCCTGAGTTACTGCAGACTGTCTGTGGTTGTAACACAAAAAATACAAACACAAAAGTATTTGTATTTGCCACACTTCCTGCTACCAGCAGGTGGCGCTATTACAATAATCTAATATGAGGATGGTCATGTGTTCAGGACAGGACTCTTATCACACATGTGAAGTTTGGGGCAGATCGGACATTGTATGGCTGAGTTACTGCAGGCTGTCTGTGGTTGCCTAGCAACACCGGAACTGCATTCAACATTTACACAGAAATTATCTGATGATGCATATTTCACCCAGAGGCTGAAATTGGATTTGCACTTCTACATTTTTGTCAGGCCGCCGAGGTCACATTCTTCGACGAAAACTCTAGATCTTCGCAATTTAACGTCGCAAAGGCCTTAAGATTAGACTAACAAAATATGATGTGGAACTGATTTAATCTCTAGGAGGAGTTCGTTGAAGTACAACATCAGGAAATTACGAAAAATGCACAAAATCTAGGAGGAAGTTCAAAATAGCTCACTTCCTGTTGTGTTTAGGGCTACGCTCCAAGAGACTTTTTTGTAGGTATTGGGTCATTACATGTATGTACCAAATTTCATACCTGTACGTGAAACGTAGAGCTGGGGCAAAATGTGGGGGCAATAATTTACAGAATTTGCCCCACCCAATTTTGAAAACCACATCACACGTAAATTTTCACCACTTCTGAAGCGTGTGCAAAGTTTCATGAGTTTTCGAGCATGTTTAGGCCCTCTAAAAAGCGATTCTTATTAGAGAAGAATAATAATAAACGGAGCAAAAACAATAGGGTCCTCTCACCATCGGTGCTCGGGCCCTAATAATTAAAGCTGCAAGCAGCGATGAAAGGGCCCTCGCACCCGTGCCATCCCCACCCAGTGGCTTTAGGAAGACAGAGCACGGTGGGCAGTATGTAATGATAATAAATACAGGAGGACTATGCCAAAGTATTTGTATTTGCCACACTTCCTGCTACCAGCAGGTGGCGCTATTGCTATAACCAAATATGAGCATGGGCATTTGTTCAGGACAGGACTCTTATCAAACATGTGAAGTTTGGGGCAGATCGGACATTGTATGCCTGAGTTACTGCAGGCTGTCTGTGGTTGTAACACAAAAAATACAAACACAAAAGTATTTGTATTTGCCACACTTCCTGCTACCAGCAGGTGGCGCTATTACAATAATCTAATATGAGTATGGTCATGTGTTCAGGCCAGGACTCTTATCAAACATGTGAAGTTTGGGGCAGATCGGACATTGTATGGCTGAGTTACTGCAGGCTGTCTGTGGTTGCCTAGCAACACCGGAACTGCGTGCAAGATTTACACAGAAGTTATCTGATGATGCATATTTCACCCAGAGGCTGAAATTGGATTTGCACATCTACATTTTTGTCAGGCCGCCGAGGTCACATCCTTCGACGAAAACTCTAGATCTTCGCAATTTAACGTCGCAAAGGCCTTAAGATTAGACTGACAAAATATTATGTGGATCTGCGTAAATCTCTAGGAGGAGTTCGTTAAAGTACAACATCAGGAAATTACGAAAAATGCACAAAATCTAGGAGGAAGTTCAAAATAGCTCACTTCCTGTTGTGTTTAGGGCTATGTTCCAAGAGACTTTTTTGTAGGTATTGGGTCATTACATGTATGTACCAAATTTCATACCTGTACGTGAAACGTAGAGCCGGGGCAAAATGTGGGGGCAATAATTTACCGAATTTGCCCCACCCAATTTTGAAAACCACATCACACGTAAATTTTCACCACTTCTGAAGCGTGTGCAAAGTTTCATGAGTTTTTGAGCATGTTTAGGCCCTCTAAAAAGCGATTCTTATTAGAGAAGAATAATAATAAACGGAGCAAAAACAATAGGGTCCTCTCACCATCGGTGCTCGGGCCCTAATAAACAGAGCAATTCCAAGAGGGTCCTCACACCATCGGTGCTCGGGCCCTAATAACTAAAAAGAGAAAAACTGCCTTGAGCAATTTAAATGTTTGTATACAACTCAATGTTGATTATTAAATCAATTTGATTAATAAATTATTTTCAGCTAAAAATGAAAACTGTCGGCTTTGGTGTTTCAGTAAAAAAATGAGTAATGTGTGTGTCATTGCTCACCTGAGCTGTTAGCGATCTGGCTCACAGGTGTAGTTGCAGCCTTTTGGAGCTCCATTTTTAATTTCTTCATCTGCACACATTCATAATATAAAACACAGAAGGGGAAGATGGTTATTCAGTACAACAGCATACAGTGTCCAGTGAAACGCTCCTGGTGTCTGACCTGCGCGTCTGTGGCTTTGCTGAGGTCTTCAGAAGCTTGAGCACACCGGTTGGCCGAATCCTGCAACGCCTTGTACCATTTTAAAGTGCTGTTATCTGCTCCTGTCTGCAAACCTGCAGAGGACATGAAAAACATGTCAGATTTATTTGTATAGTAATTTTCCACAATATACAGTCTCAAAATAGATTTACAGAAAGTTCAAGGTTCAAGGTTCAATTTATTTATAGAGCACATAATAATACAACAAGAGTTGACCACAGTGCTGTACATAGGATAAAATAACTGTACATAACATGCTGTACATAGGATAAAATAATCATAAAATCACAGTTAAATTCTACGCATTGCCATGGACACCTCAACATCTAAGCGGCGTAAATAAAAACCTATTATACCAACACATACCCATAGACAATCAAGTTATGGACAAATTGATAATCATGAACAAATTTGGACAATCATGGACAAAACACAGTTAAATTTTACGCATTGCCATGGACACCTCAACATCTAAGCGGCGTCAATAAGAACCTATTACACCAACACATACTCATGGACAATCAAATGCTAATGCGAAAAGGTAAGTTTTTAAATGACCTTTAAACTCAATAATAGAGGAACATTCCCTAATATAACGGGGTATATAGAATAGAAAGTCATACTGTTGTGTCTATAAAATCATAATAAATCATATAGAGAGTTCCACGGCTGGGCCGTATATAATGATGGTATAAATGAACCTCTGGATATAAATCTAGCCATATTGTATTTATTATTTTGTCTAGTATATATATATATATATATATATATATATATATATATATATATATATATATATATATATATATATATATAAGTGCCACAGTTTTGTGGGCACACGCCTCAGTGTTTAAGGTAGCATCTGTCATTTTCATTCGAAGATCAAGTTTGATTAAACATTACGCGAGATCTAAAAAAAACTTAAAAATAAATAAATGGACATGGATGAATCATTCATGTCTATAACATATAAAATAGATAAGTGTGCATTTCATTTCATGTCAACTTGAAGAAATAAAAAATATTAGTCGGTTTTGTTCAAAGCGAGAATGAGATGTTCTCAAAAAATATGAATGAAAAATATGGTAATTTGTCCTAAAGGGAATATAACCGGAAGCCTGATGCGAGTTTAACATTTTATGAAAGATAATTAGCAGTTATTTAAGCAACGATGTTGAGTGATATAAGATATGGCTTATATTTCTATTCATAACATTTCAATATAGAGACCAAACAAATTTCAGACAGATTTGCTGCATTGTGGTCCATCCTTAAATTTCTCGTATGGTGGTTTAGAGAGGTATTAAAAAATTCGATCATGTATGATTTTAAAGTTGGCATTAAATGAAAATTAATAATATTTTCTAAATGTAAATTGTAATTTTTACATGCCTGTTTCCTTTTTTAAACAATCAAAATGTCATTATTGGAAGCTTAAACTCCGCCCACGCAAGCTCACGCTCAGCCCCGCCTCCACGTTCGAGAGCCACACCCACTTTTCAACATCCAATGCATAGAGCCAAGACTCTACCATACGTTTTTCGATAACGCAGTGCACTCGGATGCACATCAAAATCCGGAAGAAAATATTGTTAATGTATTTTAAACATTTATGTTAAGTATGTAAAGTTTTCCAAGAGTTTATATTGACTTGAAGCTGAAAAGCTCAATCAAAAGAGCAATAGAAAAGCACCATAACATTATACTTTGTGCACTATATTTCACTGCACTTTTAAGTTACTGCAGCTCTTCAATCAAATGTTGGTGCAGGTTAGACGTCAATAGCATCGTTCCTTCTAAAGTGTTACACATCCAAACATCATGATGTCAAACCCACTGCGTTCAGAGGAGCAGCATGAACATTCTTTAAAACATCTGTAACACTTAATTCATGTTAGACAGAAAAAAAATACAGGTTAGGAATGACATGAGCACGAACTTTTACATGCATGTTCACTTGCTCCCTCACCTTCTCTTTTGGTTTTCTCTATAGTGGACATTACAGCATTTTTCTTTTGCTGCTCTTGCTGGGCTTTCAGCTCATCCTGCCTCTTCTTCTCCTCCTCCTCTTCCTCCTGTTCTCTCTTCTTCCTCTCAGCAGCCTGTGTCACCTCTTCCTGCAGGCCTCGCACCAATGACCTCATTTCCTGTAGCGCTCGCTCCGCCACAGTCAAATCCTCCACGCTCAGAAACTGCCCCTGAAACAAATTTGCATGTTACATTGATGCATTTAGCACACACTTTTATCCAAAGCGACCGGAATTGCATGTAAGACATAAATATTAGCGGCAGTGTTGGGGGAAACTCATTACAAGTATTTTAATTATGTAATCAGATTACTTTTTCAAGTAACTAGTAAAGTAGTGCATTACTTTTTCAATCTACAACAAAATATCCAAGTTACTTTTTCAAATAAGTAACGCTAGTCACTTTTCCCCATTTATTGACTGACAGCTCTCCTGTAACATGTAGAGAGAAATAAAGTAAGGATGGTTTTATTTAATTTATATGGTGGTTATTTTAATTCTAGACTAAACGTGAACATGCATTTACTCATCTCACTGCCACGAAAACATTCAGCATTCCTCAAAATAAATAAAAACAGTAAAATGCAATCTCAGAATTTTATGCAAAACTTTTATAATGAACTATATTAAATGACACAAATACACTTTATGCATTTAATCTCACTTTACTAACCAATATCTTTGCTGCTGACCTTCAATTATCTAATTCAACCATACTAATAAGCAAAAATGACTTTAGATTAGATTTAGAAATAAGAGTGTTGAACTTCCTTCTCCTGTATCCTATTGTTCTTTAATCCAGAATGGCTAAAAGGTTAGTGTGAGCGGCGCCCTCTACTGTACAGGTGTAAACATGCATTTCCTCCAGCATGAGGCTTATTCATTTCACTTTTAGTGTGAAAGGGCCTTAACATTAGCCAAAAATAAAACTTTTTTTGTTGTTTTAAAAAAAAAAAACAAGCAAGCCAAGCCCAGGCGAGAACAAGTAATGCAAAAGTAATGTAATGCATTACTTGTAATAAAAAGTTGTTCCCGGCGCGTTGGTCTGGTTTCACACTCAATTTGATTTTATCAAACCCTGGTGCGTCTGCGTGCATCTCACGTCATCGCAAACGTGCACGACGCATCATAGAAAACAGAACGCGGGTCAATATATAGTGTTTTTTATTAATTTGGTACTATTATGCACAGCTGAGTGAATAACACAAGTTTATTGTGTGTGTGTGTGTGTCATAAGGTGGCCTCCTACTGCTTGCAAACACACTTTTGAGAAGACAGTGGATTTCCATACATTTGTTGCCCTGATTCCACACGCTATGCGTGAATACACTGCAGACTCACTCTCGCTCGTATCCAAGGTAAATCATCAACACTGTCATCCCTTACATGTGTTTTATTTAACTAAATACATCATAATCAGCTAAAACGCATGCTCGGGTTACTTTGTGCGCACCCGAGTCCGTGCTGCTTTCATATTCACGCGCACCGCGGCACGGTTCGAGTGCGGCCGAACTCAGATGGCCTCCTCCAGGTCGTCTCGGGTTCGGTTCCCCAGTGCACACCCGGGTCCGCATGACAGCGTTCACATTACGATTTTTCATGCGAACCGTTCCGACTAAACTGCCAGTGTGAAACGCCCTACGTAACGCAATTAGTAACTTTTTTTTTTCGGAGTAACGCAATATTGTAATACATTACTTTTAAAAAGTTACCTCTGTAACCTTCAGCTACGCTCCTCAAAGTGGTTGCTTTTTAACATGCCACGATTTGCAACCGAATTGGGAAGAACTGCTTTCTCTTATTTCTACAAAATAAGAGAAAAACAGCTAAAGTTAGAAACTCTTATGTCCATTAATGAATTTAAAACTACTGTAAAGAGTGTTGTGATGGAGACATGTTCTTGTTTTTCTTGAGAGTCTCATTGTGTTCATAACATTTTGTACTTTTATCATGATAATGTAACTTGGTGTTTATTGTGTATGCATTTGTTGTGATTTGGCTGCTACCTTGGCCAGGTCTCTCTTGTAAAAGAGATTCTGAATCTCAATGGGACTTCCTGGTTAAATAAAGGTGTTTTTTTTTAAAGGTGCATTGCGCAACTTTTCATGTTAAAAATACCTGTTTTTCTATCCTATACATGCTTAAAGAACTGCCTGATGGGCTGAATGAGCCCTTCTCTGCTCACTGAGATTGCCTCTATAATCCTGTACAGTAAAATATATAAGAGGGATTCGAGCTCGAATTTGAGACTGGGCGTGACGTCATGCGCGCTCACGCTCACCAGGCTATGTCTCGCAGGTTTGTGTATAAGCCACCATTCTCCGCATCAGCGAAGACAACTTGTGTGTCAAAGGTAGAAGATGGATTCAAAGAGACCGGCTTGTAGTCCATTCCAAACCCCAACGCAAACTCCACGTAAAGTAAAGAAAAGAAAAATTTTGTCTAGTGCCACCAGGTTGCAGTTTCGCTTGTCGCCAGAGGGGGCGTAGTTCTGCAAAAACTCAGAGACTTGTGTTTTGCACCTTTAAAGTAACTTTCCCCAACACTGATTAGCGGTGTATGTGTGGACTCACGTCTGCGGAGGCCGGCACCACCTCTGACACCTGCGAGCAGAGCTGGTTGCCACGGGTGATGTAGGGGGCGTGGTCAAGGGCGGAGTCTGTGTGTGTGGATGGGCGTGGCTGTAAGAGCTGGTTGAGTTGCAGCACTTCCTCCTGTATTGCATTAATGGCTCTGTGCCGCTCTCTTCCCTCCACCTGCCGCTGGCGCTCGAGCTCCACCTCACGCAGACGCTGCTGCTCCATCTCACGCAGACGCAGGTTCAGGATCTGTAACACAAAATACTAGGTTTTTACCCAACGTAGGGCTAATATTTCAGGTATTGCTATTTACTAGAGGTGTAACAATACACCGTGTCACAATATATCGCAAAACAAAAATGCAACAATATGTATTGTGGATAGTGACAATATGTATGTATAGTTCACCCAAAATAAAATGAATGTGTGTGAAAAATTTCTAGTTTTCAGAGTTGAAGTATTAGTACTACGATTAACTGCTATACATAATGTATAAAAATGCTAAATGTCTGATGTTAACAGTAAAAAGTGGCATACATTATTTTAAATATATCTAGTGAGTGACAGAGTGTGCAAGCATTCGTCTAAAATAATTCTGTATTTTCAGCTTCAGAATCATGAATATTTTTATTCTGGTGTCTCTGTCGTCCTGCATTGAGTTTCAGTACCAAAGTCCAAGACTATTCATTTACACTCACAATGTAATACCAAATTAAGTCCTGTTAAAACCTGCTGTAAAACCTAACTGATGCAAAATGTTACAGAGATCACAAACAAAAAATTTAAAAGACATATAGTAAAACATAAGGGGTCAATGCTGCTGGGACAACTATGATATGTTGATTATACTACACTATATATTATAGCTGCTGTTTCTAAATTCAGTATAATCTTCAGTAAAAATATCCACCTAATTCAACATGTGTTGCTGCATTAAATGTTCAAATATAATCAAACTGGTCATTTCAACTAATAAAAAAAAAAAATCTTGTCTCTGTCAGGATTAGGCCTTAGTTCAATTAAGAAATTTAAGTAGCTTTTATAAACATGCATTAGAAAAAAAAAAACATTACTGGTGTGTATTGAGACAAAACAATGGCACTGATATATTTTAAGATAAGTTGCTTTCAGTTAAAACAGCTCAATAATGCATTTTAGTCTGGGACTAGGCTTAAACCTGGTCTGTGAAACCGGGGGTTAATGTTTTAAAGTTGAAATAATTTTGTTAAAGTATATGTTGCTATGACTTATTGATCATATATAATTTAAACTACTAGTTGCACATTTCTGCATTTTAACTGGTTTAATCATACTTTTTGTTTATTTGAAAAATTAAGTCTAAATAATTTTCTGCAGTAATGGACTTTATGTCACAGATGCTGTTGATGCCAACTGAATCTGGAAGATTTCTGTAATATCAAATCCTAATAATCTTACTTTCATTCTGTGTCTGTGTTCCTCTCGCAGCTTCTCTTGCCGGCCGATACTCTCCTGCGTCCTTCCAACACAAAACACCAATTAAAACTAATTCTGTACACATGATTCAAACACATTGAACGTAAATAAGAAAGAATGCATCAGTAGCCGCGTTCCCATTACCCTTCAAAATTGCGCAAATTGAAATTGCGAATTGAAAATACGCCCAATGGAAACACATCAATTTCGCAAAAACTCCCATTTAATCGCAAAAAAGTTGATGCTCGCACGAGGAGGTTTTTCAGGCAATTCGAAAAATAAATATTTTGCAAAACTGCAATAGAAACAGTTTTTGCACATTTACAGTCACCTGACGTCGGAGAGAAGACAAAACAGAGTTCTGTATTAAACTCAGAAAAGACAAAAGTATTACAGGAATACTGGATTGTAAATCAAATGCCACAATCAAGACCTTGAGGCAGATCTAAGGGAGAAACACCCAGAAACTCCTCATATGAGCCGCGCACAAGTATGAGGGTCTTTCCTTACCATTAATGCCTGGATACACACCTACGTCTCCTTCCATTAAAAATAATGGCCAGTGCAGTGGCTGGGATATATATAAATCTACCAACATCCACTCCATGATTTTTGGAATGACTTATCGAAAGAGGAAAAAATTACGTTTAGTCGCATAACATCAGTTAATGGAAACGCCGTCATTTCGCCAATAGTTTTTTATTAACATTTAGGAGCTGTTTACACCTGGCCACTTCATGCGTTTTCTCAGATCGGATAGCTATGCGATCGTAAAACGACCAGGTGTAAATGCCCTCCGAAACGCATTCGAGACTGATTTGAATCCGATCGCTCAAACCACTTCAGGAGGAGGTCTGGGCCGCATTCCAGACGAAACTGGACAAGTGTAAATGCATCTGGTTGTTGAAACCACATATGTAAATTTTACTCCTCCCAAAAATGCTAAAAATAAACGCGTGAGAGTGTGTTATAGGCTATACGTCATGTTATAGCTAGATATGACGACGCTACTGTAACACACATCACCGCAGCTGAGCATCTCAAGCCAACGCGCAAACTATCGCAAATCAAAGTGAAAGTAAGTCGCAGACGCTAAACACACAATCATCTTCATTAAAAGCAAAGAAACGAAATGACGAATGCTGCCATCTCTTATTGCGGTCTTTGATTTGGAAATTTTAGCTGATGGTCAATAAAATGGAGTTAATATCTGTTGCTTTCGATGACGTGCACTCCGTTAAATCTGCATATAGACCATTTTGCTAAATGTAAACAACACTGGTCCAGAAGCACTTCCTGTTTCAGTTTTTTAACACTACATAAACGTTGGGATAAAACACAACCAACAGAACATATAAAATTGAATCAAAAAGTTAAACAAACATCTTTAAGATGTTTTCTTTACATGTGAAATAAAGAAACCAGTTACAAACTGAAACAGGAAGTGTTTCTGGACCAGTGTTGTTTACATCTTGCAAAATGGTCTATAGCGCGGGGATTGAAGATCGGATTTATATCCGTTTTGCAAAAACACATTTATGTGACCAGGTGTAAATGGAATCGTTTTGATAAATCAGATAGCTATCCGATCTGAGAAAACGCATGAGGTGGCCGGGTGTAAACAGCCGCTTAGAAAGAAATAACACAAGTTTTGTGCAAATCTGTAATGATAACGCGCCTAGTGTGAGTGACAGATCAGGGGTCACGTACTCTTTCTCCATCATATCTCTCATACTCTGGTAATCCTGTCTCTGTTTGAGCTCCATGAACTCCTCGAAGCGTTTGAGCTGCTCAGACTCCCGGTTGGCGACGGTGGCCACCAGCCGCTCCTGTTGCTCCTGTCTGAGGCTCAGCTCCGTCTGTGAGAGAACACACACACACACACCATCATCAGAGACTGTGTCCCAAATCACCCCTCATTCCATATTCCCTACATTATCAAGAATCAGTGACTGTATTTTTTTTAAGACAGCTGAAAAAGTTTGGCGTATCTTTATAGAGATGTGATAGAAAGCATCCTGACTTTCTCAATAGTAACTAAGTCTGCACGTTTCTTGAACAGCACTTATTGTAGGATGGTTCATGCTCTCAACTCTTCTGGTAGTTATGCATCAGATCAGTATTTCATTCTTTGTAACGCTTGGGTTATATACAGTATGTATCTATGTATGTATGTATGTATGTATGTTATTTGTCAGTTTTATAATTGTGGACAACCTGTTTGTTATGGCAATAAATAAATAAATAAAAATGACTCCACTCATTTAGTCCACTTAAAGGAGTGAATGAAGACGAGTGAGTGAGTGTGTTGCTTTTGCATAGTTTGTGCTTGCTGTTTAATAACCACTTGAAACTTTGCAAACTGGCAAATCCAGTAGAAATTAAAAGATTTATCTAGAACTCAGTCATGGAAACTATGTATAAATCTCAATTAATTAAAACATTTAATAATCAATTTGGAATTTATAGCAGTTTGCAAAATGGATGGATGGATGATTCAGCTGCGGTGCCATCTTCTGGCGAGTCACGTGACCCTCACAGTGCATGATGGGTATTCTCTAGCCCTTGACTATAGATCGGTTGTACACGTGTTTTTGCGGTGCATTGTAGGATTGAATGAGTCCACCCAATAACATCCACTATGGTTTCAGACACCACTACAAATGGCTGTTCCCTCAAATAGTGCCCTATTTAAAGGTATAGTTCACTTTAAAATTTAAATTCTGTCATCATTTGCTCACTCTCAAGTTGTTTCGCACCTGTATCAATTTCTTTCTGAACACTAAGGAAGATATTTTGAAGAATGTCGGTAACCATAAATACTATGGAAGTCAATGGGGGCCATCAACTGTTTGGTTACCGACATTCTTCAAAATATCTTCTTTTGTGTTCAGCAGATCAAAGAAACTCATACAGGTATAAAACAACTAGTGAGCAAATGATGACAATTTTCATTTTTAAGTAAACTGTTCCTTTAAGAGTTTAGGGGGCAATTTCAGACACAACTAGTGTCTGGTTAGTTATTCCTACATATACACTCCTGTTCAAAAGTTTGGGGTCGGTAATATTTTTTAATGTTTTGAATAAAAAGTGTTTTATGGCTGCATTTATTTGATCAAAAACACAGTAATATTGTGATTTTGTGAAATCGTGCAGAGAGAGAGTGTGTTGTACCTTTGCTCTGGCCTTGTGTTTCTGCTCACACATGCGTATGCAGCCGGCCATCTGTGTGGCTCTGGGTGACAGAACGGAGATCGACGCGGTCGACCTGACACTTGCTTCAGGACTGACGACAGGAGCCTCCTTTATTACCTCCGCTTTCTGACGTGAACAATAAACAGAAGCAGGAACAATCAGTGCTACAATCTCACGAGTATGACCAGCAACAGCACAAAATATTCTTTCACTCAAGCATGAAACAGAACAATATTTATAAGAATTATGTTACGCATTAAACTATTTATGTGTCACTGATGTGATTATAAAAAAAATAGGGTTGCACGATATCGGTATCGGCTGATATATGCGTACGCGTTATTGCGGTGCATTGTGGGATTGAATAAGTGCACTTGATAACGTACACTATGGTTTCGGACACCATTTACAAATAGCTGTCCCTTCAAATAATGCCCTATTTACGGTTATAGGGGGCGATTTCAGACACAACGGAGAGAGGGACAAAAGTTGCTGCAGCAATGTAAATTATAAGAAAATAAATAGTTTTTTTTAACAATAAATGATGTAAACGTATTCTAGTAGACCCCATAAACAAAATTATGGACCTGTAAATGAGCATAATAGGATTATATTTCCACTGTTGATTCATATAGTGTGAACTTTTTTCCCTACTGAAAGAAATATCACCACTGGTCTTACAATCTTCATTTAGCTTGTGTGTTGTTATAATTTGCAACAAAATACATTTGTCCCTGTGACAACAGATTAATTTAGCTGTTTTCCCTTGTAAAGCAGTGACAAAGAGCACAGGTCACTCAAAATAAGTCAAATATGTATATATATATCCATATTAGTGAGTTAATGTGAGAAATATTAACACAGAGTTCTGGAGACAACAAAACAAAACCATTAGGAATCCTAGATGAACTTCAAATGGTTAAACGAAACGACTGAATCCTCGCTTACATTAGCCAGGGTCAGACTATCATGTGGTTTTACACCAGCACTTATTTAGCATCTGTCAATATTACGATTCAACTTAAACCACAAATGATGTTGCAGTTCCTAATTACGATAGTATTAGTTGCATTTAGTGCTCAATGAAATTTGGAGAATCCGGTTCTTGCTAATACTTTCCTGAGCGATTTGTATTGGGAAGTTTGTACTGCAAAGTCGTGTTACTGTCTCTTTAAGATAAATCACTTATGTAAACCTGATAAATAAATGTAAAAGCGAGGCTTTATAGGCGAAGACGTCACCTTGTCCTCTTCCTCCTCAGTGAAGATGGAGACCGGCGGTGGAGAGCTGGGGGATGAAACCTGTCTGGGGCTGATGGGAAGCGAACCACAGGCGGCAGCATCTTCAGGAAGACCCGGACTCGTGTCACGAACACATGAGGTCAGCGAGCAGGTCTTGAGCAGCGGTCGAGGACTCATTCTCTTCAGAATCTGTCCTGACAGAGGAGACAGACTGGACACCTCAATACAGCCTGCCAGAAAATCCTGAAAAACAAAACAACAGATGAGGAATGAAATAGAGATCACAGCAAAAAAAAAAACTGAAATATAAGAGTCGCCTAATGAGACTTTAGTGATTGTTCGTATACAGTACATTTAATTTAACATTTAATTCCTTTATGAAATATTTCAAAACAACAACTGAAGGTTTTATTATACACTTTTCTCTTTAGCTGAGTCAATATGGAAGCTTGTTTCCACCACGGATTTTAAAATAAAGCTCTTTTCTCACAATTCCGACGTTTATTTTCAGAATGTGAGTTTAATATATCTTGAGATTTTTCATAATTGTGAGATACAAGATTCCTGTGGCGGAAAGTAAATGCTAAAATGTCAAACAAATGGGGAACACTTTGAAATAAGGTTTCATTAGTTAACTAGAACTAAGAATGAACAATAGTTCTACAGCATTTATTAATCTTAGTTTTAATGTAAACATTTACTAATACATGATTAAAAGCAAAAGTTGTATTTGTTAACATTAATGCACTCTGTGAACAAGTAATGAACGGATGGATTTTTATGAACTAACATTAACATATATTAATAAACATAGTAATAAATGTATTGCTCATTGTTAGTTCATGTAAGTTAATACATTAACTAATGTTAACAAATGAGACCTTATTGTAAAGCATTACCAACAAATGTTATCCTTATATCATAAAATGTAATAATACTGAATAATCCAGTCGGTAAGACAGCGATATAAAATATTTTTTAGACATGAAGGCTTTGAGTGTTGTTCTTTGCTCGGGTTATAACGAAAAGGAATTTTTTAAATCGCTTAAAACTGTCGCGATAGATAGCTGATTCGAACGAGTGATATTCGACGGCGGCATCCATCTTTGTTGTTGTTGTTTTTTTTTTAATGCCACAAGAACAAAGGTATCACATACTCACAATATTACATTAACTGCCCAAAAAAAAATATACAAAAAAATCTGCATCCATCTTTGTTGTGTAGGCTACAAAAATCCCAGCGCTGTCGTCATCGTGTAAAGCCCCAACGTTTCTGATTGGTGCCGCGATTTCGGCGGATTGGAAATGAATTGAACGATGGCGGATTGAACGAATTGGCTTGAATGAGCTCTTTGCCAGACTAACTTTCAGAGCAAATCTAAATTTGCCGGTGCTGTGCCGAATTCCGACCCCCTGCCAAATTATTACCCCCCTCGTTGAAATCAGTACCTGATTGCCTAATCCTAACCCCACCCCTAATCCTAACCCCTCCCCTAATCCTAACCCCACCCCCACAACTAATCCTAAACCTACCAATGCTAGGGGGGTTATAGTAAAGTACTTTAAAAAGCTACTACATATATAACAATTATTATGAAATCTGACATGTATTTTCTGGCTCGAGGAGACTAAGAAGAACTATAATTTAGATCCTTTACAACAAGTTACTGTGGCTGTACCATGGTAAATGTTACAGTGATAGTATCATATAACAATTACATGGTTCAGTGATAGTATCATATATTAATATCATGGTTCAGTGATGGTATCATATATTAATATCATGGTTCAGTGATAGTATCAATATCATGGTACAGTGATTGTATCATATATATATAACGTTATTCTGATACATATGATTACCACATATGCCATGGTATCATAAAGGTACTTCACAGAGTAACGTTACCAAGGCATGCAAAAAAATCTAAGCACCATGGTTCATTTTTGTTAGTATTAAAATGTTAACGTGATAAAACCATCATAATGCTAAGATATGAGCTAAATAACACAATTCTGAAATTGTCAGCATGTTTACCTCCCCTTTTTCCAGACAGTCTGGGCTGTATTTGAGCTTCCCCTTCGGAGAGTTTTTCAGGGCCAGTAACGTTTCAAAGCGTAGATTTTCAGAAGGCATTTTTGGGACACTAGGCAGTGTTTACCCCTCACTGATTTACTTAACGTGAACTAAAAACACCGATGTAGCCTGAACAAACCAGAACAAACCGCCGGTATCACTGCAACTTCCGCTTCCGCCTGCTGCGTATGACAACAAAATAAAAGTATGGATGCCTAATTAAATACATATGTATCGATAATTATCATACAATACACATATAATACAGACGCGTAAACAGAATAAGAACATGATAAAAAAAATATTACATTTTTTCATGTTAAAATATATTTCATTTTAAGGCCAATATCAGTTTATTTCACATTGTCAATAGATGGCAGTAGAGTAAACTAAAACGCTGACAAAAGTCACCAGAGAAGAGCGCGCGCAGTATGGCAGGGTCACAGTGGAGGGTCAGTCTAATATCAGTTTCTCTATATTTTCTATGGAAATGTTGAGTGACTCGTTTTCCGTTTGTTTTGTACATATAGTAAATATTGTATACTATCAGTGTATTTGCATTATGAAGTGCACTACTTAACTAAGTAAAGTCATTAATGCATACCAAATACAATGGTACTACTATGCTTTTGGTGTGAATTACCATGTTATTCTTAATAAATATTGTACCTTTACTGTGGCAGTACCACTAAATAGTTCATTTTGTAAGTGTAATCACTCAGTACTAAATAGTACCATTATTGTTATCATAGTTTTGTAGTTCTGCCAGTTATACTGCATGACTTTTGTTTTGGCCCTAAAATAATTGTATGTACCTGTTTTTTATTTTATTTTTAATGAGTGTATTTTTAATTCTTGGCCACAGCCACCGCGTTCCTGTGACGTCTACTGGAGTGAATTCAAGCACTGCAAGAGTTTATTCAACAGATTCCATGAATACTACACGTACGGCAAATCACCAGACTGCCAGCAGTGGAAACAAGACTATTACACCTGCAAAGAGTGGGAGAAAAACCAAAGCACACACGCCAAGGTGAGTCTCTAGACAGATGTGGGGTTTAGCTTACACTACCAGTCAAAAGTATGGAAATAGTATGGAAATAAGTCTCTTCTGCTCACCAAGGCTGCAGTTATGTGATCAAAAATGTGAAATATTTTTACAATGTAAAATAGTTTTTTTTTCTATGTGAATATATTGTAAAATGTAATTTATTCCTGTGATCAAAGCTGAATTTTCAGCATCATTACTCCAGACTTCAGTGTCACACAATCCTTCAGAAATCAGGATAATATGATGATTTGCTGCTCAAGAAACATTTCTGATTATTATCAATGTTGAAAACAGTTGTCCTGCTTCATAGTTTTGGAAAAACCATGATACACTATCATTCAAAAGTTGAAGTAAGATTTTTTTAAAAAAGAAATGAATGCTTTTATGCTGCAAAAATGCATTAAATTGATCAAAATAAGATTTTTATTTCAAATAAACGCTGTTCTTTTGAACTTTTTAACCTTGTAACAAGATTTCCACAAAAAATATTAAGCGTATAATTATCATCAATAATAATTGATAATTACAGTGCAGCAAATCAGAATATTATAATGATTTCTGAAGGATCATGTGACATTAAAGAATGGAAAATTTGTTTCTGCCACTGAATAAAACAATTTAACAGGTAATTGTGACTTTTTATCTCATAATTCTGACTAGTTCTTGCAATTGCATGATAATAAAGTCGAAATTTGAGATAAAAAGTCGCAATTACCTTTTTAAATTTTTATTCTGGGGTGAAAACAATCTACCATACTAAATACTGGAGTAATGATGCTGAAAATTCAGCTTTGATCACCGGAATACTTTTTTTTTTAACATAAATTCACAGTTGTTTTAAATAATGTTTCACAGTATTACTGTTTTTTACTGTAATTTTTTATTCAACCAAATAAACCTCTTTCAAAAACATGAAAAACTAGATACAACCAAAAACCAGCTGTCACATTGCTGTTTATCCTGGTCGATGAGTTACCGATACGCCACTGTTCTCTTATACTGTGTGTACACATCATCTCATACACATCATCAGGAATCCCTCCAGGAGAGTGAGAGGAGGCGGGTCGCTGAGCAGAGAAAGTTCACTCCGGTCTGGGAGCTTCGGCAAACTCCTCCGGCTGACTGGGATCTCCCGCTTAACCAGGACAAACCACAGGACTCTTAAACACACACGTGCAGATCATACAGGACTATTGATGATGCAAGAACCCAGTACTTGAGTCCCGCTGGGAATCTCCTCACACTACCTCTCCTGGACCCACGCGTTTCTGTTCGGATTTTCCCGGTGCTCACTGGGAAATGCAAAGCAGCTTAAAAAGTGAATGCAACACTTAAATATGTAACTTAATAAAATTAACATTCAAGCATTTCATGAGAGAGTAAATATATCTGTAATTAAAGAATGGCTTTATATCAATATAACTCTTTCAGTCCAAAAGCCATAAGTTTGCAGGTTAAAGTATTTTAATTCTATAAATGCTTTTATTAAGACATGAAATGTTTAACAAGAGTTTGGCATTTATTGTTTTACTGGAGATTTTATTTATTGCGCTTCAGAAATCAGAAATGAATATGTAAATGGATATGATATTATATGCATCTGTATTCTGACACTGACCACCTAAAAGTCACTGCCATAAAGCTAAATATCCCAATAAAGGCATTCAGAATTTAACAAACCCTAGTGTCATGTTGCGGGTCAATTTGACCAATTTAGATTTTTGAGTTGTCGGAAATACCGGTTAACCTATGTTTTTTTTTTTTTTTTTTGTCATTTAGGGTCAGGAACATGCATGCCAAGTTTCAAGACCCTGGTGTGTTTTGACATACACATAATTTCTATTACGTTTGTGATGTTCGCGGGGCAGTTTGACCCAACCATACAGACCCAAAATAATAACATTTCTTAGTTATGTTTTGTTATTTAGTTCTCTACTACCTTATGAAGCTAAAAAGGAGCCTTTCCCCACTTTTCTGTTGTAGATCTGATTTTCCTGGTGCTCACTGGGAAATGCAAAGCAGCTTAAAAAGTCTTGATCAAGTGAATGCAACACTTAAATATGTAACTAATAAAATGAACATTCAAGCATTTCATGAAAGAGTCAATCTGGCACAAAGATATTAGATAATGTCCTATGTTTTGTTTATTTTCCATTTAAACTCTTATCTGTGGTGAAAATCAAGGTTTGATTGTTTATATGTCTATGTGGTGTTTTCAATAGACAAACCATGTGTAAGTTCATAAGTCGACAGCATTGCTGAGTATTTTCTCCTTAAAACTGCAGTGAACCAAAGACAGTCTCAAAAACATGGTGTGAAATCGCTGGTGTTTCTGACGTCACAAACGACCTTGTAACCAATCAGATCAACGTGTGATCGTCAACCAGTGGATCTCTGAGTGAGTGGAGGCGGTGCTTATTTGCATATTCATAGAACCACACTAAATGAGGCAAGGGTGTCAAGTTACATTCAAGATATTTAAAGGCATGAAGAAAAAAGGGGAAAAAAGGTTTAAATGTTATTTAGGTGATCAAAGATGAGTTTAAAGGGATAAAATGATTGACTACAGGGAGACTTTAACTCTTTCAGTCCAAAAGTCATAATTTTGCATAATTTGAATTCTATATGTGTGTTTATGACACATTTTACAAGAGTTTGGCATTCATTGTTTCACTGGAGATTTTATTTATTCCACAACAGAAATCACATCAAAAATGAATATCTAAATGGATAATTATATATATGTATTCTGTGACTGACCAAGTCACTGGCATAAAGCTAAATATCCTAATAAAGGTATGAAAGAAATTATTTAAAAACCACATCAAGGCTTGCAAAAACTTTATTCTCTGTCCTCGTGTTCCAGGTGTGTTTACGGGTGATTTAATGGAGCAGACGAAGAACAACACATTATAATAAAGTTAATTTGGCTCTTCATTCTCACAGTCCGTTTCTCACATCAGTCATGAGCCGTGACTCGAGCTCACTGCGTGTACACTCGCGTAATGTCGTTATATTTGCCTTCTGGAGCCTCGTAGTTTGTAACCGGCGGCGTGTAACAGGGGCCGTCGTGCTGGAACGGGAAGATGTCTGTATCGGGACTAACGGCTGCTTTATAAAGCTCTTCTGACTCCAGTTTCAGCTCCTCCAGCGCTTGTCTCTGGGCCTCCAGCGCCTCCTGGATCACGTGCATCTGCGTCTGGTGCTGCGAGCGCTTGTACCGGGACCATTCCTTCAGCAGAAGAGCTCTGCGCTCGCTCTCCTCAAAGCTCAGTTCAGGAGCCTCACGGATCCTGGAGCAAACAGGAATCAGATTCATTCAAATCACCTAATCACAATATATATAACCCTTATTCTACCGTCTCGTTTCCCTTCCTTTTTAAGGTCACCGTGATTTTGGCAAGTAAGACATGTTCCTGGACAACATTCCTGTCCCAAAATATATCCCTACCCATAACTTTTCCCTAAAATCAGAGGGAAGTGACAGGTGAATAACACTGATGTAGAAGCACCTCGCCCTGGTTCTAAACCTAAACTTGACATAAACTGTAAACTTGTCCCTCAAATCTGATTGGTTGATTGGAAAGTTGTTCCAGGATCAACAAAGATGTTGATCCAGGAACATGTGGTACTTGGTATAATCACGCTCACCCCCTTGCCTTTTTAATGCCATGTATGTACAGCATTTTCTTAAAAAGTCAGTCATTAAAAAGTTAGTAATATAAGAAGTTTGTTTAACGTTTTTGGTGTCTACAGAACACTACCGGTCAAAAGTTTGGATAATTTCGACTTTATAAATGTTTTTGGTTTGTGTTCATCAAGGTTGCATTCATTGTAAATATTGTAAAACATGTGAAATATCATTATAATTCCAATGTAAATATATTGTGAAATGTAATTTATTCTGTGATCAAAGCTGAATTTTCAGCATCATTACACCAGTCTTCAGGTGATATCATTGATATCATGATATCATACTAATAATATTAATATTATTATATAATTTTATTTTATATATTAATATGTATTATATTATTATTATCTTAATTATTAATGTTGAAAATAGTTTTTGCTGCTTAATTTTTTTGGGGACACCATGATACTTTTTTCCAGGATTCTTTGAATCAGACAAATTCAGCTGTCAGGGCAGGAATAAAATTAATTTTCAAATATATTAAAATAGAAAACAGTTATTTTAACCCCTTAGCTGACAATATCCCAGAAGCTTCGTTTTCTTTTTTTAATTGCTTTTTTTCCTATCACAGATTTTATTAATCATCATAAATTAGGTCTCATTCGAACGCTCAGTATTACACATTTTATCACAGTATAAATCATTTTAAAATCGGAAACCATTTACCATGGAAAGTACTTTAATTTCTTTAACGCAGGCGGTGTTGAGTTTCATATTACAAAATTTACAGCACAATTCTTTTTCTAATCTTAATAAAACACATATGGTTGGAAAGGTGGTCTGAGACTCAACGCTCCATATTTGGTGACTGTGATAGAAATTAAATTTGTGACAGAAATTTATTAACTTGCTAAAGGAGAACGTAATGTGGGCATCACCCGGAGCTATTTTTATTATAGCGCCTAAACACAATCTCACAGGAACTTACATTTCTGTGATATCAACTTCAAATTTGGAACACAACTTGGTTAGACATTATGGCTTTGATTTTATAGCATTTTTAAAGTCCAAATTACTTTCTAAAAAATATATTTGTACAAATAAATACTTTAAAGTAACTTTTTTGCACTTTTTCTTTTTTAGTGTCCTCTTTAAAGAGACCAACCTTTGGTCTGTATTAAGGTTGGATTTTGAATTTTCACATCTATGCGCAATAAGGGGGGTGACAGTGAATTTTTCACAATATTACTGTTTTTACTGTATTTTTGATCAAATAAATAAATAAACTCCTACCAGTAGTAAACAAAATTCCCATATTATCTAAATTTGTGTCATTTCATAGACTTTACTAGTCCTCTAAACATGTAGAGAACAGGAAACTAAAGGATAAAGTACATGTGTCCAGTTATTTTACCTGGTCTCGTCGAGGCTCTTGGCTGATGTAATAAAGTCTTCAATGGGAATCAGTTCTGGTGGAACTTTCTCCAGTTTTTTAAGCTTCTTTTTTAGACGTTCTTTCATCATTATCTCTCGGCGCGGATCCACCTTCTTCCTCTTCTTGGGCTCTGCTCTGTTGGATGAGACAGAAATCTCAACATTTCCAATAGTCAAACAACCTTACAAAGCAGTTTTCAGGCCAAAGCGCTGTATTTTCTACAGTTAAAAATCCAATAAACTGATATGAAAACTGTACTAGAAGATTAATTTCTGTTTTATAATAACAGTGGTGGTTACACAGTTTTTAACACTAACAAAAAAAAGCAGCTAAATGTCCTATGGTGTTATTTTAAGTAACTTGTAGTACCATTAAAATCATGATTACATGTTACATGAAATATGGCAGTCCCATGGTATTTCCATAAATACAAAGTAAATATATTTAGGAAGAAACTATGGTGATTTACATTAGGGAATATATAGTGTTTAATATTTAAGTATCTGCACTGACCTTAATGGTACTGAGGTTTTCAGGGAAAGCATTGATGTGAACCAGTGACTGTGTCTGACAGCAACCACAGAACTGCTACTGTAAAAGAGTGATTTATCATCATCATCATCATCATCATCATCATCATCATCATAACAAAGCCCGTCTACGAGACATTCTCTGATCATAATGACCTCTATGAGAGAAATACTGATATTATTAGATGCACGTGGATTTCTACAATCAAATACATACCATGAAGCTTGACTCGATATAATCCGGCTTGCAGTACGACACACAACCCCCGCCATAATTCACAGGAAAATCGACTATACAAACATCAATGATGAGAAATTAAAACTGTTTTACAGCTTCCGGTGGCCAATGCGAATCTGTAGGTCATGGTAAACACACGTCCGTTTTACATACGCACTTTCCGCACTACTATATCTTCATTGTCGACATATATCAGCAATATTAAATATCATACTTGTTACATAGATGATTTAATGTAAGTTTACGTGTAAAATGTGCATTATTTAGCGTAGTGTAATATTTGACATGTTTGTCGAATGTTGTAAAGTGAATGTTGATGGTAAGTGGGTGAAAGGTCGGCGCGGTGTGTGTGTATGTGTGTGTCGCTCAAACGGTCAATAACACCATCTCAACTACAATCACTATCATGTCTCTCCTTAGAGGTAAGTAAACTTTATAAAATGTACTTTGTATTAAGTGCATTATATTGAAACTACGCGAATAATTTGTTTGTTTTGACCGCTTTTGCTCTTATACAAACTGCACTTGAACTTCAATGTCACTTATTGTTCTTATAACTTATACTTTCCTTCTGTTTCCTATTTGAATTTATTTCTTGTTTTATTATCCCACCAGTTAAACAGCTCTGAAATATTCATGGGTGTGCAGTTAATTTACTGTTTATTTAAAGGGATTTTGTCTTCAGCTAATTATTGACAGATTCAAAGCTTCATTTTTAATCATCATCATAATCAAAACTGAAATAAATAAAAGTTAAAAGTAAGAATGACCTGTTCTGTAGGAAAATCAAGCATCAGATCAAACTATATATAACAGTCATTACTGACAGAATTAGGTTAAAGGTGAGTTCAGTGACACACATTAAAAGTCACATAAAAAGTTTGGCTGGCAATGCTTTTGTAATGTTTATTCTTTTTTAATGACACAGACGTTAATGTATAAAATGTGTATCATGGTTACAATGCATTTCTACATTTTGCATATTGTAAAGTGTTGATTTTCTTGATATTAACTGCTGAAAACTACTGACCAGGGCTGCGTTTCCCAAAAGCATTGTAAGAATTAGTTGATCGTAGAACAATTGCCATCAATGTTCTCTACCATCAACTTAGGCTCGCGATGCTTTTGTGAAATGCAGCCCAGATCTAAGCAGATCTCTTGTCTGTTTTTGTCTAGGTGTGTTCATAGTCTCGGCCAAGAGAACGCCGTTCGGCACGTATGGAGGCGTTCTGAAGGACCACAGCGCTACGGATCTGGCTGAACACGCGGCTAAAGCTGCTCTCGCTGCGGGGAAAGTGGCGCCGGAGATGGTCAACAGCATCATCATAGGAAATGTCATGCAGGTGGGATATGATAAACCGTATATTTAAATTTTAAGACACTACATGCACTGGTCAGTTTTGAGATTTTGGGTTATTTTGCTTGCATACATTGTCCTCTTTCAGACTAGTGGAAAGAAAACATCACGGTTACTTTATTTAAAGGATTAGTTCACTTTAAAAAAAACTTTTGCTGATAATTTCCTCACCCCCATGTCATCCAAGATGTCCATGTCTTTCTTTCTTCAGTCGAAAAGAAATGAAGGTTTTTGATGAAAACATTCCAGGATTTTTCTCCATATAATGGACTTCAACAGGACCCAAACGGTTCAAGGTCCAAATGACAGTTTCAGTGCAGCTTCAAAGGGCTTTAAACGACACCAGACGATGAATAAGGGTCTTATCTAGACAAACCATCGGCATTTCACAAATAAATAAAAAAGTTTGTTTTATAAGCACAAATGTTTGCCTTGCTCTGTTCTGTGATGCGCGTTCGTGACTCACGTAATACGCAATTACGCTGAAAAGGTCACGCTTCTGTCCTGACGAAAATTTTCTTTTAGCCTTTTTAATATTAAAACACCCAGGATACGCACACGAAATGGGCATTTAAACGATAAACTGACACAAAGACATTTGAATATGTGTATATGGTCCTCCTTCCTCACATTCGTAAACACTGACTCGGTACTTCCGCCGAGCGCCGACGCGTGACCTTTTCAACGTAACTGCGTATTATGTGAGTCACAAACTTACTTCCCCTCAAACCATCCTAGGTGTTTGACTTACTTCTTTCAGCCGAACACAATCTGAGTTATATTAAAAAATATCCTAGCTCTTCCAGGCTTTGTAATGGGAGAGGGAGTTAATGGTAACTGAGATTTTTAAGCCCAAAAAAGTGCATCCATTCATTATTAAAGTAACTCATAAGCCTTAATGGGTTAATAAAGGCCTGCTGAAGTGAAGCCATGCATTTGTGTAAGAAAAATATCCATATCTATAACTTTATAAACTATAATCACTGGCTTCTGGTAACGTCTGTACGTGAGTTTAGTTCCAGTGGAAGAGTGACCTCTGACCCGACGCATGACGAGTGACCTCTGACCCGTTTTACTTTATCTGTTTGCATCTGCAGATTTCAACTACAAACCATATATTTAAAAGCTGTGAGTCAGAAATCTCCACTTCAGCAGCTTTACACACACCAAACTTTACAATTTCTTATCTATATTCTGAAGGCTTTTACAGAGGTTTATGTGACATTTTACTCCTATAAATATGGTCAACTTTTTTTTTCTGACTGTTGAAAAAGAGAAATCCCCCCAAAAAAGTCAACTAAATAAAACCAGAATTTTGAACCTGACTTTATCCAGTGTTTAGTCATTTATTTAATATATGTAGTTACTTGCATACTAATATATATATATGTGTGTATATGTATATGTATAAGACAAATCATGCAAGTATATGCATGCAAGTAAAATCGAGCATCAAATATTATAACTCTTTGATTGAACGAATGACTATTTGATTCTTTTGTAACATGCCATGGAAAAGGAGTATTTCAATATCGGTCAATTCAGATTTATTATTAATTCAGAATAATTTGACTACTGACTGTATAAGCTCACCAGTACACCATATATTTCAACTTATTACAGCTCAGCAACTTTACACTTGATCACAGTATTTCGATACCACTGATCCATGATAAAGTTATTTGAACTGATAACGCAGGGGAGAAGGTCTGATCTTCTCAAGTTAATTTTGTCAATCTCTCTCCAGAAGCATTTCTATTCATCATATATGTACATATACATACATTAAAATAAAATAAAAGATTTAAAAAAGTTTCAGAATTCTATGAACAATTTAGAGTTCTGTGTGTGTGTGTGTGAGCGCATCACTGATTAGACTCCTCCCTCTTTTTGTGACAGGCATCAATGTATCTTGCTGCTAGTAGGATACAATCTCTTTTTTCACCTAACAAATGTTGAAGTTGTTTTATTGTTTAACTTTCTCTCTCTCTCTCTGTCATCCAGAGCTCTGCTGACGCTCCCTACATCGCGCGTCACGTGGGTCTGCGGTGTGGCGTTCCCATCCCAGTGCCGGCGCTGACTGTCAACCGCCTCTGTGGGTCTGGATTCCAGTCTATAATCAACGGAGCACAGGTGTGTGACCCAAACGAAACTGAAACAGCACAGTCATTTCCTCACAGGAGATGCTGACCAGTGTGTGTTGTGCTGCAGGAGATCTACCTGAAGGAGTCCGAGGTGGTTCTGTGTGGCGGCTCCGAGAGCATGAGTCAAGCTCCTTACGCTGTCAGGAACATCCGCTTCGGGACAAAGTTTGGAGTTGATTTGAAGGTAAAGATCATCATGGTGGTCAATGATTCTGAATTTAAAGGGGTGCCACCAGACTCTCGTACATTTCATTTCATTTGTACATAGAGTCTGGCACCGCTGCGTTGACAATCATTAACTTCCTTGTAGGCGGGTACTCTATTGAAGTCTAAAACTATTGGAGTCACTCTGGATCTGCCATAACCAATCGCTAACGTTTGGTCGTGACGTATGTCATCCGAACATCATGGCCACCAAAAAAACTAAGCAAAGATTGTTCTTGCTCCGGCTTTAACTTCTTGATGTTCGGCAGCGTTGCCACAACGGACCGAATGGCTTCGCTCGCATCTTTCTCCGCTGCCATTACTGAACTACAACTCAAAATAACGCACGACGTCATCGTTCTCAGCCACTCCCTCTGTTCGCTGATTGGCCCGGTAAAAAAATAATTAGACACTTATTTTGTAACATTATGCTATACTTTATATGCTCCTTGCAATCCTTAGTTGGACAAGCACAAATTTATATGCGAAAAAACTATTATTTTCAACCTTCATTCTGAGCATCTGTCTGAAATGAACCGTTTTTAAGGTGTGGCTCCTTTAAGGCGTGTCAGTAAACGCCCACTGTTATGATTGGCTAATGCCATTGCACAGGAAACAGAATCAGCCACTCGCTGTTGCATGCGATTAAGTGTTCTGAAACACTGTCCATATAAAACCGTCTAGTTATGCTCTGATCAAAAATATTTGATTTCCTCTTAGTGAGTGCAATAAAATTATTTTTATCTAGTATTGACAAATGAGGAGGAGTCATGGTCAAAATGTGTTAAAACGCTGAATATCGTGAACATTCAAACAAACATTTAAGAGCATTTACAGAACACTGTAAAAAACAAAGAACAAAGAACGGAAAAAATAAAACATGCATACCCATACATAAGCTAAATAAATAAATAAAATACAGTTAAAAACATTATAAATTGACATATTTGAAAAATAAAATAATTAAAATATTATAAAAATAAAATGGACGACATTAACAAGCAGAGGAAAGCAGACTAAACATTATTAAGCATTAAAAGTCTTTCATATTAGCTGCTGTAATCTGTCACTTTTTATTACTAGTTAAAGAGATTTGAGAAGTGAGTTTTCCTCAATCAAAAAATGTCAGATCATAAGATTTATCAAACAAAATAAAGAAATTGAAAAATATTCCAAAGACAATGTTGGTAGTGTCAGTATAATAATAAAACCATATCTTTTAAATGAAAGGATTGGACAACAATAGCTAAACGAGAGCATAAATTAGAATACTCCAAAACTCCAGAATAATTTCACTATTAAAAAATAAATGTATGTTTCATCTTAATGACCAGTGTGCCAAGAACACCTGCATGTTTAGACAGTGAAATTAACAGGGTATATTTAGTGTAAGATTTTGGAGTACAGTACTTATAAAGCTGTGTGTGTGTGTGTGTGTGTGTGTGTCAGCTGGAAGACACACTGTGGGCAGGACTGACCGATCTGCACATAAAGCTCCCCATGGGCATCACAGCAGAAAACCTGGCAGAGAAATACCAGATCACACGCGACGACTGCGACCAGTACTCCTATGGGACGCAGCAGAGGTGGAAAGCAGGTGAGTGTATCGATCGACCTCCCAGCGCTGCATCGGTTTACACACACACACACACACACACATCACTCTCTTTTTGTCTTTTTTTCACCTTTGTTGCCATTGGCTCTTGGCTTGCTTAGTTGGGACATTAAAGTTAATATTCAACAATAATATTGATATGCCTGCATTGATTATATCCATTATAGACCCCTTTTCAGTTGGTAAACATGGTGATGTTTTATGTGGGCGGGGCTTAGGTGGAGGCAGAACGACCCCTCTGGCTGCTTCATCATCATCATCATCATCGCGATCGTTATTTGCAAAAGTTAGTTTTAATTGACGGACCCAGATTGGCCGACCCGTACCGTTGTCAATGGATGGACGATCTGACAGGATTAACGTTAACGCTCCGGTTGAGTGGCCGGACTTCTACACCTGATCGAGAAACTGAGGGCATATAAATCTTTAGATGCCTATAACTATGTGCTGAATGCGCGGCTGTATATATAAATTAACTAAATTAATAACTTTTTTACAACAAAATTGAACCATCACTGAACTTACTTTAGCTGGACTTTGATGCTATTTTCTTCTAGAAACAAACTTTATTTTCCTGTTATCTCTGTAAAGCTGCTTTGAAACAAAAAAGCACTATATAAATAAATGTGACTTGACTTGACACTCACACACATCTCTCTCTGTCTCTGCAGCTCATGAGGCTGGGTATTACAACGCTGAGATCGCACCCATCGATGTGAAAGCCAAGAAAGGGAAAGTGTCCATGACGGCTGACGAACACCCCCGTCCTCAGACCACACTGGAGCAGATGGCGAAGCTGCCCACCGTCTTCAAGAAAGCAGGAACCGTCACTGCAGCCAACGCCTCGGTGGGAGAACAGAACTAAACACCAGTCAGAGAGACACATATTCATCATTCTAATATGCTGATTTGCTGCTCAAGAAACAATCTTTTTTTACATAGGCCTTGTCCACACGGACACGGGTATTTTTATAACCGGAGTTTTTCCTTCCTGCGTTTTAAATAAAAACTCCGTCCACATGAAAACGGAAAAACACGCTATCAAGCGCTGTCAAGAGCATGCAACACCAGCAGGCGGCGATATAACCCTAACCGTAAAGCCACGTTGGCCAATCAGAAGCCGTCAGCGGCGCAAAAACTGCGGTTTTACTGTCTACACGACAACACTGGAACCGACGTTTCAGAAAATACTCACCCTGGCAGGGGTTTTCAAAAAATGTCAGAAATGTCACGGTTATAAAAATACCCGTGTCCGTGTGGACAAGGCCATAGTGTACAAATTTAAAAAATAAAGGGAAAACCAGACAATACAACCATAACAATACAAAACAAGGGGGGTTGGACTAACATAAACAAGACCTAATCATAGATTAATTATTACAGTGAGAACAATAATTATACACTTTTCAGGAAATCCACGAAGGGCTGCCATACAGTTTGAAACTGGCGATGAGATTTGGACTCCAAGGAACGTATCCTCTCTAGTTGTGTGACATGAAACCGTTCACATAACCGAGCTTTGAACGATGGAGAGTCTGAAGTATTTTTCGCAAGAGTCATGCCCATCAATACAGGTCGTTGCTGAGATCTTCGGAGAGTATTCAATGTCTCAGATATCTGAGAATTGCAAGACCATGGTCTGGCTTAACCTCCTTTTGAAAAACCTGTGAATTTTTTTTTACAGTTTGTGACAAAACCAAAACATGTGTGACAAAGAACCCTCCTCAGTTTTACATCTGTCGCAAACTGGAGAAATAGAATTGTATATTTTACTCAATTTCGTTTTGGAATAATGCAATCTGTCTCAAGAAACATTCTTAATGTTGAAAACAGTTGTGCTGCTTCATCTGTAATAAAAACAATATTTTTTTCAGGATTTTCTGCTGAATAGAAAGTTCAAAAGAACAGCATTTATTTTATGTGAATAGAAATATTTTGTTGTGTTATAAATGTGTTCACTGTCACTTTTGATCGATTTAATTATCAAATTGATTCTTGCTGAATCTAAGTATTAATTTATTTCTCTTTCTTTTTTTCTCTCTATATATTCCCCTTAAATGTTTTAAATGTGGTCTATGACTTTTTTACAGAAATATGAAGCAGCAAATCTGTTTTGAACATTGATAATAATCAGAAATGTTTCTTGAGCATCAAATCATCATATTAACCTGATTTTTGAAGGATCATGTGACACTGAAGACTGGAGTAATCATGCTGAAAATTCAGCTTTGATCACAGGAATAAATTACAATTTAACATATATTTACATAGCCAGTGATTATTTTAAATTGTAATAATATTTCACAATATTACTATTTTTACTGTATTTATGATCAAATAAATGCAGGCTGGGTGAGCAGAAGAGACTTCTCAACCATATATTCTATGTATGTGTGTGTGCGTGCGTGCGTGTGTTAGTCAGCAGTGCCACTAGTCATTCTGTGTTTTGCAGTGTATTTGCGTGTCTTGATGATGTCACTGGCTCCGCCCACAGGGCGTGTCTGATGGAGCTGCTGCTGTGGTCATAGCCAGTGAGGACGCTCTGAAGGCTCACAATCTCACACCATTGGCTAGAATTGTGGCCTATCACACCTCAGGCTGTGATCCCAGCATCATGGGAATTGGTGAGTCCAATATCCACCAACGTATTCTTCTATTCTTAGTAGGGGGAAAATAAATAAATAAATAACTATAATATTTTGTACATTCAACAGGGCCTGTACCTGCCATCACCGAAGCCCTGAAGAAGGCTGGTCTTTCACTCAAAGACATGGACCTGGTGGAGGTACAATAATATTTACAAACTCTAGGTTTATAATTAGGCTCATCACACTATGCAAGAGTTTTTTCACGTCTTTTTTAACTTCAGAGAATGCCCACTTAAAAGTTAAGCCAAAATGTATTCAGACACCTTCAGCATTTCTCACATTATCAGTTTATTCTGTATATTTTAGAAAATGGTAACGAAATATGACAATAACTCAGGGCTATCAAATCAGTTGATATATCACTGGTTTTGTCACACATGAATTTGTTCAACAATGTTGAATATCTGTCAGCTGTTAAATTTAACTGAACTGTTAGATAATACCAGTTTAGCTCAACCAATTACCAAGCAATGCTTCACGTTGTTCAGTCTGTGGTGTAAAAGGTCGCATTAGCAATTAAAGAAAAAACACTTCATCAAAACATGATCAGGTCAAAGTGTCTGAATAATTTTCAGTTCCAAATTTTCATAAATGTTACTGTATGAAGAATTTGTGGGTATAATATGCCACACTTTACTTTATCTTGCTCTCCTCACTTACATAAATGAACTATGGTGTCCTGCACACACTAGTAAAAAATATCAAAAGTTTCATCTGGTGTCTGAATAATGTTTGGTTTGACTGTATCTGTTTTCTGCATCTGTCAGGTCAACGAAGCGTTTGCTGCTCAGTATCTGGCAGTGGCTAAAGCTTTGGGCTTGGACCCTGAGAAGACCAATGTAAACGGAGGAGCCATCGCCATTGGACACCCGCTCGGAGCCTCTGGGACCCGGATCACTGCGCACCTCGTTCACGAGCTCAGGTAAACACACTCACAAGAGCAATGTTTCCTTCCAAAGAATATCGCATAAAGCAACATTTCCATCCCATGTGTTCAAGAGCACAAAATCGTCACTTCCTGGGAAACTGACACAAAATATCTGTAATAAAAATGGAAGCATTGTAAATGAGTTGCGTCTCAGAGCGTCAGACGAGATGTAATAAACGCTGTAATGTTCTTGCGTTCGGATGCTGGTGTTCGGGAACACAATCGTGTGAGACGCTTCTGGAGGGAATTAAACCAAATCATTCTGATGACAGACTTTTGCTCAGGCGTTTCAGAAACACCAAACCAACATTTGAGATGCTGTGACGCGATTGGTCCGCTGGTTAGTTCAGTTATCCAATCACAACTTTGATTGAGGCAGGTTTTTGTTGCACATTGAGGATGCATTCAGCAAATATGTTTCTATTGTAGTTTACTTATGCATGTTTTCTTATCTGATAAAAAAAATCCGCCTCAATTGAGTGCATACGTTTTTATGCTGATTTTTAAAAGTTATGTGCATCTTGGCGTTTCCATCCTGCCTTTTTTATGCTATATCTCAAAATTTGCATAAAAATAGGTGGATAAAAATGCATTTTGTGACCTATATACATGGATCCTGTTCAAAGTCAACATGAAATGACTTTCTGAATGCACATTTCTGATCTAACTGTACATCATTCATTGATGCATGTTATGATGAAGAAAAAAAAAAAGAAAAATGTAATGCTACTTGCCTATGAAATTACTTTTTTGTCTCCAATAGATATTTAGCCATTGTTTATGCAATGCTGCTTGCAAGTGGTTAATATAGTAATTTAATGCTGGTTAACAATAATGATTATTGCAGTTATAGAAAATAATGACACATTTGAAAAATAAGCATCATCATGGAAGATAATTTTTTTTTGCTTAATCAATAATAAAGGGAAAAAAAATTAAAACAACTTGTTGAATCATTGTGCTATATATCATCTTCAACATACAATAATAAAAGCATACATCAAAAACATACATTAATTAATAATCAGAAAAGAACAACACTACAATGATGTTTATAGTTTATAAGCAAAATCAAATACGAAGGTTTTAAGTTTAGATCTGAATAGATCTGTCACATTATGGCAGTAAAATGGGTTTCGAGTGCCATTTTTAGGTTGTGTAATCCGATCATGCATTGGTGTATTTATATTGCATGAAGTCATGTGATGTGTTGTGTTCTCTGTTCACAGGAGACGCGGTGGGAAGTATGCGGTCGGCTCGGCCTGCATTGGTGGCGGTCAGGGAATCGCAATTGTCCTGGAAAACACAAACTGAGAACATCACACACACACACACATGTTGCTGCAAACAAATCAAGTCAAATTCAAAACCTAATTCACACCGTCCCAAAGTCTGTAAAAGGATCATGTGGATCCGTGTCTGTGCAGAAGTTACGGCTCAGTGATGCTGGAAGTAATGTGCCTTGCTGTACTTTTGTCTCTGTGCCTAAATCAACATTATTAATGGATTAACCATCTCCATGCACTTCTGCTGCTTTCCAGAAATGTTATATATTTACTCTGTTGTGATTTAACTCTTGATTATGGACTTTAATAATTGGTTTTGTATAGAATGTTGACTAAACATGTTCACCGACCACAGAGCCCCGACTGTTGTTATCAATAAAGAATGAGCTGTATAATACCACATTGTGTAATGTTAAGCCTTTACTTTTCCCCTCTTGGCATGCAGATTTATTAATGTATAGGTGGAGTTATACATATTACAATAACAAAGGTGGATCAGCCGTAGCATATAGATTCACATGGATTACCTTTGGATGCACTTCCAGTCTTTAAATAAATAACTCAGAGGAGACTAAAGTATTTTCTTATTCTAAATTAGTTATATATATATATATACACACAAAATAATATAGGGCATGTATATCCAAACATGTTGTATATGGGATTTAAAATGTGAAAAAAGTATATACACTCTACTATATATATATTTATAGACACACTGAAAAATATACTTGCGTGTATAAAAAATATATATTTTAAATCCCATGAACAATATGTATGCATATACATTCTTTATATTACATATATTATATATTACATTCTATATTTAGGGTTAGGTTATTACATGCATTATTTAACTGTACAACAATTTATAAAACTTTGCATTTACAGCAGAAAACTATTGTATGCAATTTGCCCTTCCGTTTCTAAAGCTGCTTTATTACTTCACTTCACATCTACTTCACACAAATGTACAATTTGCGACAATTTCACAAAAGATAAAAACATTACAAAGGTTTTCATGTTACCTTCCTCACCCGATGAGCGGCACTCGCGCGCCCGTCAAGTGGCCAAAAGAAGCGCGTGTGCCTTTAAGAGCGGAAGCAAAACCCCGAGCGTATCACGTCACGACTATATATACGTCAAATGCCCGGATGTCGGTCTTTTTTTTCTAGCTGAAGGTAATTGTGGCTTTCGTGTCTGTTTTGTCCAAGTACAATCTGCATTAATCTGATTCATCGTCGTGTAATATTTAACTCTGGATCATATATTAACGTTTAAATACACATATAGCAGTAGTAGATGTGAATATTAGTGGATGTGATTTATGTTTTAACGTATGTTATGAATGTTCGGCGCGCGCTGAGGCCTGACACCGATTTGTGTGTCTATATTAACATTAAAAAACATAAAGTCATATGTTACGCCTTGTCATGTGAACAGAGCGTTAACTAGACTATACTGACGCTTGATGGTCTATATTTGCGTTTATGTATGTAGTTTAGCATGTTAGCAATGCTACAACTGGTCACGTTGAGTAACTACAGTAACACCATGCTTAAACACACACACTTATATATGTATGTGTGTAAATGTTTATATATGTATATGTTGAAGCTGAGGGTTCTTTATTATTGTGGTGTATCCATTAATTTAACAAGTTGCATGATCAACAGTCAATATGCAGAAGTTCCAAGTATGCTTCATGTTACTAAATATTACTGTCTAATTTAGCATTCTACTCTATTGTGAATAGAATTAGTAAAATAGCTATGTTGATGTCATGTAAAAAGTACTACATAAAAAAAAAACTAAATTGACTTTCAGAGCAGCTTTACTATTGGTTGATTTGTTATTAATGTCTAAAATCTTTGCATGGATGCATATTCTAATAATCGTCTTGTTTTCTCAGATGGCAGAGGGCGATAAGAAGAAGGTTGCCCGTAAACACACCAGCCGTAACCCTGTGCTGGTCCGGGGCATCGGCCGCTACTCCCGCTCTGCCATGTCCGCCCGCAGAGCCATGTACAAGAGGAAGACCAAGGCTCCCGTGACGAAGGTCAGGGTTCACAGACGCTCTCTGATCCAGGATCAGGCTCACTCCATCAGCAACTGTTTTCTGAAGCTCTGTCTTGATGTTTCAGGTTGAAAAGAAAATCAGGGAGAAGAAAGTCAAGGAAAAGAAGACTTCCCCCAAAGTCAAGAAGAATTCAACCACCATCACCAAATCTGTCGGCGGAGACAAAAATGGAGGCACTCGGGCTGTGAAACGGCGCAAGATGGTGAGAAAGACATTTACCACCAGATCCCTGAGATTCGGGGCCAGAGTTGATCGTTTTTAATGAGCTTAACCAGTTTAAAGTAGGTTTAACTTTCAGGTCAATTTTGTCGTTTTGTCAATGTTTAGCCTTATATTTAGTCTTATGGAAGACTTTCCTCCACAAAATAAATCATTTCAACTTTATCTCGCAATTCTGAGGGGAAAAAAAATACGTGCGTGGGAGAGAAAAATTCATAATCATATATTTCACATAATTATTCAGAATTGCAATTAAATTAAAAAGTCACGTCTCACACAGACTTTAAGGCCTGAGTTTTGTTCTTCTATTGATTAACCATTGCAGCATCAAAGTTATGCCAGTATGAATTTGAGTAATATTGGTTGAATTTAATGTTTTGTAAATTTGGTTTTAATTTCATTAGTTAGGCAATGCATTTAAAGCAATTTAATTACATCCATTGATTAAAACGTTGTTTTTTTTTTAGGAATTCTCATATTTTATGCTCTCATAAATTTCATATGAGATATTCAACACACATTTCTCTTGAATATTAAGAAAAATATCTATTTTCTCTAATATCTAAGTTTTTATGTAATGCATGTGAAATGAGATTTCAAAGAATTTTAATAAACACAAAGGTGGGAAATGTAATGCGTTAATAGCACTTAAAACATTTAAAACTTAAAAAAAAAAATTGTGCATTTGCTCCTTGGAAGTTATTAGCTGGATCCAATATTGTTTTAGTTGGGAAATATTACCTTTTTTGAAAAATGACATTAATAAGCACCACTTTCTTAATGCAAAAAAATGCAGATTTGGAAGGTTTGGCCAATGCAGTCAAAGCAGCCGAATAGACCTTAATCAGGACAGCGGCATAACCATATTTGATTTATGACCAACTAAAACAAGGCTGTGAGGGATAGAATAACCATATACATTGTTCAGCTGATGAAACATCTTTTCGGAAAACTAGTCAAACTCCTTAAAGGATTAGTTCACTTTTTAAAAAACTTTTGCTGATAATTTCCTCCCCTCCATGTCATCCAAGATGTCCATGTCTTTCTTTCTTCAGTCGAAAAGAAATGAACGTTTTTGATGAAAAGACTCCAGGATTTTTCTCCATATAATGGACTTCAACAGGACCCAAACGGTTCAAGGTCCAAATGACAGTTTCAGTGCAGCTTCAAAGGGCTTTAAACGACACCAGACGATGAATAAGGGTCTTATCTAGACAAACCATCGGTTATTTCTAAAATAAATAAAAATTTAAGTTTTATTAGCACAAATGCTCGGCTTGCTCTGTTCGAACTCGTTCATCAAAATGAACGAATCTTTTTTTTGAGTCATTTCATTCATTCAACGAACGAAATGACTCAAAAAAAAGATTCGTTCATTTTGATGAACGAGTTCGAACAGGAGAGTCAAGACCGCGAATCACAGAACAGAGCAAGGCATAAAACTTCGTTATTTATTTTAGAAATAACCGATGGTTTTGCTAGATAAAACCCTTATGCATCGTCTGTTGTCGTTTAAATCCATTTGAAGCTGCACTGAAACTGTCATTTGGACCTTGGACGGTTTGGCTACCAGTAAAGTCCATTATATGGAGAAAAATCCTAGAATGTTTTCATCAAAAACCTTCATTTCTTTTCGACTGAAGAAAGAAAGACATGGACATCTTGGATGACGTGGGGGGGAGGAAATTATCAGCAAAAGTTTTTTAAAAAGTGAACTACTCCTTTAAGAGCTGTGAAAGTTATGTGATCTTGGACCTTTATACAGTGTGTGCCACTGTAATCCCTCACAGCCTCGTTTTCATGATCTCTCTCTCTCTCTCTCTCTCTCTCTCTCTCTCTCTCTCTCTCTCTCTCTCTCTAGCCCCGTTATTACCCCACAGAAGACGTGCGCCGTAAGCTGCGGAGTCACGGCATCAAGCCCTTCTGTCAGCACCGGAGGAAACTGCGCAAAACCATCACCCCTGGAACAGTCCTGATCCTGCTGACCGGACGCCACCGTGGGAAGGTACATGCCGTGTTGAGCTCAATAAATGTACCAAGTGTGTCTTTAAACTAGTCACTTGCTTTGCACTTGGGGCAGGGAAATAATCTCTCTCGAATATTAGGGGTGTAACAATATATCGTGTCACAATATAGCGCAATACAAAACTGCAACTCTTGTGGAAGTTTTCAGAGTTGTTATCAGTGTTACATTAAACTATATATTATGTTGAATATAATGAATAATAATGTGATGGTGGAATATGAATGGCTCCTGTTAATTCCAAATGTTTGTTACCAGGAAAAACTGACCTACATTATTTTAAATACATCTAGTCAGTGACACAGTGCAAGTATTCGTTTAAAATAATTCTGTGTTTTCAGCTTCAGAATCATGAATATTTTTATTCTGGTGTCTCTATTGTCCTGTATTGGGTTTCAGCACCAAGTCCAAACCTATTCATTTACATCCACAATGCAATACCAAATTTAGCATTTTAATCAACAGTAAAAAAGTTAACACATTTACCTCATGTCTTAACCTTCTTATGACCCTTGGGGTCTATATGACCCCAATCGACTTTTTCGTAGTAAATAAACATGGTTCCCTTCATCTCAGTTGCATAAAATTTGGTGACTTTTTCTAAATTATCTATCTATACACACACAAAAAAACTGGGCTTGATTCGGTTGTTCTAAAGGTATGTAAAAAAAAAAAGTCACACTCAGTGCATTTGGGGTCAATATGACCCCACATTGAAATGAATGGGAAAATCGAAAAAAATGTGTTTTTTATTTTTCATTTGTCAAAAAAAAACAATAAATCCAGAATAAATCTGACAATTTTTGTACCGCAATGAAGTCCTGGTACTAGAGCAGAAATGCAATGTGAAATGAACATGATCACTTGCACACACACGTGTACACGCACACAAACACACACACAGGTGTGACTCCAATAGAAAGCATTTTTATTGAAATTGGCAAATAAAATCAATAATTCCAGCATAAATCTGAAAATTCTCATACATAAATGAAGGCCTGGTACTAGATCACTAATACAATGTGGAATGAACATTATCACACACACATGTGCGCCCACACACACACAGACACAAATACACACACAGATAGAGAGAGGTGTGACTGCAATAGAGAGCATTTTTATAGAAATTGGGAAATAAAATTAATAATTTCTGCATAAATCTAAAAATTGGAAAAGAATGGAAAGATGAAAAGAACATGACTACACACACATAACATACACACAGAGAGACACACAAACAAACAAACAGGTGTGACAGCAAAAGAGAGCATTTTTATAGAAATTGGGAAATAAAATCAATAATTTCAGCATGAAAATAAAAATGTTCACACATAAATGAAGGCCTGGCATTAGAGAAAAAAACGATGTGGAATGAGCATGATTACACACACACACACACACACACACACACACATGCACGTGCGCAGGTGTTTACTCTTCACTCCTGTTCATATCCGCCTATAGCTGTTTGTTTTTTGTTTTTATTTCCTTTTAAAAATTAATTTCTTATTCTAAAGTTAATAATTTCATACATTTCGATTACTGAAATAATATGAAATTGCAATCAAGTATTTTCTTTTAGTGGTAACTTGTGGCATTATTCCAAATTTATTTGGCATTACTGCAAATTTATATAGCATTATTGCAATAACAAGATACTTCAAAATACCTCAAACAACAACAAAAATAACTATAAACTTTGACAAAATACTTATTTAATGTATTTTAAACGTTTAAATATATATATTCATAACAAAAGCTGTTATAAGAGCAGTAAGTCACATCCAGAAAAATGAATGGATCTCTATGGGGCCTCTGCTGGAAGTCTATGGTAATTACACTTTCAAGCTAAAAATATATTATCTACAAAAAACATCTAACCAGCAGATGGCAGAATTATGCATCTAACACCTAGATCAATATCCAGAAACAATTCCTATTTAAATTTGATCATCATTAATGTGTTTTTTTTCATAAAAATGTAATATTTCATATTTATGCTAATGGTGTTGTTGAGGAATTCTGCAGTAAATAGGTAAAAAAGTACTTCATATCCCCCAAAACACAGCATAAAAATATAGATGAGAAGTAAACGAAAAAAATGATATATAATTTGTATTATTAAAATGTATACTTGTTTGTACAATAGCTCTGTTTATGTCTGGGGTCATATAGACCCCAAATGCACTGAGTGTAAACAGGAAACTAAGACCATATAAGGGTTAAGAGTATTGCAATAATATCTCGTCACACCCCTAACGAATATCATCAGACTTTGGTTTTAAATCTCGGCAGTTAATATCCAAACATGGCTATTGTTCTTCATGCATGTAAAGCAAATCAATGGGTGAAACGCCTACATGCAAACCAGCGCCCTGCGCACATACTCTCTCCCACACACACACTTGTTCACTTTATTCTGCTGAATTGGGGTGACAAGTTGCACTTGATATTTGCATTGCAAAAGAGGTTGAGATGAGGATTGCAGCAAACGTCACTGTTAACCGTGGATGTGTTTCTTCTCCAGCGTGTGGTCTTCCTCAAGCAGCTGGACAGCGGACTCCTCCTCGTCACCGGTGAGTGACACAACGTCTGTTTGTTCAGTGGATGGAGATTTTCTCTAGGGCTGCACCATATATAGAAACTAAATCGATATCCTGATATGTTTGTCATTTCGTTCAGGCTGCGATTCGAGTAATTGTGTTAGCGGTTTTAGTGAAGCGTGACATGTTTAGTTCATGATTGTTCGAGTCAAGTTCATTTACTGTGATTGAAGCTGTTCTGAAACCAGCAGCAACCTGTCAAAATTAAAGCTTGAATGATGCTATACAGTTTGAAAATGAACACATACTAGTATATCAATGTTAGTATCGTAATTAGTAAAGGTAGTCCCCCTGTAGACAATATTATCCCTTGACTCATCTTTGATCACCAAAATGACATTGAAATGACTTTCTACATTTCAAGTTTCTTCATGCCTTAAAATATCTTGAATGTAACTCGACACCCTTGCCTCATTTAGTATGCGTGGTTCTAGATCCACTGGTTGACGATCACACGTTGATCTGATTGGTTACAAGGTCGTTTGTGACGTCAGAAACACCAGCGATTTCACACCGTGTTTTTGAGACTGTCTTTGGTTCACTGCAATACTCAGCAATGCTGTCGACTTATGAACTTACACATGGTTTGTCTTAAAAAATATTAAAAACACCACATAATTTTTTTTTACAGTATGATGATTTTACAATCATTTCTTATTTCGTTAAATACATTTAAATCACAAAATCATTATTTTAGTCATATTGAATTGGTCCCAAACAGTGTGAATGTGGCTTATAAAAACTTGTGAAGAGTAAACGATTGTGTAGATGATAAACTACCCAACAAAATCACCCCAATCCTTCTAGAATGATTAATAGTTGTTCGTTTATAGTTCAAGTCATATCCCCCCCCCCATTACTGTGCAGCTTTTATTGTGGAGTTTGTTGCAGTTGGAGGGAGTGAATAATTGACGCCTGTCTCTGGTCTCTTTCAGGTCCTCTGGCTCTGAACCGAGTGCCTCTGCGTAGAGCTCACCAGAAGTTCTGCATCGCCACCAACACCAAAGTGGACATCTCTGGCATCAAGATCCCCACTACACTGGTCGACTCCTACTTCAAGAAGAAGAAGATGAGGAAACCCAAGCACCAGGAGGGAGAAATCTTTGACACAGAGAAGGAGGTAAAACACCATCAATTCCCGTTAACCGAATGTTTGTGTTGGAATCTGGATGGAGACTCAGTGTCTGTGACCGCTCCAGTTTTCTGATGTGTGTTTGTGTGTGTCTGCAGAAGTACCAGTTGACGGAGCAGCGCAAGGCGGACCAGAAGGCAGTGGACTCTCTTCTGCTTCCTCTGATCAAGAAGGTTCCCGAGCTCAAGGGATACCTGCGCTCCACATTCTCCCTGTCGAATGGAGTCTATCCACACAAACTGGTTTTCTAAAATGCAAATAAAGTCTCGACCCATATCACTTTCTCTGCTTTTTTTTTTTTTTTTGCATTTTATTTGTTGCACACCAAATCATTCTGCATGTTAGTCAGATTGTGTGAAAGCAACTTTGCTATTGGACCATGTTTGAAATTTGTCTGTACAAGGTAGTATTTTAAAAATAGCTTTGCAAATGTTCCATTGCAGCTTAAAATAAGTATTAAATTGTAATGAGCAATGGCACTTTAAATGTCTAAATCAGTGCTTTGAGCATTCATCTCTAGTGGCTATTTTTAGGTTTAATTATCTGTGGTGGGTGTACGCCACTATTGTTAGAAATATGTTTATATTAATGTTGACATGAATGTACAAGTCAATGTTCCCATCTACCTATTTTACCTAATACGAGTTATGCTTAGCCTGTATTATGCCATAAGATGCACATCTCGAATCAATTTGACTTTGAAGTTAAAGTGCGTTAGATGATGCGAGTCCATCCTGAGTGGATTCAAGCAAATCCATGATCTCAGTGGCTGCAAGATGAGTCAAAATTAACATAAATATAAAAATGAATGTGTATAAATATAAAATCAATATTAACTTGAAATGCTAAATTGACACTGTTCAAAGTATAGCCCTGTTCATATTTGATTTCAACCAATATTATTCCCAACTCGTTGCATAACTTTCATGCTGCAGTTTCATCAATAGGTGAACAAAACTCAAGCCTGAAAGTGTGAGATGTGGGAAAGACTGGACGCTTGTTTCCACCACAGAATAAAAGTGTAACTTCATTTTAACTCGCAATTCTGAAGAATTATGTAATAACTTTTTCTCTCCTCACAAATTACTTTTTCCTCAAAATTGCAGGTTTTTACCACAAAATTCAAGTCACAACTACAAATTAAAAAAAAAATTAAGAATTTATATTTCATTCTCATTTCCCCCCTCTCAATATTACCATCCTAAGATGTTGCACCATAAAACCTTCAGACACAAAACTCCAGGCAAACGGCCAAACCATTTTGCTTTAATTAAAAAAAACGCAGGTGACATAAAACGCTGTATAGAAAACGAAAATAAATACAGTTGTTTCTTTATGGCATTTCCCTCCCAAATGCCCGTTTTCTAAACATTAATCAGAATGACAGAAGAGAAGCAGCCGAGAGAAGGCAGGTCCCAGTACAGGAATGGTTCGCCTCGTCAGTACAGTCAGTTCATTACGGTCTGTTGAATCACGTTGCAGTCGCTCAGCCCGATTTGAAGAGCAGGATGGCCACCTGACCCAGGTAGAAGTAGATGAAGTGTTTGGTCTCGTGAGTCACGTAGCTGCCGAAATTCCTTCCCACGATGCAATGCCAGGTGGGGTTGTACTTTTTGTCAAACTCCTGCATGGAAAGAATACAGTTATTTAAAGTCAATCGATATGAAATGCTGTTTTCAACCCATTTACTCACAGCGAAAGGCCTGACTTTATTAAATTCATCCGTTTCTTTAGAAGGGAGGGGTTGAAAAAGAAAAATTTGGAATAACCAATGAATCGTGCACAGTAAGACCAGAAACATTGAGAAAATGTTGATTTTGGGTTGACATCACCAATAACCTGACAATAAAGTATTCATGAGCACATCTTCACTGCTAAAAATAAACCATACTAAGAAAATGGACGCCCATAAAGTGTTCAGTCCAACTAGTTGTTTCAAAAATATGGATATATAGATACGCATCGATACTGAAATATCTGAAACGGTTCCAGTACTCGTTTTCTGCAGTACCGATACACTGATGACACCAGCTGCACGTTCTCTCTCTCTTCTCTCCGGCGGTGAATTGACACACACCCTCTCCTCTCACTCGCTCCGGGTGAATAGTGCTTGTATTGGGCATCATTTCAATAATTCCCGCAGATTTCACGCTCACACCACTGATACTAGGCTATATAAGCGAATTGGGTTCATGGTTTATTACGCGTGAACTGTCAAATACACACAAAATGTTTCCAAAATGCCCGTTTTGTCGCGTATTCAGGTAAACAATTTTGGAATGTAAATAGTTGAGAAATCAAACGCATGTTGTGTATCAGTATATTGGATTCACGTATTTGCTCTTAAAGTGACAGCAGCCTAATAAACCTGCTGCTGCCTGTCATTAATGTTAATCAAAGAACAAATGACAAAAGAAAAGAAAAATCACTCGCTGCTCATGACTGAATAACTTTTGAAACTTTAAGCATTGATCTGTATTTAATATTTACAATGAAGATTATTTTATACCTGATTACTCTAAAGTCTGCAAAAAACGGAAGTTGCAACAGACTTAACTTCAGTGTAGTGACATTTACAAGTGAAACAGAATATTGAATTGAAGGCGGGGTTTTATTTTAGCGCACCTCCTCTCGCTCATAGCCGACGGCCGGTTGTTAAAGATATTAAACCCAAGCCGCCAAACTGACGTCATCAGAGAGGGAACGCCATTCCAGAGCGGACGCAAATGTTCAGATTTTGATTAAAGATTACCACGACAAACACGTTTTCTGTGCATTAACTTCCACGGATTAATAGTTCACCACAAGACTAGTAATGTGCGCTAACAAAGCAAATGGGGTCATTTTTGATTTCACGATGACTTCCATTTCTTTGTAATTATATTTAATTTAGTATTTCTTACATGAATACTGCTGTTAGACCCACCTGAACAACTTAAAGCTGTTTATTTCATTTGTCATTCCATTTGCAATATGTTCTATGTTATTGCTGACCGTTTACTTGTCTTGTTTGTGTAAATTTAGTTCAAAGATTCAAACAAAGCCTCCCTCTGCTGTGAGAAAGCTATTTCAACAAAATTACCCAAATTATAAAAAAAAATAAAAGTGTATATGGCAGTATTCCCCATGATATCGAATATCGATATTTTCCAAGGTATCGTATCGAAGTTGGATAAAAATATCTATATGGCAGTTTTCCCCATTATATCGATATTTTCAGAGGTATCGTATTGATGTTGGATAAAAATATCTATATGGCAGTTTTCCCCATGATATCCAAAATGGTATCGATTATGAATATCGATATTTTCCAAAGTATCGTATCGAAGTTTACCTTCTTGATATAGGCAGCGATGTCCTTCTCGATGTTGTACTTCTCCAGCGCCTGTGTGGCGCACTCCACCGCGTCCTGCTGCATCTCCTCGGACATATCCGCATTCTTGATCACGGCCTTTCTGTCAGACATGGTTGTTCTGTAGACACAAACAGAAGCATTTCATGAGGAATGAGAGAATTTAATCTGAGAACGCCCAAACAACACCCTGTGACGCACCCATACTGCTTTCTGCCCTGCCCCAAATCAATCCCACAATCCTCAAGCATCTGCTGGTGAAACTGATGAATGATGGACGTTATATAAAATCAGCACATCAGATGCTCCACAGCCATTATTCCATCTTTATTACATAACATCACGTGGTATATTTCGCCAGGTTACTGTTGCCATGGACACCTGAACTAAATCCTGTACTCAGCAACACAGATTTCCCCAAACTTATACTTATTTTCAAATAATGTTCATTTAACTTTAGACTGAATAAACCAACTAAATAATCTTAACTTATCAAATCATATGCCTTTTGAGGAGCGTATTTTTATTAGTGGAATGTAAATGAATGGCGCCATGGTTATTTTTAGAAATGAGAAATACTTCGCGAGTTTTTATGTTAAATTAAAGACTTTTGCATATTTTGATTTATATTCTGGATCAATCTTTGTTATTATTATTTAATTTATGTTTAAGTCCGTAACGTTAGCTGAATTAAATATAGATGTGCAGTCAACTAGGTACAGTATCGCTTGCTCTGAACGGAAAAAAACTCTAGATGTTTAGTTGTACCGACTAATATGCAGTAGAAAAGAATAAATGTAAAAGTTTTCACCTTATTTATGTGCAGATTTCCGTATAAGGAGAGAAAAGAGTCTCACTCGCAGCGTCTGTGTGTGATGCTCCCGCTGTGTGCTTGACCAAAGTAATGTAGGTGTGTAACTGCCCGTTGGCTCCTCCCACTCTTGAATCATATTGGCTGTCGCTACCAAGCCAGGGTCTGTGATTGGTCAGCTATCCAAGAGTCTCGCTGCAATGTTTCTCTGCATTTTATTTCAGACCGTCATGCCTTGCGTTCAAGACGCTTCGGTGGACTCCATAGCAACAATGAGAGTAAATCAGAGAGTAAAATAAATTCTCCGGAAGAAGGGCGGGAGAAATGTTGAAATGTGATCGTTTTAAAGTCTTCCCGTTCTACTGACATTTGTTAAGAAATCTGCTTTAAACATTACAATGCTCATAATAACTTTCGTTAACTTAACAATAAGTAAATCCACTTCACCAGCTAATTACTCCTGGGCAGAGACGACTGCCAAAACGGAAGTTAAAAGACAATACCGGTATTCTAAAGATGGCGGCGCCCTCGTGTCTCTGGTGCATAAGGTGTATAGTTCCAAAAACTCACATCAATAAAAACACCCAACAACTGCATTTTACTAAAACATTCCCGTGTCTCAGTAAAACTCTAGAACTAATCTTAACGATGTCGTTATCAATTTAACTTTCCTTTTCGTATTCAGAGCCTCTCTGAAGATCACTCATCTCTGAATCATGGTTCTCAATCCATGTCCTCGATCTGGAGTCGTAAACACAGATTTTGTTTTAATGAGCAAGCATGAAAGTAAATAAACAGGACAGAATCTGAAAATGAACATTTGTTTTTGTGGTGGTTCAATAACTATTCAGCATGAAGACCATGCCTGTTGTTGGCCCATAGCTATCAGATGCAAGCAAACTTTAATACCACAAGTTGTTAAGTGTGTGGAGTAATGTTAACAAAAGTTTGGGGTCAGTCAGATTTTTTCATGTTTTTTCTGCTCAGCAACAAGGCTGCATAATCCAAAATACAGGAAAACACTGCTAAACCCTTTAAAGCCTGACCTGAAATAATAGTCAGAAAACTGACATTTTTAAAAGCCGTTTATTGAATCGTTGGACAAATCATTAAAATAAATCTTTAAAAAAGGCATAGGCCAATGTGTTTTTTGTTGAGTATCATATTTCATCCAGGCTTTCATGGCTCATATAATCCAATACAATGATGACTGAGAGACGAACAAATAAACCTTCCTCAAAAGCATGATCAAATTTGAGACTCACATTTGAATATGATTTTTCTAAATGATGTATGGATAATCAAGTAAATTGCTTCAGTCCAGTAAGTGTTCATCTTAAAATATTGCTAAAAAATATCAAAGTTATTCTTATGTTTACTTTTTAACAATCAGTGCAGATTTCTCAGCAGAAAGAGCCTAAACTTTCAATTAAAGTAGATTGTGTGCAACAGGTTTATCAGCAAAGTTGTATCATATTTATATACAGTTTGTTGATATATACAGTATAACAAATGTGATACTGTGGTTTATAGGTTTAATATGTTTTTGGAAATGGTGATAAACATTTTCAGGGTTCTTTGATGAATAGAAAGTTCAAAAGAACAGCATTTATTAGAAATATATTTTTTGGTACATTATAAGAGTATTTGCTGTCACTTTTGATCAATTTAATGCATCCTTGCTTTTTAAAAAATGTACTGACCCCACATTTTTAAAACACATAAATATATTAATAAAATACATAGACATAAAATTAGAATATCGTGCAAAAGTTCATGTATTTCAGTAATTCAAATTAGGAGGTGAAACTAATATATTTATCAATAAATTAACTTTTCAGAGGGCCGACATTTCTGTATTTAAAATCCTTTTTTTAAATTGATTTCATGTAATATTCTAATTTTCTGATATTTTGAATTTGGGGTTTTCATAAGCTGTAAGCCATAATCATCAAAATTATAACTTTATATATTATAATATATATATATATATATATATATATATATATTATAATATATATATATATATATATATATATATATATATATATATATATATATATATATATATAAAATATTAAATAAAAAAACACACACAAAACAGACCTAACCTGATGTGTGGGAATTTTAATGCAAAACCCAAATTTCCTCACAATCTTTCGTGTCATAATTATCCAGATAAAAAAATATCCCAGTAACATCACAATGGATCGTTTTCAGACTTTAAATAACACAACCACAGACAATCATCATTCATATATTTTCAGCTTGCTTTCTTTCATACAGGTGCCAAGCATGTTGAAATAAAGACGTGTTTTTGAGAGGATGACAATCTAATAGCTCTTCTCACAGCATTAATGTCATTTCTCAGTTCACTCAAACTAATTTCTGACCTGGATTTAAAACAATATACATTAAAAAAAGCACCATCGACTACTGTGAAATAGCAGATTTGTGACCTTCAAACTTTAGACACACACACACCTTTCCCTAAATGTCTCTTCTACTATTAAAATACACTAGTTGAACATCACACACACACACAGTTTTTTGAGTTTGCAGTGTTGTCTCTCTCATGGTTTCACTCGCTGCGTTCCTTTGGTTCCTTGTATTTCCACTGGATGTAGTCAAAGATGTCCTTCTCACTGTCCACCAGCAGAGGCTCTCCAGCCACACCTGTGTGAAACAAAGGTCATGTGACGTCAGGTACTACAGATACAATCACCAGATGAACCAGATGAACAAAGTAAAGCAGCAGCAAGTAAACTAGACTTCTGGATGGACAGAAACTCAAGTCTGCACAAGCTTCCAGCACGTTCTTCTCTGCTGTGATGTGTGTGTGTGTGTGTGTGTGTGTGTGTGTGTGTGTGTGAGTGAGTGTGTGTTTCCCTCACCAGTGACGCCCACTGGACGGATGGTGTACTCGTTGAGCGTGAAGCCCTTCTCCAGCGCGTGAGTCCTCATGTTCTTGTTGAATATGTCACTGCCGGTGAAGTACAGCACACCGCAGAAATACTGATCCTTAGGAATGAGCCTGCAGAACCAGAGAGAGAAAGACATGAGGAAAATACTGGAAAAACTCAAATATGGCATTTGTGTAAGGTCATTCTATGATGAAACTGGACGGTTTTTCTCTACAGATGTCAGGAAAGATTGTGCATTCTAAAATTTTGTTTTGTAATATGAGATATTAGATTTTAGATGTATTTTAAATGTAAATTTTTTTAAATTTTAAAATGTAGTCTATTTTGGAATGATGTGTCATTCAAAATAATTCAGCGTTTTTACTATCAATTGTTATTAATAACCTGTAATTATGCTGAAAGTCAATTTTTTATATTCCATGAAGTCTTTGAATTAAAATGCATGCAAAATATTTATTAAATAATTAGCAAAATCACAACGTCCCATATAACATGATAAAAAGACGACAAGACTCAAATAAAAATAAACGTTAACTGAAATAAAATGAAAACAATCACTTAATAGTTGCAAAGCAACATTTCTCATTTTTGTTTATTTTAACGTGAAGTATTACAATAACTAAAACTTTAGACATTTAAAAAATAAAATAACAGAATCGCTAAAACATTAACTATAAATAAAATGACAACTAATTAAAAACACTGATAAAAACCTAGTATAATACTATATCAATGATACTAAACACTGGAAAACAGAGTGAACTGGGTCTAACAATCACACCAATACAGATATAATCAAACAATCAGTGTGAACCTGATGTCAATACGGCGGTGAAAACATTCTTCCTCATCCTCCTCTTCTCTCTGCAGCTGACACACACCCTGAGGATATAACGCATATTATTTACCGTTCATTTATTATTTCAGAGACACACTGACACAGACAGAGACTCACCATGAACTTCGTGTCTCCTTTAGACAGCGTGTCGGTGATGAAGCCGACGGACTCCAGATGCTCCACGACAGCATGAAGAAGCTTCGGCTGAAAGACAGAATCCCAGCGGGAGTTACGAGAGGAAAAACCCTTCGTGCATTAAAGGGCTGGTATAATGGCATTTTTCACAAGATGTTAAATAAGTCTCTGATGTCCCCAGAGTGTGTATGTGAAGTTTTAGCTCAAAATACCCCACAGATATTTTTATATAGCATGTTAAAATTGTCCCTATTTGAGGGTGAGGGTGTCCCTTTAAATGCAAATGAGCTGCTGCTCCCGGCTCAGGGGGCGGAGCTTCAAGAGCTCTGTGTTATCAGCTCCGATTACCTCACACACACACACTGAAAATTTAGCCTTTTATGTTCCAACCGGAGTCAGAAAGATGGAGAGACTCAATTTCTGAATGATTAGTTGATGAATGTATGTAGCTTATGTATGTAGTTATCTTCTAGTCATTGATTAGCATATTCTGTTTTGATAATCTATAAATCGTGGGCCGGGGATTATGTAAATTTTAAGGTTAATGATGTCACTAAACCGGGAGGAATGTCGTGTAGTCTCTACCAGCCGTTTGTTGTAGTCCTTAAAAAGTTTCTTTCAAATAAAATATCTCCCTTTGCTTTGAACTTTGAGCGTCGTAACTTTGCAGATGTTGTTTATGCTCAAACTGGAACATTACACACTAACTAAAGTTAGAAGAGTGAAATCATAATCAACCACCCCTTTAAATCTTCAAAACTGTGTGTACCTGTTTCTCAGACTGAGAGGTGAAGTCCGGATGGGTCAGCAGAATATCAATATCACCACTCGACTCGGCTCCTGAACATTCACACACACAGTTATGGCACATTCAGATGATAACTGATGTCAAATATCTGGATGAGAAGGACGATCACCTCTTCTGTAGCTGCCGCAGATCGTGCCGATGTACTCGGGGTCCACCAGATCCAGCTCTCTGAGTATCAGAGTCTGCAAACATCGGTTAACAACATCAACACAGTGAGACTCTACAAACGTGCATCAGTGACACTCATCAAGAAAACACTCCAACCTCCATTTGTTGCATTTCTGCACGAGGGATTCTCTTCTCAAATTCATCAAAGTACCTTTAAGAGATGAAGATACCATCAATAAAGAACAGAGTACACCATGAGAAGTACATATGATTCACAAATCGAATATAAAATTGGATGAATTGATTACATTTAAAATTTGATTAAAATAAAAAGGAATAAAATAAATAATTTAATTGAAATTAAAAATTAATTTCATAATAATAATATAGTACACATTTATAACATTCATCTTTCAGTCATTATTATGAGATAAAAAAGTCAAAATTATGATGTATTAACTCATAATAATGAAATAAAGTTTAAATTATGAGATTAAAAATCATAATTAGTACATGAAGTCATAATTATGAGATAAAAAGTCAAAAATATAACTAACATATATTATGATCATATTTTCTATAAGATTAAAATCAAGACTTACTTTAAGCCGATCTGCTGATGGTGGTTGAGTTTGTGTTCGATCTTCTTCAGATCTAAAACATCAGATGAGAATTAAAAACAAGCATGTGACATTAAATAAACACAGTTCTGCAAATGACCACATACAAACCTTCCAAGTTCCTGACGCCCTCGTCAAAAAACTTCCTGGCCGCAGCAGGACTAAACCAGAGAGAATGAGTGTGGATTGAGTTTTACACAACACTAATGTTATTATTGCTGACCGTACACTTGAAATCAATGATTCGTACCCGATTCCAGTCACTCTGGTTAAGAAGTTGATGGAGGAGCTTGTGTCGTCATTACGAATCTACAGAACAAGAGCATGTCACAATCTATACATCTCTGATCTCCGTTCATCCCACCATAATGCTTATAGAAAACTTAGGTCAACCAGTAGTCTACAGGTAACACTTTATTTGAAGGGGTGTGCATAAGACTGACATGACACTGTCATAAACATGATATAACACCTGTCATGAACATGAAGGAGTCTTTATGAATGTTTATGACTGTTGTCATTAAGTGTCATTCGGTAAATTATGACACTTTTAATGCAAAGTTGACATTGTTTAAAATGTCTTTGTTATGACAACTTGACATTAACAAAGACAAAAATGTCTTGATTGTGACAACTTGACATTAACCAAGAAATCATAACCTAATTATCAAACTTAAAGCATTTGACAGTGTAATAACCCTTAATGACATCTTTATAACTAGTACCATGTGTTTCACTTTACTTGAGGACAAGTAATATTCATGACACAGTTATAATGGTGTCATGACGGCCAAAGTTGTGACAGGTTGACAGGTTATGATTTCTTGGTTAATGTCAAGTTGTCATAACAAAGACATTTTAAACAATGTCAACTTTGCATTAAAAGTGTCATAATTTACCGAATGACACTTAATGACAACAGTCATAAACATTCATAAAGACTCCTTCATGTTCATGACAGGTGTTATGTCATGTTTATGACAGTGTCATGTCAGTCTTATGCACACCCCTTCAAATAAAGTGTTACCAATCATTCTAATATGATGATTTTATGCTCAAAAAACATTCATTATTATTTTCAATGTTGAAAACAGTTGTGTACAATTTTTTTCCCAAAATTCTTTGATGAATAGAAAGTTCAAAAGAACAGCGTTTATTTAAAATAGAATATTTTCTAACATTATAAATGTCTTTACTGTAACTTTTGATCAGTTTAACTCATCCTTGATGAATAAAAGTATTGATTTATTATATTTCTTTCCCCCAAAAATAAAATTTAAATTCTTACTGACCCCAAACTTTTGAAGGGTAGAGTTTAATTTTACAAAAGCTTTAGATTTCAGATAAATGCTGTTCTTTTTTAGTTTCTATTCATCATAGCATCGTGAAATAAAAATGTAAAAAACTGTTTTCAACACTGATAATAATCATAAATGTTTCTTGAGCATCAAATCATCATATTAGAATGATTTCTGAAGGATCATGTGACACTGAAGACTGGAGTAATGATGATGATAAATTCAGCTTTGATCACAGGAATAAATTACACTTCACTATATATTCACATAGAAAACAGCTGTTTTAAATTGTAATAATATTTCACAATATTACTGTTTTTTTTGTTTTGTTTTTTTTTATCAAATAATTGCAGCCTTGGTGAGCAGAAGAGACTTCTTTTAAAAACATAAAAAATCTTACTGATCTAAAACTTTTGCACAGTACTGTATATATATATATATATATATATATACACAATGATACCAAACCTCAATGTGACAGTGATGTGTCTTAAACAGGCCCAAAGATTAAATCATCTATAAAAACATGCTCCAATACCTTTTCCAGCTTACGCAGTTTTCCTGTTGTTAAAAACTCATCGATTTTCTCTGCTATCTTTGCACCAACTCCATCCTGAGAGGAAAAAAAAGCAATTTTTCATTGTGTTACTCACTTTTCAGGGCACACTAATGCTAGTAAAAACAGAGAGTGTGTGTACCAGTTTCTTTGCTTCTGTCCCATTTTTGATCTTCTGTGGATATTTGGAGATCACAGACGCTGCTTTTCTGAACACAAAACACCAGACAGAGGATAAATATAGGTTACATGTGTCATATGTCTAGTTATGATATTATGTCTTACATTATTAGACCCATTAGATAAAACTATCTTACCTGTAAGCATTGTATTTATGGATGGCTCTGTTGACATTTCTCTCATAATTGGCTAACTCTGAAAGAGAAAGACCATTAAGAGTTTACATAGATCTCAGTGTATTAGCTGCTAAATCTTACTATAAAACGATATTTAATCTTAGAAATGATCTAATAAACAAACAAAACAATCAGGAGAATCAGATGATGGCTGGCGAGAAAACGAGATGTAAAATAAATTAAAAAAGATTTTTAAAAAATAAATATAAACACTTTGTTCTTTTTAGTGGAGCATTAATCTAGAAACGTTACCCTTGATAAATAAAAAAATACTTTTTAAATTTCCATTCAGGTGTAAATCCAGGTCTAATATCCCACTAAAGTGAAATTTCTTGGTTTAAACGGACTTTATGTCAACAAAATTTCCATTCATTCAACATTTAAAGGTCCAGTTAGCTTAGCCACATGCTAACCTGAGCTGTCACAACAAAACTCACCTGTGAGGAAATCTGTGATCCCTTCGTTCAGAGATTCTTGTGGCGCTTTTCGTTTGCTCATACCTGAGAGTGATTTATAATATGTATGAATATATGTGTTTGTTTTCACTTTCAAGACGACAGCTGAGCAAGTGTTCAACACTACAGGACAAAGCCTTAGCATTAGCGCTGTAGCCACGCAAGATGGGGGCGTGGCTGAGATACGCCCCTCCCATTATACATTCTTCGCCCAATTAGAGGCCTTTGTTTTATATTTATAAAACTGACACGGCCACACTAGCCTCAAAATGTGTTTTTTTTTCATTAAAAAAGATAGCATAAGAACACGTGTCAAGCTAAATATATGACCAAAATAAGGTTTTAAAACACAAATATATCTTATGTGAATTGATTTCATACACCCAAAAACAAAACAAAAAAATAAATGCAACACCAGTTGATTAAATGACACAATACGCATTCATTATTTTTACTTTTATGTAGTGTAATAATGCAATGACATTCTGAAGTTTGATGCAAACATATTTTGGGCCACTTTATGAAACATGAAGCATGAGAAAATCAAACATGCATTTATTTATCTGTTGTACAAAGATAGTTGCTATGAACTGAGTATTTGTGGTTGGTGCAATTACTGAACAGCATGGCATGTGTAATGTGATATTACAGTCAAAACAAGCACCACTGTCATAATGCAATGCTAAAATACATTTCAATGACAAAACCATTGAACATATTAAAAGACAGCATTCATTTAAAGGTCAGCACCTTGCCATAGTAGACATTCAACAACTGTTACTGTACATGGCAGCGGAAATACTTTAATTACAGTCTAAAAGTTAAATTGTCAAACTGTCAAACAAATCCACAGAATACTATGGAAACCAACTTTTGCCACATAAGAAAAATAAATCAGTGAAACATGCTTTGGTAAATGAAAATTATGACATTAAATGTCAATTATTACAAAAAAAGGTCAAAATTATGACATACTAAATTGTAATTATTAGATTAAATCAAAATAATGAGATTAAGAAATTATAATAATGACAGTTTTAAGTATGAGATAAAGTTAAAATTGTGAGAATAAAAGGTCAATAGTATGACATATTAGCTCATAACTATGAGATATACAGTTAAAATTATGAGATTAAAAATCAGAATTATTACACAGTCATAGTTATGAGATAAAAAGTAAAAAATATGATATATTGATTCATAATAATGCATGAAGTCAAAATTATGAGATAATTTGTACGTCATACTTTAGATTTTTTAATCTCATAAATTAGATTTTTTAATCTCATAATTTCGACTGTTTTCTCATGATTTCAACTTTTTATGTCATAATTTAAATTCAAATTTGAATGACTTTTTAATCTCATAAGTATTATTCAACAACACATGAATGCAGAATAATATGATAGCAAAAAAGAAATCAATGATTTCTGCCACTAATATGTGTAATATTTAGTCACAAATGAATGTCATGCATTCAAACTCAGGACACTGAAGAACTACGGCAAACTAATAAATACATAAATACAGAAGAAACGAGTGATATGAGTGTGTGTTTAAGAGTCGACTTTCACATAGACTTTGTCACGTGAGAAGATTTTAATGGCCTCCTCGACTTCTGAGAGCCGCTGATCGAGTCCAGCGCGCCGAGAACGAAGACCCAGAGTGTCGGCTTTCATCGAGAGAGACTGCAGCTCACTGACCAGAGACCTGTGAGCTACACACACACACACACACACACACGCACACGCGCACACGCACACGCACACGCACACACACACACACACACACAGACACACAGACACACGCACATGCACACGCACACACACACGCACGTACACGCACACACACACACACGCACGCATTATAAATAATTACAAACGACAGGTGAAAACAGACACTGTTGATGAAGACGTACTTTCTCTGAGCGACTGCAGCGTCTCCTGTCTCTCTCTCTCACACATCTGTGTGTGTCCCGCAGGAATGGAGGGATCAGGAGTGTTTCTCCTCTTCTCCTCCTCCTCTTTTTTCCACTGAACCTTCCTTTGCTCCAGACTAACAGACAAAACGAGAGAAGGTCAAAGTTTAACCCAAAATGAAGCATTAAGTACGGTACATACAGTGCATAGCAAGCCGTACAAATGGGTGTAAAATAGTACAAATTCTACTTTGCATTGAGAAAATGTACTGTAATTTTCATGCAGATTTTAATAAACAAACAAACAAACAAAAAAGTAATTTATTACAGTAATACGAGCCTCCACTCACTGAGAATAATGAGAAATCACAATCAAACACCAAGATTATATAATACTAATGTTCAAAAGATTAGGGGCAATAAGAAATAATTATTCTTCAAGGATGCATTAAATTGACAGTAAAGACATTTATGATGTTACAAAAGATTATATTTCAAATAAATGCTGTTCTTTGGTACTTTCTATTCATCAGAGAATCCTGAAATATAAAATGTATCAGGGTTTCCAGGAAAATATCAACTGTTCTGAACATTGATAATAATCATAAATGTTTCTTGAGCATCAGATCATCATATTATCCTGATTTCTGAAGGATCATGTGACACTGAAGACTGGAGTAATGATGATGAACATTCAGCTTTGATCACAGGAATAAATTACACTTTACTATATGTTCACATAGAAAAAAAGTTATTTTTAATTGCAATAATATTTCACTGTTTTTACTGTATTATTGATCAAATAAATGCAGCCTTGGTGAACAGAAAAAAAAAATCTGACCTTAAAGTTTTGAATGGTATTGTAAATCAGCGACTCACTATTCCGGCACTTTCCCCTTCACGGCGCTGGGTGGAGTTCTGTCTCTGAGGCTCTGCAACGACTGAGATCTCCTCAGGCTCGTCTTACTCGCAGCACGAGCGTTATGACTCACGAAGTCCACCGTGTGTCCTCTCACGTGCATCTACACACACACACACACACACACACAAATGTGACGAATAATGAGTTCTGTTTGAGTTGAATCAGGCTGAGTAAGTGCTTCAGTGTTTGAAAAATATGTGTATAATATATAAAGTGTTCATATATTACACACTCCAGAGTCGGCGTCTCCTGCAGCATCGGTGTGTGTCGGGGAAGGGATGCTTTCTGAGCGACGAAGTGCCGGTCGACCTCCAGCACCACACTGAGAGTGAGCCTTCAGGAACTTCTGAAACTCGGCTTTCTTCGAGGGGCTCGTCTCCTACACACACACACACACACACACACACAAACACACACACACACACACACAAACACAGAGAGTCGCAGCTTTACAGTTTTTTCAACTGCTTACTCACATTTTAAAAACTTTGCCTCTTTTTAAAAAAACTTTACAACACAAATCCAAGAATTGTATACACAAAATGCACAATGCCTCACATCTCTTGCAAAATGAAGCACTGCATTCGAAATATCACAAACACACCTCAAAAGCAAACATTTGTCTTACGTTGGGAACACCTTTGCCATAATATTATATTTGGATATATCATATACAGTCAGTTTTTTATTCAAAACCTAAAGCTCTTCTTTAATGAGCTCCTCTGTACATTTCTGTACAAGATTGAAAGTAATTGGCAGAGAGATGTTAAAAAATTCATGGTAAACGAAAGCAAGATTGAAACTAAACTATTTATTTTTTTACTGTAAGCATTTGTGGTTGTGAATACAGTATTACACAGTCCGAAATACCTATATACCAAAATACATATGTAACTTGACCTTTGGCCTATTTATAGGCCTATTCTAAAGCCATGATTGGTTGGTGTTCAGTAAAGCAATGAGTGTTTGCACATTCCTCACACGTGTGTGTGAGGCACTGATCAATTAGTTTGGCATTTTGATAGGTTGTGTTTGAAAAAGGAAATCAAGAAACTTCCTGTTAGATTTTACTGTGTTACATAGAGAACTGTGTGTTGTGGTTTCAATTTTATGAATTTGAAAACAGAGTCAAAGGCAGAGAATTAATGTATGGTTTTGCAGATTTGGTGTGTGTCAGGCTTCAGAAATTGTGTGACAAGTACGGATTTAGTATAAAAGCATTTAAAAAAAAACTGTAAAAACCTTGTTTTAGTGCACCTGCTGATTGACAGGGTCAGTAAGAAATTAATATTTTTAATCATCAAAAAAAACAACACACAGACACTATCAATACTTGCAAACGATTATTAACATTATATTCGAAACGGTTCGGTCTCATGACCTTCATCAGGCATGGCATGTATCATCAGGTATATATGCCTGATGAAGGTCATGACACCTAAACGTTGCTAATAACATTTTGAAACTCGTTTGCAAGTTTGGAAAGTGTGCAGGATTTGCACCTATGCAAATAAAAAAGTGACAGTAAAACATTTATAATGTTACAAAAGATTATATTTCAAATAGATGCTTTCTATGCATCAAATAATCTTGAAAAAGAATCCCTTCAGTTTTATCCAGGACACATCAAGACGGGTTAGTGTTCATATTACTAGCACAATGTGCTCAAAAATAGTTTGACCACCTCCAAATGTGGTGGAAAATCTCAAAGTGTGTTGGATTCTGATTGCATGTATATTTTGCAACGTTATATAAAAAATATCAGACATAATAGATGTTAATATCCAAGTGTAAACAGAACCAGAGACACTTTATGAGGTTGAAAAGTGGCACAATTGTCACAATCACAGTCGGTTTATCTACAGTTTTAACAATTGAGTACTAAACGTGTTTCTTTTATGAAATTATAGTAAAGACATTCAATACAAATTTACAGAAGCAGTGTTTTTAAAATTAATCTTATTAATATTCTGAATTAGCTTTTATTATTATGTTTTCAGCTTTCATTTTAATTTTAGTTTTTAATTAATCTTATGTGCTTTAAGTAATTTTTTTCTAAATATTTCTATTTAAGTTTAATTCATTTTTATTTCAGCGCTTGTTTTAGTCATTTCAGTACTTTCGCTTAAACTTATTTTATTTCCGTTAGTCGTCAAGGGACCATTTATTGTTAAATTTTAAGTTTTTCATCAAATTCATTTTAATTAACAAAAAAACGATTTGTAATAGTTTTAGTTTACAATAACAATACTGTACAGTATATATCTATACATATATGACAGAAAATTGCAAACAATAAATGAGGAATTACATGTTTAGACTCTGCAGATGTTTTGTTTCTCTGCATTAACTGTCTAATATCAAACTAATGAAAGTAACTCACATCTATTGCACTGTGAAATGACCAGGGGAAGAAAGTGTAAATGATCTCGCTCACCTGTAACTGGGCCATGACCCTGGACGGGACGTCCTGGTATTTCGGAGAGATCCAGAGTGCTTTAACCGGCACAGGTTTGGCATGTTCCCTCTGCGCCTCCAGCTCTCGGAACCGCTTCTGGACTTCACGCAGCTTGCGCACATTTTCTTTACCGAAGTCCCGCATGACAGGCTCTGTCAAAGAAGAACGCGGAGGAGATGGAAATAACCAAGAAGAGAAGAAGGCAGACTAAAAGAATGAGCAACATACACTAGTGTACAAAAGTTTGGGCTCTGCAAGTAAAAAAAAAAAAAATTACTACTTTTATTCAGCAAGGATGCATTAAACTAATCTAAAGTAACAGTAAAGATATTTATAATGTTACAAAAGATTCTATTTCAAATAAGTTCTTTTGAACTTTCTATTCATCAAATAAAATGTATCACGGGTTCCAGAATTTTATGAACTGTTTTCAACATTGATAATAATCATAAATGTTTCTTGAGGAGCAAATCATCATATTAGAGTGATTTCTGAAGGATCATGTGACACTGAAGACTGGAGTAATGATGCTGAAAATTCAGCTTTGATCACAGGAATCAATTACATTTTAACAGTTCTTTTAAACTGAAATAGTTTTTCACTTTTTTTACTGTATTTTTTTTATCAAATAAACGCAGCTTTGGTGAGCAAAAGAGACTCTTACCGAAGCCTAACTTTTGAATTGAGGAGTATAATAAATCATTAGCTGTCTAGAAATTCAACATTAACTCAATTTTAGGGTTCTGCCCATATGCCCTGTGGAGAGACGACTCGACGCCTGTGAAGAGACGACTCAAGGCCGGCGATATGTTATGCCCTAAATTAATACATGATTAACTAACTGTATTTTTCTATGTACATTTCTAATGCACTTTCTGTAAAGCTGCTTTGAAACAATGTGTATTGTGAAAAGCGCTATACAAATAAATTTGAATTGAATTGAATTGAATATGGAGCAAAAGCTCCTGAACTGTCCAGATGACAGTAACTGTGTTCTGATCTCACTAGGTTTGGCTGGACTGGGGTTCAGCGCCACTCCCTCCAGTCTCAGTAGGTTTCCCACAACCCCCCTCTGCCCTCTCTCGAGGATGTGAACAGCGCCGGCACCGATGCGGGGTCGAGGGGTGGAGCGTGCGCTGTAGCACCCGGGGTGGAGCGTGGGGTCCGGGGCCAACGGGCCCTTCAGGAGAGGAGACGAGCCGCTCCGATCGTTGCCCTCCAGCCGACCACGAGCTTCACCAAGACAACAGAGAGATCAGATGATCCATCACACATGCAGAACACAGTGAACACAAGCGGCAACCTTCCCGTCTCTCTTGAATCCAACACTGAAGTGACTTAAACTGCAGTTCATTCACTGGCCACTAGAGACCGGCTGCAGAAGAGAGTCAATCCCATAGACCCCCATGTTAATATGCCCAACTTTACAGCAGAAAAAAATAAGTTTACAGCCTGGTACAAAAATTGGTTTTGGTCTATAGCAAATTTTGCCTTTCATGACAACTGTGAGGGGGGTGATTTTTATTTATTTACAACTCATTCGTTTAAACTATTAAGCCGTAAACTTCAGCATAATTAGGGTCGTGGCCACTTGAGTGACGGGTGGATTGCCGCAGGTGACGTCATGGACACGACGTCCATATTTTTTTACAGTCAATGAGTGAACATCACTGGTTCAGGCTTACCAGAGGACGGGCGTTTGTAATAATCAGGAAACAGTGTAGGGTCTGGAGGAATGGGACCAGAGATCGTCGACGGCCCTTCACACATACTCCTGCTACAGGGGGATTTATGACAAGACTTATGCTTTTATTTCTGTAAAACTAGATTATTGCAACTCATTGTATATAGGTGTTAGCCAAGTATTGTTAAACCATCTTCAATTTGTTCAAAATGCGGCTGCAATGTAACATCATTGGTTCCCTGTGCAGTACAGAATTGATTTTAAATTATTGATTTTTGTATTTAAAGCATTGCATAACTTGGCCCCAATGCATCTCCTTCATATACATGAACCATCGGGTCTCTCAGATCAGCAAATCAGATGATCCGAGACAAGGATCAGATTGAAATGAAGTGGTGATCGGGCATTTGCAGTAGCAACTCCAAAGCGCTGGAATAATCTACATCTTAGACTGGCTTACCTCTTAGACTAGGTTATTTTAAACGAAACCTGAAATTACATTAACTTGAATAAGCGTTTGTTTCAGTAGGCTAATTGGCAAGAGGCTCTTAACAGATATTGTTAGTCATTGCTTGTCTGAAAGTAAATTTTAAATGTGTAATTTTACTGTGTGATTGTACAGCACATTGGTCAACATTACGTTGTTTTAATTGTGCTTTATAAATAACTAAACAAACAAATCTAGTTATGCCAACAAATAAAACTTGACTACAAACTTGTTTCCCCTTACAATTAAAAAGTTTAAGGTCACATAGTTACACGCTACATGTACTTACTATAATAATAACAGTTATTTATGCATAAATACAAGTAACCCTAAAACAAACTGTAACTCTATAGTACATATAAGTAAGTGTTTAAGTAGAATGTAACTACATCACCTTAAAATAAAGTGTAACATTTATTCAAGTGTGCTATTAGTATACTTTTTTTAAACTAAAAATAAGAAAGTATACTTTGTCTACTTTTTATACTCCTCAGAAATATACAAAAAATTGCACTTAAGTATACTTGAAAGAAAAGTCTTAATATATTTGGGTTAATATATATACTTGCACTCAATCTTTTGATTTAGATATACTTAAAAGTACGCTATAATATATAAGTATATATATACAATATATATATATATATATATATATAAGTACAGTATACTTGGTTTGTAGTTGTGTTTACTCTAAGTAGCATATTAAATACTTTTTCACATTACACACTGTCGTATAAACTTGAAAATATTGATTTATAAAGAAAACAGATATGTTCCTAATTCTGAGTATGTGATTTATTTGTGTAGTCCACTGGACCTGTGTATACACGAATTTACTTAATTTCAAGTATAAAAATTAATACCTAAACAGGAACATAGTAGTATACTTAAAATGAAAAGATAATTTATAAAAACTAAACTAGTAGTTTACTAAGAGTATACTTCAAAGTGTTCTTTTTATAAACTAAAAAATGTGCTAAAAGTATTTGACAAGTAAACTATCATCAATATACCTATAAGTTCACTTGTAGTATAGTCGCAGTGCAAACGAAAAGCGTAGTTGTAAACTAGGCTAGTTGTGTACTCAAATTTTACTACTGTTACACTTAAAGTATACTTAAAAGTACACTTGTTTTATACACGAAAAGTGGGCCAGTTTAGTCCTAACCAAGTAGTGTAAGTTACTTGAATTATATTTTTTTTTTGTTGAAAGGGTCATAATGCAGTTTGTATAAGTAAAAAGTTTATAATTATTATCTTTAATAAATTAATTTCTATCTTATTATTTAGAGTATTTAGAGTATATTTATCATATATTAGCCTAGTTATGTTATATTCAGACCTGAAATATCTTAATATCACTTTTAGTTTCTCTATAATAATAATAATAATGCTCTTATATAACGTTAATGATCAACAGGTCAACAGGTAACTACTACAAAATAAGCATGTATTCATTTATATCAGCTTCTAGCTAGCAGGACTAATTTATATAATGTGCATATTACATTTTCACTTATTTGATCACTCTTGCCGTTAGTAACTTAACGTTAACTTACACCTGCTGATTCACATAATACTCGATACAGAATGATCAAGCGCCATATTAATCTGAGTGTGAACATAAAAGGTCATATATATAATGAAAACGAGTTCCTGAAGAAACTTACCTTTAATGAAACCCTCAGTTATTTGATAAATGTGCAGATAAAGCGCACTATCAGCTCTATTTTTCGGTTACACGCAGACTGATGACGCATTAACAACAAGCGCAAAGCTTCACCATGGTAACGTTTTAAAGAGACAGTAGCGGTTTTGTAAAAAACCTTTACTGCAAGACATTGTGCAAGACATTGATAAATACGCTAACTATATAATTATGTATACGTTTCAGATTCATCATTATGGTCCCTATCTTCATATTTTCAGAATGAACCCGATTCTAAAGAATATTACAGTATCCGTCCGTCTGTCTAAAGTGCATTATTTCATTCAGAGAGATAGGTCAGTGTGCAAAAATCTGGGAAAACAATAAAATGCTTTTCATAGAGAAATAAGAGCTGCAAAATAAAATTAAAAATCATTTACGTTTACATAATCTGTGAGAAAGATGAAAACGCTGCGTACTGCGCATGCGCGGTTCACGCTCCTCCGTCGCGTTCTCCTTCAGTGTGCCCTCAGTCTCGCGCTGTAGTGCAGAAACACCGTCAGGCAAACCGACACGGCAAAACACGGTAGGGTTTACTGATTTACACTGAAACATTGCTCGATGCTCCAGAAAAACACCAGTGTTCAAATACTCTTTTGCATTCTGCCGAGAAATAATGAGCGCTGTTGTTATTTTGTACACACTGGAGCGGTAACGTAGTTATTCAGACAGTCCTGGTTCAGGGCCGCAGAGACGTCATGACACTATCATACTGATGATAATAAAATCACTGTTACACACATCTACGTTTTATTTCTAAAACATGCATTTTAATGACCATACTGGACTATTACGCGTCTAATCTAAGAGGCTTGACATACAATATGTCAGTGTTTCATCAAGGACACTGCTCGTGTAACTTTTTGATTTTGACGGGTAACGTTATAAAATAACGGATTGTGTTCCGCGCGCGTTGCCTCAGAAATAAACTAATAAACCCGCTCACTAAAGCAGCAAACGCTCTCATTGATACTGATAATTCATCTTCAAGGAGTCAAGCTGCTCCCGTTATTCGTTATCTGTTATCTGGGCGTTGTGCGTGCGTGCGTCGCGTCTATAATGCGCGATGGTTATGCAGCCTTGAGCGACTGTCTGTCTTTGGTGTGTGTGTTGGGACGCCGCTGGGAATCCAAACGATCCAAAAACATGATCAAATCCACTAAAACAGCCTCAGATCGTCCATGTGTGTAAATGTGTGTATGTTGTGTATCGTGTTTGGCACGCATTGAACTCATTGTGTCGTCTGCTATTGTTCTCTGCTCTGTCATTGTTTTCCTCTACATTATAATCAAGTTATTTTGTTAGTTAGGAGTTGCTTAACGTCTTAGCGATTATAATTTAATAATATATTATTTGGGGATAAAAACTATGTCTAGGTCATTGACTCACTATAAAAGGTTCACTGAAGCGTTAATTATAATTTTTTTGGTGCGAGTAAAAACTGATAGCTAGTAAACGGTACAAAATGTAGTTTAAAGATGCCAAAAGGAACCATAGCTGCTTTATGTTGTTCATGCATAAAAGATTAGTATTAATACAGTATATGTATGCATGTGTGTTTGAGTGGTTTGTTTCAGAATAATAGGGAAGGTGTCTAGTGATGATATTTTTATAGATATTTGCACTTTTCTGCTTCATCTATTATTGATTCTGCTAATAAATGGCACCATCTGGTTTGTCTCTAGAGCACATCAACTCTAGTACATGCATTTAAAAAGTAACAATAATGTTCACAGATAAAGTTACTTTTTTAATGTATTGCTGGCATAAATAACTTTTTTAACAGCTATTCATTCTCAGCTGAGCAGTGCATGTAATTGGAGTCATTTTTATTAAACTATGCATTGCAAGGGTTAGTTATTATTGTAACATATATTAAAAATGTAGATAAATTCTGCACATTGGTGCACTTAATAATCACTAAAAATCATCTGTATCTGAATCAGTCCAAACACATGGAACCCGACCATATGGATCATTCTGCACAATAAACCAGTATTACATGAAACCATCTTAAAGACATGTTACAGCCGGATTATGATTGCATTATAAAGACAGTAAGCTCTTAACATATGTTTTGCATGATTAATCATGTTTAGTGCTCTATACGGCACACATACTGCTTTTGGTCTGGATTGTCATTGAGATTGTGTGTTTCCCAGGATGTTCAGTGTATTTGTTCTTGATTGATGACCGTCTGGCACCAGCCTGAGACCATGCGAGATGTTTTAGTGAATGATGAATAGCAGGTGGATTTTAAATAGCTTTTAAAGCTGCTCTGATTCATTGTTTATTGTTCACTAGCCGAGACAGCAGTGATCCAATCACCACGGATGCAACAACATGCAACAGTTACAGAGATTAAATGAGTAGTATTCGGCTGGTCATGTGATCTCAACATGGCGACCGCCATCAGATCTAGAATATATATTTTTTTTTTAAGAGTTGTCATCTCATGCAATGCATGCATTATTTTAAACAGATGTGATAAAAGTGCAATTTATTGTTTCTTAAGAAAGAACTGATGATGCATCCTGGTGTCAAAGTGTTTGATGTTGAGGAAAACATTTCCTTCACGTCACATGGAGCAGGGGTGTCAGTTGAGTCTATTTTCGGAGTGTGTGTCTTGGGATCTGGGGGAAGGGGACACACTCTGTAAAGATGCCGTCTCAGGATCCCGTCACCTGTTCACTGCCCGTTTCCCAAGGGCAGAGGTTGCCATGGCGACCCCCTCGTCACTGCAGAGGTTGCCGTGGCGACCCCCTCGGTCTGACCTCGCTGACCCCCGATCTGTCGTGTAGGGAGTCGGTGCGCTGTGGTTTATGGTGTGTGTTTGATTGTGATCTCTGACCCCAGATCATGTCTGAGAAAGGACAGAAGCAGAGAGAGACACAAGTGAAAGGAAGCAGTGCCTGCCATCACTGCAAGCCAAACACATGTGGTGAGTGACGGAGAGATAGATAGATGGATAGATAGATGGATAAATGACTCATCAAACCCAAAATTCGTGTTTACAGTCCTGCACTTATAATGCAAGAAGTCTATGGGGCAAAATACTGTATCACCACAAGACTTAAAGAACTTAAAGTACCTGTTAACATGATGCTAGTGTGATAGAAATCACTTCAGTAAACTTGTCTATGTCAGATATTTCTATCCAGCTTCTTTCATGACCTCGAAAAGCTGGTATTTATGGTGATTTTGCTTCGGAGAGCCCCACGCTCACAGGAATTACGCCTGCAATGCAGCTTTCATTCTGACTTAGACACTTTACAGCCCAAATAAAACACATTTTTGTGCAAAATAATTAGTGTAAGTGCTTTCTTCAACAACACAAGCTGTGCAGTTTTGCTTCAGACCCTCTGGTACTCATGCACCATACACTTCAGTTGGACTTGCATCACTGTAAACATGTTTTATTTTTGTTTTTATGATTTTCTGTAGTAATAGACAGTATACTGTGGATTGGACCTGTAGTGAACCCAGAGCTTTAGTTGTGTGTGTGTGTGAGCAGAGAAACACACTTTGCTGTAGTTGATGGTAGTCTTACGCCGCTCGTGTCCTTCAGTGTACAGGATCTTGCACACTGAGTCCGAAATTTTTGCACGTTAAAAATAAATAAATAAATAAAAAACGTCATAAAAAATCAGATCGGGTTCGTTTTTCACATTGCAAGCATTTTAAGAGGTGTTTTGAAAATTCAGAGCAACCAAATGATGAATACGAAAAAATGCATACGAAAATTTCGACTCGATGTGCAAGGACCTTAAGTGTGTGTAATGATGAGCGTTAGCATGTGACATCAGCAGCTTCTCACAGCAGCGCTGAAAATGCTAAGAGCAAACGTAGCACCTGTGCTAGCATGATGCTTCCAGCGCTGTGACTGTCCTAGCTGTGTGTGTGAGACCGAACCGTGAGTGTGTGAGACCGAACCGTGAGTGTGTGAGACCGAACCGTGAGTGTGTGAGACCGAACCGTGAGTGTGTGAGACCGAACCGTGTGTGTGTGTGAGACCGAACCGTGTGTGTGTGTGAGACCGAACCGTGAGTGTGTGAGACCGAACCGTGAGTGTGTGAGACCGAACCGTGAGTGTGTGAGACCGAACCGTGTGTGTGAGACCGAACCGTGTGTGTGTGAGACCGAACCGTGAGTGTGTGAGACCGAACCGTGAGTGTGTGAGACCGAACCGTGAGTGTGTGTGAGACCGAACCGTGAGTGTGTGTGACCGAACCGTGAGTGTGTGAGACCGAACCGTGTGTGTGTGTGAGACCGAACCGTGTGTGTGTGTGAGACCGAACCGTGTGTGTGTGTGAGACCGAACCGTGTGTGTGTGTGAGACCGAACCGTGAGTGTGTGAGACCGAACCGTGAGTGTGTGAGACCGAATCGTGAGTGTGTGTGAGACCGAACCGTGTGTGTGTGTGAGACCGAACCGTGAGTGTGCGAGACCGAACCGTGAGTGTGCGAGACCGAACCGTGAGTGTGCGAGACCGAACCGTGAGTGTGCGAGACCGAACCGTGAGTGTGTGAGACCGAACCGTGAGTGTGTGAGACCGAATCGTGAGTGTGTGTGAGACCGAACCGTGTGTGTGTGTGTGTGAGACCGAACCGTGAGTGTGTGAGACCGAACCGTGAGTGTGTGAGACCGAACCGTGAGTGTGTGAGACCGAACCGTGAGTGTGTGAGACCGAACCGTGAGTGTGTGAGACCGAACCGTGAGTGTGTGAGACCGAACCGTGTGTGTGTGTGAGACCGAACCGTGTGTGTGTGTGTGAGACCGAACCGTGTGTGTGTGTGTGTGAGACCGAACCGTGAGTGTGCGAGACCGAACCGTGAGTGTGCGAGACCGAACCGTGAGTGTGCGAGACCGAACCGTGAGTGTGCGAGACCGAACCGTGAGTGTGTGAGACCGAACCGTGAGTGTGTGAGACCGAATCGTGAGTGTGTGTGAGACCGAACCGTGTGTGTGTGTGTGAGACCGAACCGTGAGTGTGTGAGACCGAACCGTGAGTGTGTGAGACCGAACCGTGAGTGTGTGAGACCGAACCGTGAGTGTGTGAGACCGAACCGTGAGTGTGTGAGACCGAACCGTGAGTGTGTGAGACCGAACCGTGTGTGTGTGTGAGACCGAACCGTGTGTGTGTGTGTGAGACCGAACCGTGTGTGTGTGTGTGTGAGACCGAACCGTGAGTGTGTGAGACCGAACCGTGAGTGTGTGAGACCGAACCGTGAGTGTGTGAGACCGCACCGTGAGTGTGTGAGACCGAACCGTGAGTGTGTGAGACCGAACCGTGTGTGTGAGAGACCGAACCGTGTGTGTGTGTGTGACCGAACCGTGTGTGTGTGTGTGTGAGACCGAACCGTGAGTGTGTGTGACCGAACCGTGTGTGTGTGTGTGTGAGACCGAACCGTGTGTGTGTGAGACCGAACCGTGAGTGTGTGTGACCGAACCGTGTGTGTGTGTGTGTGAGACCGAACCGTGTGTGTGTGAGACCGAACCGTGAGTGTGTGAGACCGAACCGTGTGTGTGTGTGTGTGAGACCGAACCGTGTGTGTGTGAGACCGAACCGTGTGCTGCTGGTATTTGTAGACCATTATAAACACGTTGCACAACTTCTCGTGCATGTTGTCACACGGCTGATGACTCGGTTTAAAGTGTCTTCTTGTCTCTTTCTGTCCAGCAAACATGGCCGTCCCTCCTGCATACGCTGACCTCGGCAAATCTGCCAAAGATATCTTCAGCAAAGGATATGGTGAGTAACAACCACAAATAATGACTACCAAACAAACACCAACACAAACTATTCATTTTTGAATAGTACATACAGTAGATGGAGCAGCTAATATACAGTATATATCATATATACAGAATTAAGTCAAGTCAAGTATATTTATATAGTGCTTTTCACAATACAGATTTTATCAAAGCAGCTTCACAGTATCAATCAAAACAACATAACAATGTTCGTTTCTTAGTGGAAAAAGCATCCATGTTTAGTAGGGCTGATCAATGGTTTTAATGATTGGTTATTTAATTTGAATATCCCCAACTGAGCAAGCCAAAGGTAACAGTGGCAAGGAACCGAAAAACTCCATCAAGTGACCCAATGGTGTCCTAAAACTCCATCAGGTGACCCAATGGTGTCCTAAAACTCCATCAGGTGACCCAATGGTGTCCTAAAACTCCATCAGGTGACCCAATGGTGTCCTAAAACTCCATCAAGTGACCCAGTGGTGTCCTAAAACTCCATCAGTTGACCCAGTGGTGTCCTAAAACTCCATCAGGTGACCCAATGGTGTCCTAAAACTCCATCAGGTGACCCAATGGTGTCCTAAAACTCCATCAGGTGACCCAATGGTGTCCTAAAACTCCATCAGGTGACCCAATGGTGTCCTAAAACTCCATCAAGTGACCCAATGGTGTCCTAAAACTCCATCAGGTGACCCAATGGTGTCCTAAAACTCCATCAAGTGACCCAATGGTGTCCTAAAACTCCATCAGTTGACCCAGTGGTGTCCTAAAACTCCATCAGGTGACCCAATGGTGTCCTAAAACTCCATCAGGTGACCCAATGGTGTCCTAAAACTCCATCAGGTGACCCAATGGTGTCCTAAAACTCCATCAGGTGACCCAATGGTGTCCTAAAACTCCATCAAGTGACCCAGTGGTGTCCTAAAACTCCATCAAGTGACCCAGTGGTGTCCTAAAACTCCATCAGGTGACCCAATGGTGTCCTAAAACTCCATCAGGTGACCCAATGGTGTCCTAAAACTCCATCAGGTGACCCAATGGTGTCCTAAAACTCCATCAGGTGACCCAATGGTGTCCTAAAACTCCATCAAGTGACCCAGTGGTGTCCTAAAACTCCATCAAGTGACCCAGTGGTGTCCTAAAACTCCATCAGGTGACCCAATGGTGTCCTAAAACTCCATCAGGTGACCCAATGGTGTCCTAAAACTCCATCAGGTGACCCAATGGAGAAAAAAAAACCTTGGGAGAACCCAGGCTCAGTCGGGGGCCAGTTCTCCTCTGGCGTTTATGAACTAGAGGCCGGATTTACAGTAACCGTAAGATAAAAAAATTAATGCTGAGTGAATTAATGCAGTTAGATTTCTGTATGTAGATGTTTGTAGCTGCTCATTCCCAGCATGCAATTTTGCATTTAAAAGACATCTAATAGCGTCCAATCACAGCCCAGACGTCTAGGCTAAAACAAAGTGAAATTTGGGCTGTCAGTGAAAATGTAATCGACGTCTAAACCAGAGCCCAAGAATAGACGCACAGGCTACATGTCAAATAAACCAAACCAATCACTGATTACTTTGCTTACATTAGGAATATCATACATCTCACAAGTTATTTTGGCATAAATTACATGTAACCAAATTCAAGGTTATTTTGTCTAGAAGTGAGTCACTCATAGCCGGACTATATCAGTCTATAGTTAACAGAGTCGGTGAAATGACGGATATATCTTGCTGGGTTGTAATATGATACTAGTAACACAACAGAATCAATACTGGTCTTCTGACAGATGGGTTCATGTCAAGGGTTAAACCACAGGAAAGAGCTCTCGAAGAAATAAACCATCTCGTGTCCTTCCCTGAGACTCATGAATCATAATAACACTCTCTGGAAACATTGACTTCCACACAGATTGAGAGGGTCGTTATAGATTACATTTGAGCATATAGATTAGACTGTAAAATTTGCTCAAAATCAATTTTATTGTTAGTCATCATTATCTGATGGATGAGCCAGGATTATATTTTTAGATTATCAGATTTATGTATTTAGTTGACTTAGATGTTTTTATTTTATTTAATGCCATAAGAATTAGAGGTATTGTAGATATACACATAAGTACATTTAACATTTTAAGATTGTAAGAAGTCAGTAAGATTTATAAGGAACTTAATATTTTTGTTCATCAAGAATGCATGAAATTGATTAAAAGTGACATTAAAGACGTTTAGAATGTTACAAAATATTCTATTTCAAATAAATGCTGTTTGTTTGTACTTTCTATTCATCAAAGAATCCTGAAAAATAAAATGCTGAACATTTATTTATTTATTTTCAATATTTATTTATATATTTATTCATATATTTCTTGATTTCTAAAGGATCATGTGACACTGAAGACTGGAGTAATGATGATGAACATTCAGCTTTGATCACAGGAATAAATTAAAATGTAACATATAATCACATAGAAACAGTTATTTTATATTTTTAACAATATTTCACTGTTTTTACTGCATTGTTGATCAAACACATTAGTAAATCTTACCAACTCTAAACTTTTGTGTAAACATTAGAGATTTTAATTACAAAACTTTTAGCTCATTCTCTCTCTCTCAATTCAATTCAGTTTAAATGAGCTTTATTGGCATGACTTGTACAGTATTGCCAAAGCATTGGGCATTACATAAGCATTACATGAAGTCAATAAATCAGTCAGTAAACAAAAATACATGAATACATTTATATAAACAAGAAATAACAAGAAAAATAATTTACATAAAAAATAAAAATTAAATAAAAAACCCACCTTTGTACATTTGTACCTACATTCAAACATATTTAGCTGCTGTAGTGCTTGAGCTGGAGTTTTCTTCCAAAATATGATTGAATTTTTCTGAATTCGGTAATGCCATAGTTCTAGTTGTTGAAATTTAGTGAAAATCTCTCTCTCTCTCTCAGGCTTTGGAGCCGTTAAGCTGGACCTGAAGACCAAGTCTCAGAGTGGAGTCGTGAGTTGCTCTTTTTCTCTCCGTTTCTTCACTAAAACTAAATGCACACAGACAGATGTACATGACTGATGATCATGGTGTTTGTCAAAGTGTCGTGGCTTTGCCATCTGATATCTTCACTGTGTGCTTTTATGTAAGAGTTATTTTCCTCGTCACTCTTGCTCTTTTTTTTTTTAAGACTCAGTTTGTGTTTACTTGTGAACATCCTCTTCCTGTAAGAAAACATCTTTCAGTGTGCTTGTGTGTGTGTGTGTGTGAGTGTGAGTGTGTATGAGTTAACGATTGTCAATCTTCCTCTATAATACTATTCG